>VDFB02193867.1:273398136-273442011 GCA_007258455.2 Sequoia sempervirens
TTGTTTGACATAAATCAACAGGTTTGAAATATTCTGATATTGTACCATGCAATATTTCATTTTGACCTAAGTTTGTCCAAACCTTTGTTATTGATCCTGGTTCAAAGGCCTTCTCCATGCCCATGGAATCATATTGGTCCCTCGTAGCTATTGCAAAATTCTTACATTGTTGTCTAAGCTTATGTTCATTTAAAATTCCTTCTTTTATCTACTCATTGTATGTTACACTTTTCAAAAATTGTTCGATCAAGATATTTACTTTATCATGAAAATATTTTGGGTTATCTCGGTTTACCCAAAATTGAGGATACACAATACCCATGGCTTCAAGTATTTCATGTTGAGGGAATCTTTCACGAATATCTAAGGAAAGAGATTTTGTAATTTCCTTCAAATTATCACTAACATATTTAACAATGTCATTAAAATCTTCCTCATTAATAGGTACTTCTCTACTAGAGCATCTTGCTATCTTACAATGGTATATTGGTATCTCATATCCGCGTACACAGATACATAAGTGCATGCTTGTATTAAACTATAAATAATTATCAAGATTATTCAAATCAATAATTTTATGCCACATGAAATAATTTGGGCTTTCTTGTGTTAGATCTAGACATAGATGATTGAAGGACAAGCATGTATGTTTACGTAGTTTGACATATTCATAAATATACATAGTTCTGTCTTGGGCTTTCTTCACAAGATTGTTCATTTCATCTAGCATGGGGAGAAGACTAGCTAAAGTCAAGAGTGTCTCTATATCGCTTAACCTCTCTAAGAGGTCAAGAGCTTTGTCTACAGTGTTGTGATGCTTGTACATTGCTCCAATCAAGGATTGATATTCTGAAATAACTCGTTGCACTGGTCCATGCAAGGTGATCCATCTAGTATCGAGATCCTTGAGAAGCTTGTTTCCTGCTATTATTCCCTCAACAAAATTTTGAAATTTTGTGAAATGTTTGGGACTTTGGAAAAAGTATGCATAGATCTCGTGGACTAGATTCTCAACTTTTGATATTGTAGGAAACTTTCTTACAATTTTGAATACTAAATTCATTCTATGGGCCATAGAGTGAATGCCAAGAATGTGTGGTGCACAAGTAGTTTGTAACTTTGTGCAAACACCGCTTCGTTCACCTTGCATCACTACAACTCCATCAACTCCTACACACACCAAATTTTTGGCAATTGTCAACTCATCCATACCTGCAATTTCATTCAAATATATATTGACTAGTTCAAATAGATTTTGCAATGTTGAACTTTCCTTCATTTTTTGAACACAAAGAAGATGAGCTTGGAAAACATGTTGTTTTATAGTATACAAATGCATACAGACCCAAGAAGTATTGTCTACCGTAGTAACTTCATCTAAAGATAATGCAATGAAGTTTGACTCTTTTACTTTCTCCTTTAAATCTTGCTTTTCCACTATAGTAGGACAGTATTCCCATTCCCATCTAGCATTTATAGACCAATGTGAGAAAGGAAAGTGAGGAACACCCAAAAAAGATAATAAATTACAATATTCTGGGTAGTCTGTCATAGGATGCCCTGTAGACAAAATATGAAAAAAAACACTCAATTTAACAATTTTTGATAGATTTTCTCCTTCCATTGCTTTTCCAAATTGAGCCTCAAGTGTACCTTGACATGTAGTAAGCTTCAACATTCTTTGGTTTCATATTTCACGGCATACTTAACATGAAGACATTCTTCCCTTGATTTCCATCGTACGACTGATTGTTCCTTTATGTCTATAATTTGTTTTTCATAAACTTTACCGATATGCTTTTCTATAGTGTCAAGCTTTAGTTGTAGTTCTTGTCTCTTCTACATTTCCAACTACAAATCGTACACATGCATTCTATTGCACTTTCAACATCATTTTCTTTCCCCACTAGTACAATGAATGGGTACTTTGACAACCAACCAAGTTGAAAATTCCTTGTCATTTTCCACTCGTGCCCCATTTTTTATTTTCCTTTTCTTTTCTTGCTACCAACATCATCTTGATCCAAGTAAATTATCTCATTATGGCTAACCAAGGTATCCCTTGGAACATATTATGTGATATTTTCATCCTCATTTGATACATTTAACTCAATGACAATCTCACCTTGACCTTCTGATGGCGGTGAGGTATTGTGAATGCCTTCTTCATTAATATTTGGTGGAAGAGTTGACAATGTAGCTCCATCTTGATCCGATGGATCAGAAGCATTGCCAATCCCAAAGTAAGACTATATGGTACCTCTATGTTTTGGGAATTTTGACAGCCTCCCAGTCCCTTCACCACCCTAAGGAGTCTTACCCTTGCTGCTTGACATATTGATCTCTCACTTCGAATAAAAGCTAGAAAAAAATGTCTTCTTGTTTAAGGACAAAATATCACTAGTAGAATTTGGCAAATAAATGACTACGTGAATAAAAAATTTAGTCACATGACTAAAAATTTTAGTCATGTGACTAAAACTAGTAGTATTTGGAAAATAAATGACTAATTTGGTCATTTATAAGTGACTAATTTGGTCATCAAGTAAAATCACAACTAAATGACTAAATAAATGACTAATATCAAACAAATAAAAATGACTAATTAAATGACTATTACTCCTCTATTCTTTTTTCTTTCAAATTTGATCATAATCCATAGAGCTTAAGACCCCCTCATGGGAACCCTACCTAAGTGGGCCATTTGGCTGCCTAGGTTGCTTGGTGCACCAAAAATACCTATTGCGTGGAAGGAATTGTCTCTCGGTGTAGTCTTAAGGCCTTCACATATTTTATAAAAAAATTTAACATTTCACAAATAAAAATGACTAAATAATTAGTCACACAAATAATTTGGTCATGCAATCATGTTAGATAACATATAGTTCTACCAGTGATTCAATAAGAGTTATGGTACATATAATACATATATTATCAATTATTTCAATTCATTTGGATAGATAATTTAAGGATTCAAGAATCAATAGTGTTATTCCAATAGTCCACCATGATGGGGTCAAAGAAGAAGCATGTTAGGGATCCCTAACTTCACTACATCTAAGCCCAAGAGCATGAAGTATGTTGGGGAGCCCTAATATAGATTTATCTAAATTTATTTCATTCCATTATTTAGAACTTATTATTAATTGGTTAAACTAGCCACATGCAACTAGAATTTGTAGCACATCCATGCACAAACACATACTCTCTAACATATTAACATACATATAGTTTTCTACCGGCACAATCCTTGAACCTCCTTTGGGCGCAAGTGTCAGTATATATTCCTCTCTCTATATAGAATTGTCTCCCCGTCTATCTCTCTTTCTTTTTCCTAATCTCTCCAAAAATCAATTAAACTATTAGATTTTTATATGTTAATTTAATTTGTTCTATATAAGAATATATTAATTATTAATTATAATAATTTAATATTTTTTATTATAGAATACAATATATAATAATAATATAACCTATACATACTATTAAAAATAATAATATATATAATTATATTATATATAATTTTATCTTATTACTATTATATTAAATATATATAACATATTAATTATATTTTATATTATATTTATTATATTAATTTTTTTAGGATTAAATGAATTTGGTTGCTTTTCACCATTTTTTTGCTGCGTCTCCCACCACTATTGATTTCCGCTCCTCCAAACTCTTCCTCGCTAGTATTGACCTTTCACTTCTCCAATTTGGTGAGCTACAACTTGAAAATAAGGTTTTGCCAAATAATGTTTTGATGTACATAGTTGGAATTGTGATGGAAATAATTGATTTGAGTTTCACAAGCTAAATTTAAGCTTCTATGATTCCATTCAATTAGGGGTTGAGCTTGGACGATATCCAAAATGGATTTCTATAAAGTTTTGGATCAGACTGCCAGAGAAATGTGAGTTTTCTAATGGCATCAAACTTGGATAAATACTTTCATTGTGCATTTATGGTAGGATTAATACTGAATTCATGCAATGTTGTCTGATAATTGATTGATCTAATGAAACATTACTTAGATTTCATATTACAGTAGCAGGGTTTTGGATTTTGTATTAACCCTGGTTTGAATCATTGTGAAATTATTTAGCATAGAACAACAACATTTTGGAATTTGCATTAACCTTGTCATGTGCTATGGAAGGTATCTGCCCCCCACCCAAAATGTAAGAAACCAATTTTAGTGTGAGATGTATATACTTTTAGAAAGGTTTATGTATGGTTGAATCTCCCCTATTAATGCACACTCAAGGCATACAACTGATAAATAGGACTGGGTCCAATAAAGTCTAAGCAACTAAAGGAAAGCCATAAGTAGGGGAGTCCTTATTATTAGAATTTCCCTAAGCATCTCTAGGGATATTCTAGAAAGAATGGTCATGAATGCAGCTGCAACATGATTATATCTTGGGGAATTATCTTGTTTCAAGGGAGGATGCAACACAACTTGCTGCATTACAAATTCTTTTTGAAATTGGATTTGTCAGTAATTCAGACTCAAGCACGTTGGTTTCTTTTAAAATATGTTTGTTTTTCCCCTTGTACTAGGATATTTGGTTATGTCAACACTTTAACCTTTTTCTATATATTTCCCATAGCAGTGAAGCATTTTGGTTGTTGTAAAGTGTTGCTCTTATTAATTTAAGATCTTCTAAGTTATTGAACTACATATCATGCCATATAATGCAATGAATGGAATGCACTCTTAGAGAGATATTTACCTAGACAAATTGTTGTGACATGGGAAAAGCATGACTAGGAGATGGATATTCTTACTCGTTACCAGTCCATGGTATGGTAAAATATTTAGTTTTCTATTTTTTACAAACTCAACATTAATACATGGAAAAATTAAAGGATTATTTTGTTTTCTATTTAGATAATATGCTTTCCTAGAAGGGTTGTAACATAGTTATTTTAAGCTGACTATATGCTAGGAGAATGAAATCATTGTTTCTAATTGTTGATTGCTGCTTTACAGTGCTTAAACTTCTAGCATATGTTTGAAGTTTAGAAACAACATTACAAATGCCACATTCTGGTTTATGCATATTTTGATATTTTGAAGAGAAGATGGTTGGATATTTGTGTGTTAAGTTTGAGAAGCCTGAGAGGGAATTGCTGAAAATTTTAATGAGAAGGTGACTAAATATATAGCACAAAATGTGAGAAGCTAGAGAGAGTTAGTGGCTTTATTTGTTAGAAAATGTTTGGATTTCTTTGAAAGGAAAGGAATGTTTGTTTTTTGTGTAGGTATATTGCTTGTCAAGGCATTTTGACATACCATTGACTTGTTGAACCATGCTCACAACATTACCAAATATCAGTCACCCTTGCCTTTGTAAAGCATCTTTTCTTCTGCATACAAATGTCTGCAATATTCATTTTCATTAATAGCATTCATATAGATAGATAGTAAAGGGCCTAGCCATTCATTTGTGGCTAACAACGATCGTATTGATCGAAACCATAAGAATTTTCTAGAGGAGAATGAGCCTAGTCTATAGAAAATCAAATGAATTATAGGAGAAAATGATTTCTACTGCTACATGCAAATAACAACAATAGTGTAGTGGAAAGGATAAAGGTAGAAACTTGATAGCTCTATTGGAATAGGTATAAAAGTTGAAAAGGAGTATGATACAACTATTGGGAATAGGAAGTGAAGTCTCCAAGACTTATACAATACATATGTCTATGCATTGATGGATATTCATATCTTGTTTCAAAGCTCCCATTTTGGCACAGGTAGGGAGGATGTTGGCAAAGGTTGGAGAATTTAGATTTACACCTACAAATTTGTTGGTATGTGGCGACTGATCATGCTATACTGTATAGCCCATGGTATACTGTACACCCTAGCCCCTATTCTTGCTAGGGTCCGGGGGCGGCAACCCCCGAGAAAAATTTTCTTCCTACTTTTTCGCGTGATCACTGAAAAAGGGAAAAAATCAATGAAAAAAGGAAAAATCCAATTTTGTAGAACCCAAAAATCTGGAAGCTTCTAAGCTTGATAAAAAGGGTTCGGATGGGTATTTCAGTATGATGAAAAACGCGATTATTCGCAAGATTGTAATAGGTTTTACGCTGGATAATAAAAGTATTGGATGGCTGCGGTTTGGTGGATGTAGCCCGGATTCGGTGAACCACGTTAAATTCTTTGTGTTATGATTTATTCTGTGTGTGTTTTAGTTTCTCTATTTATTATATAGATCTGCATTTAATTGTTAGATATATGCCATCTCTAACCCTAACAAAATTGTATTCGCTTGAAAGTTTTTAAAGCCTTCCCACCAAATTCATTTTGTGCATATCTATTGTAGATGTCCTTAAACTATATGAAAAAGGTGTATATACAATTTGAGATCAATTGATAAGCTGAGACATGTAATGTTGATTTGATTTACATTTTACTTAAAATATAATTTCATTGCGTTGCTGAATTTCATAGTTCAATAATTGGGATTCTCACACTACTACATGAAGGGGATGTTTAAGACATTAATTTAAGACAAAATATTAGTAATTTTTTAATTGTCTCAAATTAAGACAATAAAAAAAATACTTTTCCTAAAATAAATATTTTATTTCCCTCCCTTTTCCTTCCCTCATTCCACATGCATTTTTCTTTCACCTCCCTCATTTGACAAACCTGAAACAAGCAATTCTTCTGAAAATGGAAGAGTACAGGGAAGGAAGATGCATTGGGTGCTAGTGGCATTGTGTAATTGCAAGTGTGGCGGGAAGGTCAGCTGGACCGCTCTTGGGTAGATATTGTTTCCATGAAGGAGGCCACAACTGTTGGCTCAGAACGCTTTTGATGTTTGTGGGTTCTTGTTGTTAATTCTCCCACTGCTCTTTAATGGACCAACACAATATTCCTCTTTGCTCACCTGATCACTCAAAATCAAGTATCTCAACATCTTTTTAGTATTCCTCTTTGACCACCTAAACCCTTAACCAACACAGTATTCCTCTTTGCCTACCCAATCTCTAAAATCAAGTAGCTCAACACCTGTATAGTGTTGGGGGTTTTGGTGGCGGCCAATAACTTTCTCTACTCGCTAGGCTTTTACTACCTACCTGTCTCCACCTTCGCTCTTCTCTGTGCCATGTAACTGGCCTTCACAGCAGTATTCTCAGTCATGCTAGTGAAGCAGAGAATAAGCCATTACATTATAATTTTATTAGTACAAATTATTTTAGGGGCAGTTTTACTGGGCATCCAACCTAAGGGTGAAAGGCCTCAAGGAGTTAAAAGCAGAGAATATAAATGGGGAATCATTTCCACCATTTAAGGATCCACGATGTATGGGTTTATTCACCCGTTACTATAGTTTGTTTTCTAAAAGGTATTTACATTATCAATTTAGAAAATGATAATTGTTTTATTTGTATTATCAAGTTGTTAGGGATTTGAGGATTTTTTTCCTATGCTTATGGCAGCTACTAAGAGTCGAAAAAGGTTGAGGAGCTTCCATTGTTGGCCTCCCCAGTATAGGATGGGAGGCACTTTCAATGAAGATAGTGGTGCCTGAATCTTTAATGTGGGCCGTTGCAAAGGTGCTCTTTATAGAAATGACACAAATTGAGCAGAATCTCGAGGTAAATCACTTGCCATAGTCTTATTGATTTTTTTTTTTTGAAATCTGCAGGCGACTTTAAAACAATTATGTTTGATTTTCCTAGGTTTAAAATTACAGGGTTTCAAATTGCATGGTTTGAATTTGATACATTTAGCATGTTCTATTATTTTGGGTTTCATCAGTCCACATATTGTGTAAAGCCTTCCTCCAAATCCTTATTCTTACTTCCTTTGTGCTTAGGTAAATACTACAAAAAAATAGTGGGTGTATCTTTTGGGTTTTATTATTCTGTCCATTACTTTTTCATTTGTGAACATGGAAACTAGCATGATTTTATTTCTTACATAAATGGATTGATCCTAAAGTAATTACTTGCAAAAAAGACTTTACAGCTTATGCAGACATATGCTTTAGAGAATTTGGCAATAGGGTGAAATTTTGGTCAACTTTTAATGAACCCAATGTATTTTTAGCTGTAGGGTATGACAATAGTGGTTTTGCTCCTCAACGCTGCTCCTACCCTTTTGGGAATTGTACTGTAGGAAACTAAATTGTTGAGCCATATATTGTTGCCCACAATGTATTGATAGCACATGCAGCTGCTTTGGAGCTGTACAATGAAAAGTATTAGGTTATTTTCTATTCTTTTCACTTGAAGAAGTACTCCCTTTATGCTCTTGCATCTTTTTTTTCTCTTATTGGGTGTACTCCAATCCTTGGCCTGTTTTGGTTTTCTGTAGACATTGATAGGATATCAATTTCAATTTCCTCTTTTCACCCAAAGCCCATATTTTTGCACCTTGATAAAAAGAGGACCACTGCATATTTTCTACCTAAGAATTGTTTGGTTGAGAAAATTCTAATTCTTTGTTTTGTGTACAAGAAAAGAAAAAAGGTTTGATTGGTTTGGCTCTTCTCATACAATGGGCAATACCACTTACCAATAAGTCTACATATATAGTTGCAACTAAAGTATACAATGATTTGTATTTTAGGCTGGTAAGTCTGATTTTCCTTGGAATTCAAATATATCTGCATTTCATTCCATCAGCTAGTCTTAAGTGGTTTGATGTTGACTACTCCATTAGGACCCCTCAATTGGAAGACTATTGTTTCCAACTACTTTTATTAAATAATTGATGAAGAAGATTCCAAATAGTTTAGCTCATATTTTATTGAATGCCAAAATCCATTCTGAACTACAATTTTTTTCCAAGGGACAGGTGCTTAGACTCACTTGTTTATGGAGGCCATCCAGTAGGCATGAGAAAACTAGTAGGTTCTCGATTGCCCTTGGTTACAAAGGAAAAAATTCAAAAGATACAGATAGCATTGTTTTTTATTGGTGTCAATCACTATGTTTCTCTTTGCCACTTTGATTCTTTGATTAAAATTATTATTTTTTGTAGTTCATTCCATCAGTACATCTTAATTGACACTAAGTTGAATCCATAATTTTGACTTCTTCCTCTATTTGGGTTGGTAGGATTTAATATTTCCAAATAGTTTATTAATCTTTTTGATAGAAAGATTTCAAATAGGTCAACTAATGTTTAATTGAACATGGAAAGGTTCTTAGACCCAATTACTCATGGAGACTATCCAGTGAGATTCCAACATTGGGTTAAACTCTCAATACATTTCATTTGATTTTCTGACTGTAAAAAAGATAGCTTTTTCTACATACATTGCCCATAAACTGTATTCTTTCTGCTTTAATTAAACCATATATGATAAAATCCCTTATGAAGTTTTTTAATTGATTTACAAAGGATTTCAGACTCATATTTACAAATTCTTACAATTTGAAAAAAAAAGCTATATGATAAGGAAACAGTTTATGATATACTGTATGCGTACGATTTATTAAGGAAAAGCCAAATTTAGTTTAAACCATAATTTTAGGATATACTGTATATTTAGTATATCTTACTATTTAGGATTTATATAATTAAATTTTATATATTTTTAATTTATAAATTTATCATATGTGGTTTACGGATGAGGATTTTTCCTCATCTTGATGATAGATCACTGAGGGGGATCTGAAACTTTAATGCAAAACAAACTTACACAGTTGAATCCAAAACCATTCACCCATCTTTATGGACTGTGAAAATCATGCATATAATTTATCGTGTAGTTTTTCTTTGAAGTCAAATCTATAACTTTAAAGTTAAAAATTAAAAATTGTTTCCTTTTTATCTAACCTGTTTCAAATCTATAATATTTATGGTAATACTAATTATGTTGTTTAATCAAGAATCAATTGTACAATTTTTGAGTCAATCTCATTGGCCCATATTTCATGAAAAGTGGTTCACATGAACCCATCCGTCATGAGCATGAATGATCGATTTAGCATTCAGTGCATGTGGGTGATACTCATATTTATGGTAGTTTTTGTTTAGCATATGCATGATATGTGGCATTTTGAACTTAATTCCTATTTTTAGGCTGCAATATGTATATATTGATGATTTTTATATGTTTTATATACTGATGTACCCAGTCGGTCCCTCTTCCCCCACCAATTTCTTTTTTCCATACCAGCATACTCATACTTGTACCCAATTTTTATTTGGAAACTAAGCACAATAAGCTTACTTTGCATGATGATTTACAATTGACATCATATTAAAATATTTCTCAAGGGGGTAAGTGTGACAGTTGAGCCAAACGTCATGTCGACAACAACCCCCAAACCAAAAATTTAAATCAACAGTTAGAAACAACTTACCTGTCATGACATGAGGTAATGAGACTTCTACTTTTCATACTTTATTATGGTCACATGTGTATGACTAATCATATGCTACAAAATTTGAGAAAGGATAACTGATCACAGTTAGAGGATTGCAACCTAGTGCAAATAAACTTATTTAATCAAGAAAATGCCCAATAAATTGCTAAGGGTAAGCTATGTATTTTCTTGTGTAATTCACAAATGGTTTGCATGGCAGGCTAAAGGTAAAAAAATAGCAACATGAAGGGTCACAACATCTAATTGATAAATTTACATGCCTTACTAGGCATATCTTTTGGATTATCACCATTTAGAGAAAAGAGCATATCATTGAACTAGAATTAGCAACCTAAACTGATCATTGTTCCTCCCTACAAGTATCAAAAACTACCCGAGGATGGGGAGAAGGGATAGTCCAAGAAATGTTGGATATGGGACACAAAATGTGTGGTAAAATTCATTTTATGGTTTACATCTACAGTAGTGTCTTATGAGCCCAATTGCTTTGATACCAAGGAATAGTTGAAGACAAATATTTGTTAAAAAAAATTGATTCTCAAACCAAATTTAATTGATGAGCTTCAAACTGAAATCCGGGAATACTGGAAACAAAAACTTCCAAAAATAATGAAATATTTATTTTTGTGATCTAAAAGAGAATTGATTCATAAACTCACCCGTGACTATAAAAATAAAAATAAAAAATAAAACTTTGTTCTAGCGCTATCAGTACAGAAAAGAACCAAAGCTCTCAGATGAGCCACTTTAAATTGCAAAAACCACCAGTCTTAAATGTATTAGTGTGATGGTTTAACCAGATCACATGAGTTTTATAAAGAACCATCCCCTGGAATATACTTATCTTTTACTCACTTTTTTTTAATTCCTAATTCCTAGACTTATGTCTAATGTTTTATCCTAGTCTCATCTTACTTTCCAAAATAGCTTTATACTTTATTATCATCCTATTTCCTTGAATAAACATATTCATATTATGACCTTATGTGATACCATATTGGCTTGATGTAATTATGATTAAGGTCTATGATATTGCAGAGCTTTATTTGGCTTATCTCCTAGGCACCATTTTTATTGTTGTTTGGAGGGTACTTGTACATAGTATATTTTTGTACAACGCCAAGTGTAAATTCTATCTCTATGAGCCTTTTGTCGATTGTTCTTTAATATAATTTTTGCAGTTTTTTTTTGTTCTATTTTGTATACCATAGTAATTCACTTGTCTATGCTCACCTGCTTTAAAATAATGTCATTTTCATATTTCTTAGGTCCTAAATTTTGAATCCAAACTTTAGAAGTACCTAACCATTGTGACTTGTTTTTCCTATCTTGCAATATGTCTGATCTCTGGACTCTAGATCCCATTTTATTCTTTGAATAATAATTTTTCATGTCCAATGAATTGGTAAAGCGTAAGTCCAATGTCTAGTGGCCATGTTGCTGTTGTTTTAATATTGAATATTTCTATGGCAGAAGCCCTTCAATTTAATCTAGAAACATTGAGCTGTAAGTAGTTAGATGTATTTTGGTGTTCATGCATAAGCTCCTTGGTGTTCTTAACATCCACCATGGGAATTACCTTGTGCTATATCACTTCTTACATCTTAGGTAATAGCATGATGTCTTTCCTTGGTTCATTTTTTATATTTAAATATACACTAATCTCCTTGACCAGTTAGTGACTTTGCATCAACCTTTACTACTGCATTGGGGGATTATATGTAATTAGCAGCGTGGTTGATCTTTTACAAGGGTGAAAAGGGATATGATATCTTTCTGAGATGTAAACAAGCCTTTTTTCACTCAGTGAAGATTTTAAAATATATTCACATCAAAGTGTCTGCTTCTGAAAAGGATGAAGAATGCAAGTGAATTTTGAGTTATTTTTGAGATCTTGAACTCTACAAAAAAATTCAATATAAATTAGGTTTGTAGGAAGATCATCAAAAGGAATATGGTGTATGTTTAATGTCTGCTTCATATACAATTAGCATGAAGGCCACTTTTTTTGATTATCATGAACATCACCACATTATGTGGGTAAGTATCCATAAAGGAGACCTAAGCATGTAATCTAATAGTTTCTTGTTTTTACTGTTATTTGGTTCTTGATCAACCTAACTTTGAAGTGCTTGTATGCATCTCTATCCAACTATATTTTGATTGGTTATCCATAGACATCCATTAGATTTAAGCTCATAACTTGAAATAACAAATAAGTATTCTTGATCTCAGGGGCCTACTCTACTATCAGGGTTTACAAGACTATGCAAAGGGCTAGCAACAGTTCTTGTCATTGGATATGCCATTTCACACGTTTTTCCCTTAGCAGTTGACTACTTAGCACTGGTTCTGGGAAAGTATGATTTGCTACCTTTCATTTTGTAAGGGTTTAAAAAATATGTACATTTTCTTTGTAAGTTCTTTACTAATTTCTTTCTTGAGTGTGTTTTGTATAGTTCAAAGTTATTTGCATTTTTTCTATTTCTTATGATGTTTTTATCTCACAAAGAAGTAGTCAACCTAGAATCAAGATCTCTCTTATATGCGTGCAATGTTTTCATGACATGAAGTAGGAAACTATACTTGTTCTATTGAGTTGTCAAATACTATGCACTTCATTATTCTTAGGACTATGGATATACTAATGCTGATCTATGTATGTTCTTTCTGGTTGGAGCAGGGTTCTTTCCATTTGGAATCCATGGAAACATATTTATAAAAATATAATATAGGCCGAGTTAAGTTATTTATTATTTAGATTTTTATTTTTTTAATTTTATTATAAACTTTTTAAAACTGTCTGCCTTTAGCTATAGTTCCAGAGCCATAGAGAAAACAAGTAGGGAGAAATCAATGCACCCTATGACTACCTCCTTTACTCAAGGTCAAATTCCTATGATATGAAGTTGCCAAACTAGTAAGATAAAATCAATCCAAGTCTCAAGAAGCTAGAAACATTAACCATCTAAACCAAGAAAACCTTTTATTTCATGAAGGTCCTTATGAATCTGGTGAAAACTATAAACAGTGCAGATAGAAATTTAGATCATGCAATCATTGTATCACAATGATTTTTTTTGCAAAACTGATGGGCTGGAACAAAAACAGAGAATTGACTTCATGGAAACCATGAGAAATAGACCCTGAGATCCTTAAGAGAAGCTGATCCATGTGGGGCCTCTTAAAAGTTAAATAAAATTCACTCAACTTATTAAATTGCAGATAGACAGTCGATGCACATTGAGAATACTAAAGAGAATACTAAAGACATTGAAATGAATGGTAAGAAAATTACTAGTTCTACTCGCTCTGGTTAATCATATGTGGGTTTGATGTTTTTAAATGATAGATATTTATTATAATAAGATTTTTTTGGGAATATCATGTTTTAGATTGCATTCAGTAATCTATCATTAGGTTATGTCAAATCTTGTTTTTAAATGGTTGTGACATTTTTATACCATCATCTCATAGATGGTTGTGACATTTTTTCTCGTGGTGAATTTCACATTCTCTACTATATTCATTTCTCATTTTATCAATGGGTTCTCTACAGTTCTCTCTAAAGAACAAGATCAATCAATTGCATGTACATTCTCTTCTTTCTCTTGGTGTATACCAAGGTCCAAATAAGGTGTTCACCAAGATAGTTCAAAAAACCTTATGAATGATGCAAATATTTATTTCATGGAGGGTCAATTATGTAATTTTTGTAAAAAGATAATTTAGTCTTGTTTTTCTATAATATGTGGAAATGATTATTAATAATAAGCAGCTATTATTGTTGGTATAGCAATGGCGGGAGTTGTTTTAGTGTTTCCCGCAGGATGCAAAGTCTACACTCGACAAGATCATGGGATTTTCTAGGTTTGGATGCAAACTATGTGGGAGGTAGTTTAGAATCTAGAATAGATGCTCCTAGCACAAGTGATGTGATTATAGGCTTACTTGACACAGGTACAGGGAACTATTTCAATATATTAAAACTGAGATTATGTGGTATTTTCAATTTGAAAACTTGTATTGTCAAACACTTTTTTTGTTTTAGAAAATAAATATGGTGGATGCACATGTAATGGCTACTATCTATTGTGTGACCCTCATCAATAAATAAGTAAAACCGACAGGCATATGACACTTCCCTCTTTTTCTAACCAAATGGGTTCCCTATTTCTGCATATTCTTTCCTACTCTTTTCAAAGATTTCAGGCATAAATTAGTAAAGCGTCTGATATGTGCCAATTTTATTTGAATATCTATGGCTTCAATGGAATAAAAATACTTTCCAGCATAATCCGTCCTTTTTAAAACACATGTCCTCACCAGTCATGTAGACCTTTCTCTTTTGTGGATATTTATAGAGATTCCATTAATTCTTGATTTTTTAAAATTTAATACTATGAATGACTAATTTGTGAATAGTCTAAATTGAACTATTTCTATGTTCAAGGAAACTATTTGGTGTTGGATATAATTTTGTGTGGTTTTTGGCATTTGTTTCCCCCTGTATTTTAGTGAAGTTTATAACTTAGGATATTCTTTGTTATTTTCCTTAATATATGTGATCCTTATCGTGATGGGGTCTTCCATAAAATCACAATTTTATTGATACTTTATACATTATTGCACTAGGATCTTCATGAACTGCTCTTCATCTTGTGGCACAATAGTTTTTTATGCAAATAGTTGCTTATGGGAGAATTTCTTGGAAACATTTTTATGTAGTGAAATTTTATGCTCTATACATAGGATTACGTCAACTAATTGCTTGATATTGGCACCAGGATAACATTGCAATTCAGAGCTTTAAGTGTGGAATTTCAGCCCAGAATGGTGGTGCTTTTGAATGGGAAATTGTGCTGGTATGTCTGTGTGTTTTGAATGGAATAATTATTAACCGTGGCTTCAAACCTTTAGCAACAACAGTCATTATATTTCTATTTTGTTTATGCTTATTGGTCTTCTTGAATCTGATGTGTAGGTTGAGGTGTCAAGAGAAAGTGGAAAGCCATCTATGATTGTTGACAAAGATGAAGGCTTAGGGAAGGTTGGGCTTCTTAAGATGTATATATTTTGTCATGAGATAATTTGTGCAAATGACTTATCAAACAACAGAATATATATTGAATGGATTGATTAAATTACATCTAAATAAGATTTCTTTGTATTCTAATTTTTTTTGGTGCTAGTTTGATGCTGCAAAGCTAAGGAAACTTAGACTAGCTTTTAAAGAAGCTAGAAGTGTGACTGCGGGCAACGCTTCAACTATTAGGTCAGTTATCTCTCTCTCTCTCACTCTCTCTAATGTATTTTATCCTCTATTTTATCTACAATTTCTTATTATGTGCATATACAAAATTAACCAACTTTTCAATGTCTACTTTGTAAATTTGTATGTTTGTAAAGCACCCAACTAGTATGACAGAAAACAAATATTGATATAGAACCAATATGATAGAAAAAACAAATGTTGATATAGATAATTGAAACTTCGATCTGTATAATGTTAGACCCAAATTACTAGAAATGGCCACTCAGAAAATAAATATGAATTATGTTGAGAACAAGTTCAACTTCCAGAAGGCGTAAATCAAATATTCAATGACTTATGTGAGACAAGAATGAACCCGATTGAATACATCGATTTGTCATAGCAATGGATTCGAGTTACAAATGATACTTGTTATGTAGTGGCGGTGAGTGCGATGGCTCTAGAATAAGTGCCACTCAACAAACCTCATAGATACGGCAATAATCCATCGATATGCTTTAAACTTCAATGCCTCTTCATTTGATCATATGCCTTCAAGCTGATCGCCCTTGATAGTGATCTCTGATGGTAATGGAATGCTTCTTGGATGCCCATGATCACCAGGCTCGACTAGATGACCAGAGCTGATAACACACAACCTGATGCTAGTCGCTTGGACACTTCAACACACATGAAACTGTGTTGCTCAAGAATTTCACACCATACTCTAATTGTTCAATCTCGTGATTTGATTATTTGAATGCCTCGATCCCTTTATGTCAATATACGCCTGCAGTGCAATAGGTATATAAGAATAATCGAATAAATCATGGACATGAGTCTCCCAGGTTGAACTACATCCCACCTAAGTGCAATCAATCTTACATCACTAGTAAGAAAGTGGTGGATAGCCAAACGAGGAAAAGCCCTATCAATAATGCCTCAAATTCTGGAGAATCAGTTACCAGCTTCTCTGTCCAGAAGAATCTTGTTCCTTTGGCATCAAGTTCAAAGAGTTCACTGGAAGCCAAAGATGATTCTTCATGCTCCACATCCTTCGTTTCTCTAGATAGTACATCAAAGGTTATGAATACTAGAATAGCAACATCTAAAATCGAGAACCAAAGGGCTTCAGAAAAAAGTGGTACAGGCAGGAGGTCTATTAGATATGCTTTTCAACATTCTTCTCCACTTAAGGAAAGAGCTCTTTTTTGCAACGTATCATGCCAAAAGAATGACAACTATGATATAATATCTTCTAACACATTCCATACTATAGTTTCATCTCTTCCTACTGGTAATGCCTTGAAAGCATCTGTCAAAAAAGTTGCACAACAATTGAAATATTCAAAAACCTTGAAGCAATCTTCGACAAAAATGATTAATGAGAGCTCAAGAAAATCAAGCGAGGTAATTTTCAAATATGCTAATTTATTGTTTTCAAGTTATGGTTGGTTTCATTATTTGCAATGCTACAATTACTTAGGTTTGTGTGATACATTTTTTTAGCAATTATTACTTACTGACATACAAAAGAGGTCTTGAATTGAATCAAATTTTATAATTTATGTTACACCTAGAACAACAAGTATGTTTAATGTGTTCTTGTTATGTAATTTTGCACCTTATATTTATTTTTCTCACACACAACTTTTGGTTGTCAGACACTCTTTCCATACGAACTCTTTGTCAAACTTTTCAACTGGGACAAACTTGAATTGCCACCTTGTGGTCTCATCAATTGTGGAAATAGGTATGGTAGTTTCTAGAGCCAATAAAATCCTAACATATTAGTTTATCTTTTGTAGCATCATTCTTTGAGTCTTAAGTTGTCAATGCACATACAGATCATGTGTTCTGGTTCACCTAAAGACATGATATATTTGTGTTTATCCATGTGTTGACCTTTATGTATAAAATTTCAACAACACATAAGTTTGAATGAAGGTGCAAATTATAGATATTAAGGCATATGATATGGTTGCAACAACAGGCCCTCAATTAAAATATTCAATGTAAAACCTTTTTAGTGTAAGAGTGAAAAATAATTCATCTTTGGGCCTTAATTCTGTTACGCTAACAACATCAAATTACTGCTTTGGAATATAAATTCCCCAATCAAAAATTTTGTGGGTATGGATAAATATGACATCCATGGTTTGGACCCCAAATGAATATGGCATTGAATTTCCCTTGACCACTTTTGTTTCTAATGCTCATCTTGGATTGCTTAAATCTTATGTGCACTTGTTAGAATATTTAGAGCTCTACAAGCATATGATGTCCAATATAAATTCTATTAGCCTATTATTTGGTCCTTTCACCTGTTTTGCTACTTTTCATTGTATTCCTTGCTGTTTGAAACTATTAACATCCTCATTGGACCTCCTCATGTAGCAAGACCTACCTATCTCTTAAACATATTTCTCTCTGAACATCATCTGTTTTCCTATTCTTAATCAATGGAAGACTCAATTAGAGCTAACTTTTGAGGTCATCTATCTGCAACACAAAATTTTTGGAAGCTTGATGTTTGATCTCTTTAATGAATGAGGTTAGACTGTAAATAGTATAATTTGCAAGTACTTTTTGGCTGTTTTATTGCACAAGTAGTAATGTGAATGCTTTGCTTCAAGCTTTACAAGCACTGTGTAGCTTAAGCTCATTTTTTTCAAGCATTTATGCAAGAATCTTATTACCAATCTCCATCTTTTTTTGTTTTCTTGGTAAATCTCAGGCAAGGCCATGGACCTTTAGAATGTTGGATTACCTCAGTGACTTGTCTGTGTTTTGATTGATGGTTGATGTTACTTTAATTTGTATTTCTTAAGGCCATGAATTATTATAGATATTTTTTTATCTTTTGTTCCCAATATATAACATAAGGGGATGTGTATTCATACTGCTTGAACCACAAGTAAATTCTGATAGTATATTTACTTGATAATCAAGTGTAAGCAATTCAACTATGTGCCTGAATTGTACACAAACCACTTTGTTCTTACCTTTGTTAAGATTTTCATTTTATGATTCAACAATGCTCAAGGATTTGAGATTCCAGCTCAATTTGTTATTTGTGCAAAATTTCACTTTTATTGACTTTCTAAGATTGGCACAAATTTCTAGTTCATGCAACTTCCGATATGGGAATAATATATGCAACTTACAATTTGATTTTGCTGGAGAGCTTTTTTTTCACTCTTGATGAGTCAATTAGACCACCACATGAAGGAAGTTATTAATTGGTTTTGGTGCTTTCTTTCACTCATAGATGAGATTTATCTATCAAAGAAAATAGTTTATTTTTTATTTTTTGAAAGCAAACTATTTATTTCCTACAATCTTAATTTGAATAATTTTTTAGGTGACTCCATCTACCTGCTATTCCCATGCTGTGCATGATCTTAAATCAAAATGAATGATTTATTTCTAATAATCTATATATGAGTGACCTTTCATGTGACTTTATCCAGTTGCTATGCCAATGTCGTGCTACAATGTCTGATATTTACAAGGCTTGTTGTTGCATATCTACTCTAAGGATCTCATTCAAAAAAATGTATGTTAACTTTTCTCCATCAGGTCATTCATATATGTTGATTTTAGGTGAAATTTGTACTTCTGTATATTAGCCATTTGATCTTATCAATATTCATAGGATTGTCATTTGGTATGTTGTTGAATTTAGGTCAGAGAAGTGAGAGAAATGATTGGTGCTTCATGTGTTAGCTTCATCACCTTGCTTCCAGGATGAGCGATGGAAAGGGTCCTATTTAACCCATTAGAATATTATCACAAATACAGAACATTGGAAACCACCTTGGGTATGGGAAAAAAGAGGATGCTCATGAATTTTTAAGGTAAACTGAGTTTTAAGATGCCAGTTTCTACAATGGCTTGTCAGGGCTCAGCCAATTCCCATTTGTCTCTTGGGTTTTTTACTATGTTTGTACTTTTATATATTCATCATGGTTATGCTGATTTTTGTTTTAGTCCTTTGTCATTTTGTTTCTAGAAATTCTTTTTGTAAATCCTTGCTACATATTTTTAGATGATCTTATATGGTTTATGTTGCCAGGTTTGCCATTGATGTAATGCAATCAATGTGTCTTGCTGAAGCTGATGGAGGGAGGGTAGTGTATCCACTATTGCAAGATACATCACTTATCCAATAGACATTTGGGGGCTATCTTCAGTCAAAAGTAATGACACTTGAATCTCTAAGGGTTGTTTTGAAATTATGTTTCAGTGGTTAACAAATGAGAACAACATTTATTTGCATGAATTGTTATTCTTTCTTGTAGAAATTGTCTAGGAAAAAACTACCAGAAAAATTTAAGGAATTTAGATGTAAAATGTGATGTATTGCTATTTTTTTGGTACTACAGATAAAGTGTTTAAAATTCCAATACATATCTGAGAGGTATGATCGCATGACTACCAGGACTCTTCATCAACAAAAATGTGAGATTGCTAAGGTAATTTTCAGGGTAAAACATTCATAAGGTATCATTGCAATTATTTCAACACACATGCAAGTATTATTTAAGTAATGGTTGTTTTATTATGCAAACAAGGGTAATCATTACCTATGTAATATAATGCATTATTGTTTTTCTTTTTGCAGAAATGTATTGATAAACTTAAAGAAGGGGATGAAGTTGGTGTTGGATCCTAGTGATGTTGTGGGCATTGGGTGGATTCACTCCCTATCTATTGTACATGGAGTCAATTTGAAAGGAACATGAGATGCGAATGTAAATATTTTAAAGGTCACAAGTAACATACCCCTTGTTTATGAAGAAAAAATAGATGGAGTTGTTCGTCTGAAAAAAGAAAGAGGGAACCTTCACACGGTGGCCACTAAAATATTTGCAAAAAATGACATAGTTGAACATGTTTATCATGTACTAGTTGTTAAACATCTTAGTTCACTGCTTTATGCAGTATTTTGAATGTGTTGTTCATGGATTTTAATTATCATGGTGTATTTGAAAGAGTTGGAAACTCTTAGACAACTTTGACATTTTATAATTTGATATATATATTTATATTAAAAAATTTATTGTATATTACCTTTATTTATCATGATGTTGAATCAATCTTTTAATTTTAGCATGTTGTAGCTTGTTCGTATATGTAATATTTCTATTTGTTTTTTATATTTTAGTTCAAGTTTAATATTATGTTAGTTTTGCATTATAAAATTCATGGTATTTAATAAATTATTTATTTAATGACTATATTTACTACCAATTAATAGAAATAAGTAAATAAAAATGACTAAATATATTACTAAATATATGACTAAAGTTGTGACTAAATTAATGACTAAATATATGACTAAAGTAATGACTAAATATATGACCAAATTAATGACTAAATATATGACTAAAGTAATGACTAAATATATGATTAAATAAATGACTATTATCACTAAATAAATGACCAGTTAATAACAATCAATGACAAAATATATGACTAAATAAATCACTACCATGACTAAATAAATGACCAGTTAACAACAATCAATGACTAAATCAATGATTAGTTATAAATGATGTCGTGTTATAAATGACCAGCAATAAACTACTAATGGTCATGTGACCAAAATTAGTCATTTATATGCACTTTTTAGTAGTTTATTTAGTCATATATTGTTGTTTTTGTACTAGTGTATAGATCCCATTCCCTACTCAATATCATCTTTAAGATTGAAGAAAGAATGGAAAGGAGATAAAGAAATCTTATAACACTATGAAGAAATTATCACTTGCCTTTAAGTTTACGTTTTTGGCTTTCACTAACTTCTAAATTGAGAACTAAACAAAATGTGTAAGAATAAATGACATTTTTGATTGCATGAGATTTTTAAACATGGTATATTAAAAATTTGGTGAATATCGCGTGCTTATACAATGATACATTGTAATTTTCAAGGCAAAATGTGTCCTCAAATGTAATTATTCTTTAATGTTATTGGCAAAATAGGTCCTCATAAGCAACTATTTATAAATTTGAATTGGAAAAATGGGTCTTCACAAGAAACAATTTGTAAATTTTAATTAGCAAAATGGGTCTTGATATAATTTTGTTTTAATAGTATTGGTGAATATGTAGGTGTTTTATTACATGCTTTCGGGATTCCAGACGAAAATATTAATTGGTCCATTTGAAATGCATAGTTTGTTATGGTGAATTTGTTGCTTAAATATGCCTCATAAAAAATCGTTGGTGAATGGACTTGCATTGGACCGATAATTTATAAAATTTGGGCGATTTGGATACCCTGTTGGGCGTGATTAATTCGCCAATTTTTACTTGGCCTTGATTTATAAAATTTGCCAATTGGCGCAGATTTGCCACTAAAGTTTTCCTTGTTGTTCCAAGTTATGAACTAAACACACAAATATGTTGAATCAATATATTATTAAATTTTAACTTTAATCAATGAAAATTAAAGCATCACAACATACTAGAAGCAACAACGAAAGCAATGAACACAATAATCACCACGGTGAGAAAAGATGCTTGGATCTACTACCCAAATCTAGCCTCACAAAAATAAATCAGATCTTACAATTACTTTTGTAGGCACCGACCCATTGGAGACATCAATCCCCAAAACATTTTATAGGAACCAACTTAAAGGAGACACCAATCCCCCAATCTTAGCACCAACCTCATAATACACTGAAATTATTGCAATAAGCTTACATACAATTTTTTGTCATAACTACTCACAAAATGAATTTTCGCATTTCTACTTAATCTTTTGGACTGCTATGAATACATATTCCTCTCTCCTTCATTGCAATGTCCCCTTTTCTAAAAATAGAATTTACTACCATTACTAAACCCAGTTTTCAAAATTGTCAATCAAGATCTGGGTAAATTGGATTTTCACTGTAAATTTATAAAATTATATTTGGGGAACAAATTAATATTTATTTTAATTTTATTTTCATGGGTCCAAATGGGGCATTGGAAATTTGGAGGAGCTATTTTGGAAAATTAAGTTACAAGACTCTGAACAACACATGACAGTTTGCATTGGGAAACTTATGATGGAAGTTAATGAAGCTTGCATGCAAGATTCCCAACTTGGGTGTGGGATTTTTGGCTCTACTTTGGTGCTTGTAAATGAAATTAAATATAATGAAATTTGGTTCTCAAGTTTCATTCATTGTATGCATGTTATTTTCATAGTTTGTGATATTTTTTTGAGGTTGGGAAATCGAAGAAGGAAGAAATCCAAAGTTGATAAGCCAAGGAGTTTGAGACTTGAAGGTAGTGGTTCTAATGGTCTCCAAGTGAAAATTCACTCAATTTTTGATAGTGTGCTTTAATGAATTCAGTTTAGTGTATATCTTTTAATAGTTATAGGTGATGTTTTGATATTAAGTGAGTTATGTGATTCCAGTTTTGTTGTGGTATCTTTTAGCAGAAAATACCTTTGTTCTAGGGTCATATTTGAATGTGTTATTGTTGCTTTGAGTTTTAGAGTTTGGATTAGTTGGTTGTGTTATTTTTTCCATCAGTTTGGGTGTTATTTTGGTTTGTAACTTCAGGGTCATTCTTTGTGTTTTGTTGCTATTGTTGTTTGTTGTTAACAACAGATTATAACAAAAAATATGATATAGTTTTCATGATAAAATTAGTAAAATATCATCATATGGTAGTTTCTCACATTCTTGAGTTATGTTGGAAAATATTGGCAAAGATAAATTCATACCTGATTTTATTATTTGTTGAGGGTTTACAATATTTAAGTGCGATATTATTTATTACATAAAATGTGAAATATTTTCTAGCAAGAGACATTGCAATGGTATTAGAGCACCATATTATAGTTGGAAACCATCTTATATTGATTTGGAACAATTTGAATTAGTAAATTCAATACTCGATTTGCTCAAATTGAAGAATATCTTTCTTGTTTAAAATATTTTAATTAGGGACATTACATTCACACACATTGACTTTGCACTAAAACATAAGACATGAAAGCTCAGATAGATCACACACTAATGTACAATCAAAGTCTGCACTATTCCTCACACATTCAAAATTTTGAAGCAATTTTCTTAAATATCAATATGGGATAGAAGATAATATTGCAATGTTGGCTTAGACTAAAAATCAGATCTGTTGGTGAAAGACAAGTCAACCTATGAAAATATTTCATTATCGCTACCATTTTTCCTTGTGCACATTCAAATTTCAAACTAGGAACTAACTGTTAGCATGTTTGAATCTGGAGCGTCAATCTTCTTTTTTGCAAGAAAAAATACATGATAGATAATCAATGACCAAATTTGAATACACACATATGCCATAGAATATCCCACCAATGGAATGCAATTGTTAAAATTCGTAGATGTGTGTCACCAACTCACAACACCATAATTTCACTTTGGTCCTGAGTGCTCCAAAATGTGTTGCATAAAAAACCTGACACTTGTCATCATGTCACACCATCGCAAACTTGACTTAGTCTAGACAGACCCAAAATGCACTATTGTGGTGATTATTGATCTAATACACTTTTGTGCTATTCATTGATCTATTGAACACATGTCAACATGTAGTACTTCACCGAAAACTCCATATGATTTGGACAAGCTCAAAATGTGCTCTTGTGCAACATTGACACTTGTTAGCTTCCATGCCATCACAATTTCAATAAGGCCGGAGTGGACTCAAAATGTGCTCATGTACAATTGCAACACTTGTCCCACCGATTCCATCCTTTGCTTCTTGAAATTATTAACTTTATACTTAAGAAAAATATTTCAAACCAAATCAGACAGTGAGTGAAGCCATTGAACAATGATGCAGAAGGGCTTAAGTAATAACTTAAGTAATTGGGAAGAACTGATAGCTAGTCAACAATAGATTAGGACATAAAGTGCATGACTGAGAAAATCACTTAGGGTTTAAATGAACTAGGGCTAAAACCCTACCAAGAGCATAAAACATAACTAGACATGATCTTCAATCTAGTCCAGAGGAATCAGACGAAGACCAAACAAATCATCATAGCATGTAGACATGAATAGGTCAGATCAAAGCAATAATCACCATCTCAAATCACTTGACACCAAAGACAACTATTTTCCCTTTTTGACATCAATAACAATAATTTGGAACAATCTTTTCATTGGTGGAAACAAAAACTAAATTCTCACCCCCTTTATTCAATTCTCTAGCTCTTCTTGTAATTATCCCCCTTTTACATCAATGGAAAAGGAATATGAAAATACTCATTCCACAATACTCCCCCTTTGATCTTCTCCCTTTATGGATCAACAATACTAACAACAGTAACTCTCTACAACACTCCCCCACTCCCCCTAAGGGAAATACTTCAGGGGAAGAGTAAGGAAGTACTCCCCCTGAACCTATACTTCATCTAGGTCTTCACTAAAAGGAAGAAGGAATTGTGAATCCTAGCTTTGGTCTGAGATACTCAAATTTCTACAAGTGGGAAGAGGTTTTGTAAATATATTTGTAGTCTGATGTTTAGTAACCACATATTCTAATTTGACCTCTTGATCTACAATATTTTCTCTCAAAAAATGATGTTTGATTGAGATATTCTTTTTCCTTGAATGAATCACTGAATTCTTTAAAATATTAATTGCACTTGTATTATCACATAAAGTAGGAACAAGTTCATTATACTCAACCTTTATATCCTTCAAATTTTGTTTCACCCAAAGAACTTGAGAATAACATGATGTTGTAACAATGTTTTTTTTTTTTGTTGACAAGGATATTGAATCTTATTTCTTTATTAGCCATGCAACAAGACTATCTCCGAGAAAGAATGCTCCACCACTGGTACTTTTTTTTATCATCAACACTTCTTCCCCAATCAACATTTGTGTATATTGCAACAATAAAATCATCACCTCTAGGATACCACAAACCATAGTCAATAGTATTTTTTAAATATCTAAAAATTCTCTTTATTTCCTTTACATGTGTTTATTTAGGTGTTGCTTGAAATATTGCTACCATGCACACTGCTTGCATGATGTCAAGTTCGGATGTAGTCAAATGTAACAAGATTCCAATCATTGACCTGTATAGAGTCTGATTTTCTTCAAGTGACTCATCATCCTTGCTTAGCTTACATCTTGTCACCATTGGTATACTAACTGGCTTGTAATCTTCCATCTTGAACTTTTTCAACATCTCCTTGACATACTTGGTTTGTGATATGAAAATACTCTTATCTGATTGAGCAATTTGTAAACCAAGAAAAAATGATAATTCACCAAGCATTAACATCTCAAATTCCTTTTGCATATCTTCTACAAACTCCTTACACATCTTGTCATTACTACCACCAAAGATAATGTCATACAATCTCTCTTTTGAATCCTTTTTGTTGTGGGTACTTTTCCAATCTAGAATACCAAGTCCTAGAGGCCCGTTTGAGTCCATACAATGTCTTTTTCAATTTGTAGACATAATTCTCATTCTCAAACAACTAAAATCCTTTAGTTTTCTCAATATACACTTCCTCTTCAATATTTCTATTGAGAAATGTTGACTTGACATCCATATGATATACCTTAAAATTCTTATAGACTAAATATGCCAAGAACATTCTAATTGCTTCCAATCTAGCCTTAAGAGAAAAATTTTCTTCAAAATCTATACCTTCTACTTGAGCATATCCTTTGCAAACTAGTCTGGCTTTGTTTCTCATTACCTTCCAATCTTCATTGAATTTTTTTTTTTAATACCCACTTAGTTCCAATTACATTCTTATCCTTAGGTCTTGGAACAAGCTCCTAAGGATCACTATTTTCAATATGATTTAGTTCTTCCATTGCATTAATCCAATTCTCATATTTTCTAGCCTATGTGAAATTCTTAAACTCAATTTTAGACAATAGGGAAAAATTTACCTATTCATTCATTCTTTCTAATCTTCTCCTAGTCGTATCTCTGTCATTCTTGTCTCCAAGAATTTATTTTTTAGAATGATTTCTCTGAACATATTTAGTTAGATCTTTTGTATTTTCTCTTTCAAACTCTTATTTTGTACATATTTTCATCTTCTTCATTTGTACTTTCATCTTCTTATGTACTGGTTGATTGCTCAAAAACTAATCCATTTTAACTGATGACAAGTGATGTAGATCTTCATCAATTCTCAAATTTATACTCTCAGCAATCTTGTGTGGTCTCTTATTGTAGCATTTATATGCCTTGTTCCTTGATGAGTAGCCAAGAAAGATACCTTCATCTAATATTGACTCAAACTTTCCCAAATTATCTTCATCCCTTCTATTGTAGCATCTACTTCCAAATAATCTAAAACAATTGACAGGTGCAAGTTTGTGATACCATAATTCATATGGTGTCTCACAATTATTTACTCTTATTAGTTCTCTATTAAGGATATGTACAATAGTACGAGTTGCTTCTCTCTAGTATATAACAAAAAACTTAGCTTCATTTAGAATTTTCCTAACCATTTCAAGTAAATTTTGTTCTTTATTTCAACCACTCTATTTTGTTGAGGAGTTCTTGTAGCCAAATACTATCTTCTAATTCCATGTTCTTCACAAAATTATTCAAATCATTAGAAGTAAAATCACCACCTCTATCAAACCTTAGGAATTTGATATTTGATCCCATTTCATTTTCAACCATAGCCTTAAAATCTTAAATCTACTAAAAGCTTCAAATCTTTCTCTCAAGAAAGAAACCCAAGTCATTCTAGTAAAATCATCAATGAATAACACAAAATACTGTTCTCCTTGTAGGTTTTTTGTCTTTGTAGGTCCACATAGGTCTGTATGAACCAAATCCAATGGCTTTGTAGTAGAATGCTCATTTTCCTTGAATCTTACTCTTTTATGCTTCCCTAGTTGAAATTCTTTACAGAATATGCTTGCAAGCTTAGTAATTTTTTGCATGTCTATCACAACATGTTTGGTGTGGCTGGCATATTAGTATGGGATGAATACACTTGATCCATGAAGAATCAAAGAATAATTATGCCACTAAATTTCAATCCCAATAAGATCAATCAAATAAACACTAAACTAGGAATCCATTAAAACTTGACATATTAAACTATGAAAGCTTATAAAGACACCTATTCCAATCTATTGAAACTTATCCTATTGGTGGAGTGGTTTCACATTGATGTGGAATGATGAACCTTTCCCAATCCCTTGGATAATGAGTTTGTTTCAACCAATTTTATTGAAGAAAACTAATGAAACCATTGTGAGATGTGTGATGAAACATGATTTAAATGCTAAATGAACATGATGCAAGCTATTTTAACATGATTTATGATTAAATGATCAATATGTGTGAGTGCAAAGAAAATCTAAATGGATTTTAAGCTAACAAGATTGAAATCCTAATTACCAAATAAGCTACATGAATGCATCTAGGTTACCATGGAAGCCATTAATGGAGGATAATCTAATTAATGCAAGTAATTAAGCTGAAATGATACTAAATAAGTGCTAAATATGAGTGTGAGTGTGAGTGATTTCAACAACATGAGTTTTCTCTAAAAAAGATGGATTCATTTGTCTCCAAATAGTGACCTATTTATAGGAGGAAAAATGAGAAATGAAGGGTTGAGATTAAAAGGTTAATCAATGGCCAAGGATGAAGCAAAGATGAAACATGGATCATGGATTCTCATCAACAGATGAGAATCAATGATCACATGGATCAAGGAAAGAATCAAGGGCCCGTATTCTTCCAAACAAACACACTTTTAACTTGCACAAGAAGTCTTTTAAGTTAACTTGCACATGAAGTCTCCTAAGTTTGTTATGAAAGAGAATATTTCTTTTTTCAAATGAGTGAGGAGAGAGAATATTCTTTGGAATATTCTCATGGGTGAGGAAAATAGATATTTAGCATATTAAAACAAAGTTTTAATGTGCAAAAGGGGAAGGAATATTCCATGGGAATATTCCCTTTCGGAGGGATGTTCAAAGGAGGAATATTGTCTTGGAATATTCCCTTGCAAGTGGGGGGATTAGATTTATTAGTAATTGATAATTAAACAAAGTTTTAATTTATGCAATTAAGAGGAATTAGATGATGGTCATTAAATAAAGTGATTTAATGAAAAGGGAGAAAGTGAAATGATATTTAATTAGATAATTTGGAGTTATTTAATTAAATAAGAAGACTTAGGGACTTAAATTAAATAATTAGATGTATTTAAATTTAATAAGATGAAGTGTTGGCATGAAAGTAGGTGAATTAACCTGATTAAATTAATTAGGTTAATACATGCAAATGGCATAATTAATTAAATAGCTAGGCTAATTTAATCAATTAAGCAAAAAGAGGATGGGTTTCAAGACAAAATGATGATAGTATACCTGATTCAAGTGTATGATATCATTTAGGGCATTTTTAAGTGTCTACACTAGGAATTGATCTTCACAAATTATCAAAATTGATTGACACATTCTTTTCTTCCATAGCCAACTATCATCTTATTGTCCCAAAAGGAAACTTCTTCCTTTGTCTTCAGTGAGATTGTACATATTTCCTTCTAACCTACTTTCTTATGAAACAATCTTTCCATTTTTCTTTATTTCACATCCTTGAGCATGAAAAGTGAGATTGTGGTCTTTTATCAAACATCTAAATTACACTCAGAAGATTCTGCTTTAGTCCTTCAACATATAGAACATCATTTGTCTTAAATATTCCATCGATTCTTATAGATCCTTTTCCACATATTCATGCACTACTTCTTCAAGCTAATAAATTTACTATTATCTCCAGTCATGTGACTAGAGTACCCACTGTCAATGACCCATGGATTTTCTTAAGCATGAAATGTAGTTTGAACAATCATTGATTTTTCGGTCTTCTAATTTTTGTTCTTTATTTTCCATTCCCTTTTACATTCTTCTTTTTGACTAGTAGAAATATTCATATTCTCTTTCTTTTCCTATCTAGGAGGTTTTTGAAAGCCACTTCTACAAAACTTTGCTTTGTGCCAAAAATTGTTACACTTATAACATATGACATTGAAATCAATTAAAGTTGCAAAATAATTTATGTTTACAAAATTATTCTTCCTTATAGCAAACCTTCTACAATATATTACCTTATGACCAAATTTATTGCAAGAAAAACATTAACTAGAAAAGGAATAATTGAAATTTGTATTGGATGCTTTCCTTTTTGTATTTTATTTTTTGAATCTCCTCTTCTGTTTGACTTGAATGAAAGCATATTCTTAAACCTTCTTGGTTTGATCAACATTTGAACTACCAAAGTTACTCCCATCAGTTTATTTTGTTTGATTGTCTTCTTTGGAAGCTGACCTTCATCAAAACCATGATCAATCTTGATTAGAGGTGACATTTGTTGTTTATGATCTCATCTAGAATTTTAGTGCTCTTATCATACTTCAATTTATTGTCCAATTGATCCTTATCCTTTTTAAAGTCCTTTCTCAAGGATACAATTTTTGTCTCAAGCTTTTCATAGTCCATTTCCTTTGTCATTAATTTTTTTGACAAGACATCTTCTATCCTCTTTGCTTCTTCTATTCAAATTTTCATATCAATAGTCATATTTTTAGATTCTTCAAGTTTCACCTTCAATTTTTATTCTCTTTCCTTTCTTCTTTCAGGTCAATCAATATAGAGATGAGTCCTCCCTCAAAGTATACTTCACATTCATCTTCATCAATATCTTGCATATCTTCACTATCTTATATTGCCATGAATATAATTTCTCCCTTTTTTTCTTTAGAAATGCATTGATCATATTCTTTGGATGAGCTATTGTCCCCTTTTGAATAGAGGTTATTCTTATTCTTGTGAGAATTATTCTTTTTGTTTGTGTACTAATCACTACTTTGAATTTCTCCAAAAGGGAACTTAGAAACAAAGTGACCTAATTTACCACAATTGAAGCATTTGAAAGGTAATTTACCTTTATATTTGTTAGAACTTTTCTTCAACTTCCTCACAAAGTTGGTTTCCTCATTATCAAACTCATCACTTGGATCATATTCTCCATTCCTCTCTTTCTTGGTTGCTTTGAAATAAAATTATTTCTTCGATGTCTCCTTGTTTACATTCCTCCTTTCATAAGTAGTGAGATATCCAAACAATTCATCCATTGTAAAGTTATTCAAATCTCTGGCTTCTTCTAGCAAAAAAATGTATATCATACATTTGGGAAAGGGATCTGAGCACCTTCTTTTCAATTATTGGTTGTTTCAATTCTTCACCAAGTCCTCTTATTGCACTGACAATTTCATCCACCTGTAGTAGATAGTCAGTGATATTTTTCTCTTCTTTCATCTTCAAGTTTTCAAACTTACTTCTGTGAGCTTGTAGCTTGGCTTACTTGACCTTATCATCACCTTCATAGATGCTATTATTTTTTTCCAAATTCCCTTAGTATACTTGTAGTGCATTACCTTGACAAATTTTTAATTTGTAAGTCCACTCAAAATAACATTCTTAGCTTTATTTTTGAACTCGGCTTTGCTATGCTTTGAAAGTTTTCTACTCAAGCTATTTTTTTGAATTTTCGGCCACTATTGTGATTTGACTGCCTCATGGGTCAATCGAGAGGGGGGGCCTAGGAAGGCTCCACATTCCAAGGAAGTTTTCCTCTTTTCTGACACTAAGGCCACAGTGGCAGTGGCCAATCTAGTTGTTCCTAATCTAATGTCCCCTCCTCATACTTCAGTGCTTTCCTCTGGGGAAAAGATGAAGGGAATATCTAGAAAGTCACTCATTTCACCATCTCTAGGGCTTAATTATTTATTCTTTGAGGAAGCATCGACTTCCTACATGGAAAAACTAGTGGGGTCTAACTTGCTAGCTTCAAGTAAAATACTATTGGAATCTACTTCTTGCTCGGTGACAAGCTAGGAAGTAGATGTCTTGGAGGTCCTGATGCTAAAGGAAATGGACAACCTAAAAATGGCTCTTGTTGGAAAGTATTTGGCATACATGCCAAATATTGAACTAGTTCATCAATGGGTTGCTTCCACTTGGAATCTCAAAGGTAGCGTTACCAGAAATGCAATGCCTAGAGGTAGTTTTCTATTATCCTTTATGGTGTATGAAGACATGTTGAAGGTTCTAACTGGTGGTCCCTGGGCTTTTGACTCAAGATTCAAAAAAAATCTTTCCCTTTGCAAATGGAAGTCAGGTTTTGACCCATCGGTAGATTTGGGTGCTTCGACTCCAACCTAGGTTTTCCTTCCGAGCCTCCCACTGGAATTTTGGGAGAAGGGAATCTTAAAAGATATTTCCAACTCCTTTGGGAGTCTTTTGGCTATTGATAAGATTACTCAGGAGATATGTAGACTGATGTATGCACATATCTATGTGAATGTGGCTATGAATATGGTCCTTCATTCTTCAATCCTTCTTAAGTCTAAGTTTCGTAACTAGACTCAACCCATAGAATATAAAAATTCCTGCCTCTTTTTCCAGTTGTGCAAGAAGTTTGGTCATCTCATATATTCTTGTGGGAAAAAGGCTAGTTGTGGCTCAAAGGCTAAGGATAAAATTCTAGAGGAGGATCGCTCTGGTACTGAGATGGCTTCTAGAGTGCAGCATTCTACTATTCTTGTTCAGGAGGTGTATGTTCCCCTTCTAAAGGATAACCCAGACCTAGTCAATATGTATGTTTTTGATCACTTGGTTGAAGCTAATGTTTCAGAATGCTTGAACCTTGATGTGACTACCCCTTCTTCCACCTTTCCAACCCTAGGCTTCCCAACTAAGATGGTTATGGGGGGTAATATTAACATGGAGAAGGTACCATTTGGGGACCCCCTGATGGAGGATTGTGTTGGATCTTAGAGTGAAGTTTTAGAATCAAGGCGTAGGTGATCATCTTGAAGAAGGTGAGTATGTTCTGGCTGAGACTAACCTAGCTCTGGAGGACATGCACTCCTTATCCCAAATTGGAGCAAGAAACCTAAGAGATTCATTGGCTCTTTTAGGCTTCCCTCAAGTTTCTAGTGATAAAGAGGATGAAGAGAGATGGTCCCAAGCTCATGTTATCACCTAGAAATGCACCCTATGCAAAGTTGTAAATTGAGCTTTCTAGTGAAACATTGGATCACTCTGAGGCTGTGGGTCACCTGAGATTGGAGTGAACCTCTGGAGAAGGTTGAATTCCTTTGTGTTATCACCTAAACTACTGATTCTTTGATGGTAAAGGGAGAAGGAAAATTCATAAAAATGGAACTCAACTTATGGTGATACATTGTATTAATAAGAAATCATGAAACAAACATAGGAAGAACATACACTTGAAAGCCTAATTGCTATTCTCAGAGCAAATTCTTTCAGACTTAATGCTTTAGTCCTAACAGGTTTGGTCTACATACACATCTTTGGAAGAAAAGATTAATTTTATATGACATAATCGCATCAGCGAGACATTTTCAGTGTCTTGCCGAGATGTGATTCTTTTCAAAAGAGTTTTGACCACCCGAGGAGGTTGCATAGAATTCACTCAACCAATCAGAGAGATCTGAGGGTAAACCATGGCAATCTAAGGAACATCAACAGGATGAAGGGCGACATGTATTTGTTGCAAGCTTAGGGCATTCAAGGTGCAGCCGAAGTAGCTCAACAGGACACGATGGATCAAATGAATGTGGTAGCTGTGAAATATCAGAAGGCTTCTATGAGGGTAACTATTCACCGACACGCATAGCAAGGGCATGTAGGCTGCAACATTAATTTCAATCAAAATATCTAAGTATAGATCTTTCGAGGGCTGGATATTTTGTAAGCCCTAAGGGGCCGATACAGTTTGATATATAAGGCATTTTTTCCTTTTTTGTAGACAGTTCTGATTACACACTTTGAAGAGTTAGTGATTTTTTAATCAATCCTTTCTGAATTAATGTATGTTTTTATGTAACTCAACTGGAATCCTGAATACAACATAGAGTTTACCTTGGAAGTTTGTGTTCATGTTTGTATTGATTCTCATTTCTATATCTTTCTTTTTAGCATGCAAGTCTTTAACTGTGTTTTATAATTCTGCACTTATGTCTTAAGGTTGTGAAATTAATCTTTCCTTCCCAAGATGTGTATGTAGACCAAACCTGTTAGGACTAAAGCATGAAGTTTGAAAGAAGTTGCTCTGAGAATAGCAATTAGGCTTTCAAGTGTATGTTCTTCCTGTGTCTGTTTCATGATTTCTTATTAATATAGTGTATCACCATAAGTTTAGTTCCATTTTTATGAATTTTCCTTCTCCCTTTACCATCAAAGAATCAGTAGTTTAGGTGATAACACAAAGGAAGCCGGCCTTCTCGGAGGTTCACTCCAATCTCAGGTGACCCACAGCCTCAGAGTGATCCAATGTTTCACTAGAAAGCTCAGTTTACAACTTTGCATAGGGTGCATTTCTAGGTGATAACAGCTCCTACTAAACCAAAAAATAAAAATAAACTAGATGTGGGAGGGGGAAATAAGGTGGGAAGGCCTTCCCAAAAGGATTCTAGAACCAAAGACACGGTAAGGGATGTGGCAGATAGAAAATAAAGAACCTTGGACTCGATCATAGGGTCGAAGTCCAAGAAGAAGTAGCTTTAACTACTTGTTTGGGGTGGAGGTGATTCACTTAATGCTTTACCAATGAATTACCTCTCCTAGAATATAAGGGGCCTTAATAGCCCGTACAAATAGTTTTTGGTGAGATCCTATATTCTTGACAATAAAGTGGATGTTCTCCTCCTATAGGAAATGAAGATGAAGGAGACTTTTGATAAAGCTATCTTGAGTATCTGGCCTAGTGCAAATTATTTTGTGAGGAAGAAGGAGCTTCATGTGGTATTTCTACCCTTTGGAATCCTTCTAAACTAAAAGGAACTCTATGTTATCATTGTAAGAATAGTCTGATGATTACTCTTGAAGACATTGCTTCCTAGGAGAAATGGAATCTTATAAACATTTATGCTCCTAATTTGAATAGGGGGATAGTTCTACTCTAGGAAAAGTTAAGTGATGCTATTTATTTTAGGAAAGATGACCACTAGATGCTTGGAGGAGACTTTAATTCTCCTCTCCTTCCCTCACATAAGTCTAGAGGGCAGGATGATTATTCTGATAGTATGATGGAGCTGGCAGGGTTCTTAAATTTGGTAGGTCTTATTGGTATCCCCATCCAAGGAACTAAGTATACCTATTCAAATAAAAGGAATGGAAGCCATCTAATCCAATTCAAATTAGATAGGTTTTTGATCTCTAGTAATTGGAATATCTCACAATTCCTTTCTCTTTCAACTCGTCCTAGGTTCGGTTATGATCATAATGCCTTGGTGCTCAAAAGAAATGTAGACACTAACAGGGAACCTTTTCCCTTTAGATTTGAAGCTATGTGGAGTCTCCACTCAGATTTTGTTGCTCTAATTAAATATTGGTGGGAGGAACCTATAATTGGTACACCAATGTATTTCCTGGTAGAAAAGCTGAGTAGAATAAAGAAAAAAGTGAAAGGGTGGAATAAGGTGACTTTTGGAAATATCTTTGAGATAAATAATTCTCTGGGAAAAAGTATAAAAGAGGTTCAGGATATGATGGATGTTGGTTAGGTGGATGAAGATGTATGTGCTAAGGAAAGAGACCTCAGATCCCAATGGTATAAGATAAACAAAAAGGAGGAAATCTATTGGAAACAAAAGTCAAGAGTTCAATGGCTAAAGGAAGGGGATATGAACATGAAATTTTTCCACCAATCCACCTTGAAACATAGAAGCAGAAATAGACAGATCGCTTGTGAAAGAGGATGGATCTATTGTGACTAATGAAAAATATATTGTGAGGGAAGCTGTTAACTTCTTCTCTACTCACCATAGGGCCCCTGATAATGTTCATCAGGTAAATGTTGACTTTATTGAAGTGATCCCTAAAGTAAATTCCGATATCGATTTAAAGAAGATGACTAATGATGTTTATATGGATGAAGTAAAAAAGGTTGTGTTTTCCTTTGGAGCCTTTAAAGCCCCTGGTCCTGATGGGTTCCCTCCTTATTTTTTCCAAACCTTCTAGGATATAGTTAAAAATGATCTTTTCATTGTTGCTAGGGATTTCTTTAGGTTGGGTAGGTTGTTGAACTAGCTGAATGCTACTTTTATAGCCCTTATCCCCAAAAATTTTGTTGCCTTAGCCATGAAAGATTATCAACCTATTAGTCTATGCAACACAGACTATAAAATTTTCTCTAAAATTTTGGTGTTTAGACTTAAACCGGTGCTGGGTAAAATGATAGCCTTAAGCCAAAAAGGTTTTGTCTAGGGAAGAAATATTCTCGATGTTGTTATTTTCACACATGAAATTATTCATTCAATGGACCATTCTAAGAAGCCTGGGATGGCCTTCAAAATAGACATTTATAAGGCCTATGATAGAGTTTCTTGGCCTTTCCTTTTTGTTGTTCTTAGGAAGTTTGGGATAAATGGAAGATTCCTAAAGATGATCTTTGCTTGTGTTACCTCCCCCATGTGTTCTATTCTGGTTAATGGAGTCCCCCAAGGTTTTTTCTCTTGAGGTCATGGGCTTAGGAAAGGTGAGCCCCTCTCTCCCTACCTATTTATCATTGTTGAATTTTTTGGCAGGAATATCCAAAAATGAGTGGACTCAAAAGCTCTTAAAGGTGTTAAAGCTGCCTCATTTCTTATGCCAGATTCCCATCAATAGTTTTTTGATGATACACTTATGTTTGGGGAAGAGGTCCTCAATGACTATGCTGTTGTTTCTGGCCAGCGTATCAATTATGAAAAGAGAAAAAATTGCTTCTTTAACATTGACTTGAAAATTAAGGAGAGAGTGATAAAAATATTGGGATGTCAAGAAGCTGATTTACCTGATGCCTATTTGGCCTTGCCATTGATCTCTAAGAAGCTGGAAAACAATTACTAGAATCAGTTGATTGAAAGGACTCAAAAAAAACTGGCGGGTTGGAAGAGGAAGCTTATTAACTTGGTTGGAAAGATTCAACTCCTTAATGCTTCCCTTCAAAATATTCCTATTTACTATCTTTCCCTCTTCAAAATTCATGTCTTTATAAGGGAGAAGATAGAATAGATCCAAAAAAAAATCTTATGGTTAGGAACTGAAGAAAAAAACAAACTATCTCTGGTGTGCTGGGAAAAAGTGTGTACTCCTAAAAGGAGAGGGGGTCTGGGATTAAGAAGAATATCTATGCTTAATAAATCCCTAACAACTAAAATTGGTTGGAATATTCTTGAAGGCTCTAAAGACTGGGTAAAATTTTTCCAAGCTAAGTACTTGAGGAGTAGGAATCTAGGTTGTTTTCTCTCAGTTTCTTATCTGCCTTGTGGTTCTACTTTATGGAATCATCTTGTCAAACTGAGGAATGTGTTGAAGCTAGGGGTTAGAAAGAGAGTTGGGAATGGGAATAATACTAACTTCTAGAAGTACCCTTGGATAGAGACTTCAACTCTGTCATCTTTAGAAGATTTTAATCCTCTTAAACAAAGCCTAAACATGATATGTCGTAAAAAGGTCTTTGATTATATTAACTGGGAGTTGGAGGAACCAAAATGGAAGGAGTTTAATTTGTTATTAAGGAGGGACAATCTAAGAGGCTAGAGGCAGGTGAATTGGGATCCTATCCTCACGAGACTACATAGTTTGATTGGGGAGGCAAAGTGGTTTGATAGACAAACTAGGGAAGATGAGTGGCTTTGGAAAGGTAGCTCTTTTGGTTATTTCTTAGTCAAAAAGGCTTATGAAGAATTGATCAAGGTGTAGAGTGTTGTTTCAGACCAATTCTGGGATAGGGTGTGGCTAAAGAATTTAATTCCCAAAATTAACTATTTCTGGTGGACTGCAGCTCATGGTAAAATTCTCGTTGTTGATAACCTAGTTAGGAGGGGTTTCCAACTGTTTAATAGATGCTCGCATTGTAAACAAGAAGAGGAGTCAATTATTCACATTTTCTTTCACTACCAATTTGTGAGGGAAGTGTGGTCCTACTTCCTCTCATTGATGTCTTCTGATTGGGTGTTTCTAAATTCAATGAAAGCTTTTATAGAAAGATGGTCAAATTGCCCATTTTCACATAATGTTATTGTTGATCTCTGAAACCAAGTTCCTCCTTTTGTTACTTGGGCTTTATAGAAGGAAAGGAACAATAATTTTTTTAGGGATGTGGAGAAAAACAGATGGGAGGTAAGCCTGATCATAAAAACTCAGATAAAGGAAAACATCGAAGCTAGAAGTTATGGCTTCTCCAAAACCTGGCCTAACTACAAAGAAATGAGGATTAAGCACACTAGTACAAAAACAACAATATATGACTAAATAAACTACTAAAAATTGCATGTAAATGACTAATTTTGGTCACATGACCATTAGTAGTTTATTGTCAGTCATTTATAATGTGACCAAATTTATGACTAAACTATTTTAGTCATTTATTTAGTCATTGATTTGTAGTCATTGATTTAGTCATTGATTTATTCATTAATTTAGTCATTGATTATTGTTAACTGGCCATTTATTTAGTCATGGTAATGATCTATTTAGTCATATATTTAGTCATTAATTTAGTCATTGATTGTTGTTAACTGGTCATTTATTTAGTCGTGGTAGTTATTTATTTAGTCATATATTTAGTCATTAATTTACTCATATATTTAGTCATTAATTTACTCATATATTTAGTCATTAATTTACTCATTACTTTATTCATATATTTAGTCATTAATTTAGTCATATAATTAGTCATTAATTTAGTCATTACTTTATTCATATATTTAGTCATTAATTTAGTCATATATTTAGTCATTAATTTAGTCATTTAGTCATTGATTTAGTAGTATATTTAGTACATTTTTAATTGTCGTCATCTAGTTTATTTTATTAATCAAAAATATCACTTATCAACTATCTAAAAGATTTCCACAATAAAACAACAATGAGAAGGTAAAAATAGCTTATTTTATTAATCAAAAAGATGTTACATATAGTTGTGTAAGCTTGAAAATGGAGTTACAACTTGTTGTCCCAACATGAAAGAACTTGAAAGATTACAATACATTGTTGAGAGAGAAAAAAACTAGCTGAAATCTACTCCAAAACTTTTCCTTTATGTTGTTCAATAGCTTATAAAAGAATAGGAACATGACTATTCTTTTATATCATAACCTACAGTCCCTTACCCTTGTAATGCTTGTTGATCCTCTAACTGTCATTTGTGCATGACTATTATTTTATATCATAACCTAAAGTCCCTTACCCTTGTAATGCATAAGTACATGATACATCTTTGCAAAGGAACTTTCATTCTATGATTGTGCTAAAGCTCCAATCATATGTAGGTTGCCCTCATTCTGATTACTATCATCTTATGACCATGTTAATTTTTACTTCATTGTTTCTCTTACCATTGAACTATCCCTTAAAAAAATTGATCATTTACCTCTTCATCTTCATATCTTGCTAGTTTTTTTATCACCAATCATGAATCCTACCAATTGAAGTAAATTTGAGTCATTGTCCACAACTTTCCTGCCTGTCAACAACTCTAGAAGAACAATACCATAGCTGTAAACATCAGATTTCTCATTAAGCCTTGAGGTTCTTGCATATTCAGGGTCAATATAACCAATAGTACCCATAACATAGGTGGAGGTGTGAGTTTTGGTTGAGGAAATGCACTTGGCAATGCCAAATTTTGACAAATGTGCTTCGAATTTGTCATCTAAAAGAATGTTAGATATCTTTACATCCCTGTGAACAATGCATTGGTTATAGTCACGATGAAGATATGCTAATCCTTTTGTAGCACCATAGGCTATCTTTAGATGAGCATCCTAGTCTAATTTAATCTTCTTTGATGTTCCTACAAAAAAATTTAAAATGTTTGTTAGGTTCTCCCCAATATATTTTGATCAGATGGTAGAAATATTGATTGGACTCATATTTCATAAATCTATCATGTTTCTGCATAACATCATTTTCTCATCATGTAGGATGTCCCAGAGACTTCCATTTACCATGTAGTCATAAAATGGAAACAAAAAAAAAATAGAACTGCATAGTACTGCAAAAAAAAAAAACTTGGAAGAAAGGATGTTGAAGACATTTAGCTACAGTTGACACTTGCATTTTCTATATAGCCTTGGCTCTATCCACCTGGTCCAAAATAAAAAGCATGTGAACCAAGTTAGAATCCCCATAGAATCATAAAGGGAAAAAAACTTCATATGCTGACAACAACAAAAGTAAATACTAAACAAGAACACTTCTCAAACTGCATTCACAAGCATAAACTTGAAATATGAACTTTTGGAAAAACTTTCAAATGGAAGACTTGAAATATGAACTTTCAGAAAAAATAAATCAAAAGAGCATAAAAAAATCACATACCTCAAGACCTAATTCTAAAGCTTTATTTGCAACAAGTGCAGCTCCAAGCATCACATTTGATTTCGATTTATGATGGAAAATAAAAGAAAAAACTATTATTCTCACCTTAAATCCAACCTTGCTATCCAAGCATGCATACCAATCTGCCTTCATTTCCTTCAAAGGAACCCGATCATGTGGTCTGCAACAAAATACCACTAAAATATGACATTTAGCCAACTCGAGTTACTATCAACATTTTAAATACAACATTCAAATATGACATTTGAACAACTTTTTCACTTTCTAAAAATGAATAGATACCACTAAAATGAAATTTTCTAGTAAACCATGAATACAACTACAATACACTCACCGTTTAGGACCTGAGATACAAGGTTTGACATATGAGAGATCCAACGCGAGGTAGGATGAATAAACTCTCTATTTGTGGTTGTAGTTACATAACTCAGTTTGTGTCAACAACAAATAGGAATCCATTAAAATTCAAATTAAATAGAGAAAAAAAAATCAGCCCCTACCTCATTATAGCCCACAAACATCCTATTTGCATGAAGATAAGAATCAATCATTTTTATCTGCAATTGACAAGTAACATCAGCAGTTGACAAAAGGTATGTATTTCTGTAGAAGTAGAAATTATAAGTACTCATTGTCTCATCGCTACAACCAGTCAATTTCAAATACTCCAGAGTAACATGATCTATAGGGAAGGATCTAATGGTTGCTCCATATTCATAAGACATATTTGCAATAGTCGCTCGATCAGTAAGTGACAATTTACCCATACCATCACCTAAATTGAATAAATAAAGTGACAATTAGCCATGCACGCAATCAAAGCATGCCACAAATTATTTTCTATGGCGTAAAGGCTGCCAAATGGAACACACATGAGGAAGCATAACAAGTGGATGTTGATGTTCTATGAGTCACCCATGAACAATCTAAATAGGCACCAACATGTGCAACCATGTGCAAGGAAATACTATGCATGCAAGCAATGTTATTTGATTGCATGCAAACAAAAAGTGAACAATGTTGCATTGAGATGTGCAAGCATGATAAGTGTCAAGACCCGAGATTTAAAAAAGCATTAATAGCAGCAAAAAAAATTATTATTTATTTATGGGAAACATGTTCTCATTACAGAGAAATTGCATTCCAAAGGATTGAATCCTCACCGGCTGCAATATATGCAACTTTATTGTTACTAAAAAGTAAATTCCCTTTTCCCTAATACAATCATTCTCTTTTTCCCAATACCCTAGAATTTACAAAATGAGTCCTAAATAGCCCTTTTTTTGGTTTGGAGCCAAAAATACAATTTTAAATTTGAATTTAGGCAGTTAGGCACTAAAAATTGAAAATTGAAATTTAGAAATTGAGTCACAATTCGAAAAATGGCAATTTGACCAAGTTTTGGAAGCCATAACTTTTGATCCAGGACTCCGTTTGAACCGTTGGAAAGGTCTCAGAGTGTAGAACATGCTAAGAACCCACTCTACTAGTTCTAATGATTTTTGGACTATTTAGTGCCTTAAGCTAGACTCGGAATATTTTTTAGGGCAATTTTGGGAAACTAAAACTTGATTAACTTTCAAACTGGGAATGACCTTGGCCTGATTCTTTCGCCAAAGTGCTATTTTTTTTTCCTAAAGCTTCCCATAAATTTCTACCTCCTCACGCCTTCAAATTCAAAACTGCTAAAAATATAAATTGACCAAAAAAAGTAGAAATGCAATTCTAAAATTTGGGAATTCTTATTTGACAAAAAGGGTATCCAGAAATGCAAAAAAATCTACAAAAATCTAACAAAAGGAAAACATAAAGGAAACATATTTTTGGGTGATGCAGGATTGCCCTTACACCACTGGATGCTCCTACATCAAAGCATGTGTTGGGTATGTTGAACAATGTTGAGTGCACTAATTATGAAGTATGTGCGAGGTTGTGCTCAAATCATATTGAATTATCCATGCCCTTTCAATGTCACAATTGGAGGCATAGTGCATTGAAAATTGCTTCCATGGAGATTTTTTTTGCTAGTCTTGGGTGGCAGCTCATTTGGTGTGGGTGGCTTTGACATTCATGGGTCTCTTTATGCTTCCCCTTGGCCTCAACTAGAACAAACCTTTAAGTTTCACCATGTTACTTTTGACTTGGGATTATATGTAGATAAACTTAGGATTATTTCGCAAGACAACAACCTCTTTGTGTCTTTGACTCCATCCTACAACAGCTATTGTTCCATAAATTATGGGACAGTGGTATTTCTGAAACTCTCATTATGGCCATCATGAGAATCTATGAGACAGTTGTTGGACAATTTAGGAATCCCCATGGCCTCTCATCCACTAGCCTTCATCTCATACACATCCCACCTGTTGCTAAATGTACTATATTTGATTTTTTGATTAACACAAATTGCAGAGATTTGTGTGACAAGATCCATTTCATGACCCATATTACCATATGATCACATCCATCAATAATCCCAAAACTCCATGGTCACCACTCCTATTCCTAATAAATTTAAAACTATTGGCCTAACATTACTACATCGGGGGAACTCCCCTCATAGCTCCACTGATAGACCGATGAATACATCTAACCTTCTCTCTTGAAGGGACTCCCAAACAATATGGGAAAATATTTACCGATGTTTTTAATGATCTTTGGTACATAAGATGATAATGTAATATATGAGAACATTTGATTAGAATATTTTAAAATACCCGATCCTTCAATCAAATTGAAGAAACCTATAGGTTGCACATGCACTTTCACCTAAAAATCATGCATAAAAGGATCCCAAGCTCTTACTTTTGATAGCATCGAAATAAAAGGATTCCTACATAGTGCAAAATAATATTATTGTCTGACATATCAGCTCTGAGCAATTGTGAAATGATGGCAAACAAATGTTGTGGAGGAGAGGCCATAAGGAATTTTGATTTTTCAAAATGAATTTCTCTGCCAAATGATGTTCCAAATAAGCTCTGCTTCCTATGATGAAGTTGCAAACATAGGTAAATGGAGAAACCTTACAACCTACTATGAGTAACATAGCTTTCAAGCATCACAAAAAATAGATAAGTTATCACCTATTAAGATGCGACAAAAAAAAGACAATGGTACAAAACTTGGAACATAACAATTTCCTTCCAAGTTAAAAGAAAAAAAAATAGACATAGTCATATAAGATTTGTCAAGCCAAGGAATGTAATACAAGAAAATATTGGAAAATGAACTCAACTTGGACAACCAAGAAAAATATTCAATGAAAACTTCATTCATTCAGTCAAAATGTACATATTTAACAATATGAAAATGACTATTTAGTTCATCTTCTAGATGATTGTTCAAATTCTAGTACAATTAGGATATATATAATATAAAATATTATCTCGCTACTTCTAAGATTATGTACACTATTGTTACATCCCCCCTTAATTCGTAGGGGTAGTGGTAGAATTACTATTTGTGTTACACATTGGGCAACTTGTTTATGGTACTTATTATTCTTGATTTGAAGCTCCAATGTTTTGCAAAAGGTTTTGCCTAAATGGTTCCTTTTTGCAATTTCTCAAGAACCAAGATATGGACTTGGTATTTAGACATGATTTTTTTTTCTTAAGTTGAGTCAACTTTCAATGATACTATATCCCATTTTGAGAGAATACCACACTCATTTGCTATGAAATTTTTCACTACTATTTTCTTTTGATGATGAAATTTCCATTAAAAAGTTGTTCAACTTCTATCTTAACTAGAGAACCCAAAATGGTGGTGGCCATGGAGTAGTCCAAAAGTGTGCCAACTACATCATGTGACTTGAAG
>VDFB02193867.1:273442111-273476036 GCA_007258455.2 Sequoia sempervirens
TAAGCCTCCAAAATTACCCTATAACCATTAGATTTACAAAGATCAATGGTTTAGAATTTGTTGTCAATGCAGGACTAAATGACTTGTTCTAAATGTTGTTAGCCATCTACAAATTATGTAGTACAAAAGCAACACGTTGACGTTTCATTCACTTTAATGTTTGAAAAAAAAGAACTTTCTATTGCTAAGTGATTTTATTTTTAAGTGAGAGGGTCAACACACAGGGATATTTCAGTCTTCAGATTGCTCATTGTAGTGCACCACCCTGATCTGGGTTCCACAGTTCCACTTCCAACAAATCCATTCTAGTTTCAACGACTACCAGCATTAATCTTTTCAAGAGTCAAAATCCGGGTAAGTGAAAGAATTCATGTGGCTACATTTCATTGTTTGACGTTTCTTAAAATCTTATTTTTTCAAACTTTGAAGTTTGGGTTTAGGGTTAAGAGACTTAAGAATTAAGAAAAATTAAGGAAGACTAATAGGGAATTTACAATTTCACATTGTATAAGCATGTCTACCACCAGTACCACTAGCGCAATGTCGGATAAAAAAATACATTATGAAAATTTTCTTAAAACCCCAGGTTTCACTGATGAATACCATGATATTTATGATCCTGAAATCTGTGGTAGGTGTACCTCAAAACTTAGATTTTTATCTCAAAATAAGGCTGCAAAGCAAATGCAAGTTAATAGTATCAGTGCATCATGGGTAACTAGATTAGGGCACATGATGTTACATGAGGTTTTTGCTTGCCCAAAATTATGATGATAACAAAAGAGAAATTGTTAATAAAGATAGCAAAGAAGAATTGTTATCCATTAATGTAGAAGAACTTGTAAAAGTGTTGGGGTTTACAACCGAAGAATTTGGAAACGTCCACATTGACCTAGAAAAGCTTGCTAGTGATTATGAAGCAGTGGATGAAAGGGAGAAAAATGATTTCATAAATAAAATAGTTCTAGATGCCAAAGAAGTTAGAAAAAAATTGAAAGGTGATCATAAGCCTCCTTATAATTTTGATATTTTTAGACCATGGGTTCGGGATACTATTTCCATGCTAGCATTTTTCCTTGAACTAGATAGAAATTTGGAAGTGGGTGCAAGCCTCCTTGAAATGGTATATAATATCCATTATGGTGTTCATGTAAAATATAACTATATTGAGCACATTGTAGAATCCATGCATCAACAATTGTTAATGATTAAAGGAGGTCCCACCAAGACATTTAGGTTCACAACCTACTTGTGCTATTTTTTTCTACTCAAATTTAGAGGAATGTTTCAAACCAACAAGCTTCAAATTAAACCCTATAGTAATGCTCAAGAAAATCAAATGGCTCCAATATATGATTGGGTCACTTAGATAAGGATGTGTGATTCTTGAAGGAACTACAGTAATTTGGTAGACTACTTTTTGGCTCCATTGCATCAAGTAATTACAAATACTCCAATGCCTAGATTGCCCATGTCATGTAGAAATTGCATTCAACTAGGAAAAGAAATACAATTGGTTGATTGGTACTTAATGGAAGAATATATTGTGCTAAGATTTTATGGATCGGGAGTAGAGCCATACAAACTTCCAATACATGTGACAAAAAGGTTTTTTGCATTGGAATATGTAAGGAAAATGAAGAGTACTGATGAACTACACTTTGTTAATCAGAGGAAGATGAACTTATTTCCTTCTTTACCTTTTTCATGTGGAGGGTTCACATTCAAGAGAAAAGCATTTAGTGTGGCACATGATCTTTTACAGTTTTTTAATTTTGATGCTATCTATCACTGGTAGTATGATCCATGTGACACCATTAAAGAAATGATTGCAGCCAATAAGAATGTTGCAAGTAGAATTCAACATCAAAGTAAACCCTTGCATGAAAACTTGAGAAAAAAGGATTCAAAGGATGAGGTCAAAATAGCAATGGAGAAAAGTATTGTTGAGAAAGGTATTTCTTTTGAACAATTGCTAGAAAAAATTATGGCATTGCATCGAAAGACAATCAGGAGGTACAACATTTTTTATGAAAATAGTGATAAACCATCTAGTAGCTCGTAAAAATGCTAGATTCTCTAGATAAGGAAGTTACAGCTAAAAATTGGTCACAATTGAAAATTACTGCCTTTTGGTCTATGAGGAAGGAGCTAAGTGATCCAAGAGCTATTGCAGAGTATGGAGATAATGAAGAAGATTGTGAGTTTAGAAAATTTTGCAATATAGAGCATCCCAATGAATGTGAAGATCAAGAAACTGAAGATGAATGTAATGATGATAGTGAAGAACAAATCCATGTCAATTTCAAACCTGGTTTAAGTGAGGCCACAAAAGAAGCATATACTTCAGGAGCAACCATAGCTTAAAAAATGGGTTATGAAGGTGGTCCTTTGGGGTCCCAAAGACAAAGCCCTTGGATAGTAATAGATGTAGAGCATAGAAAACTAGTTGATAAATTTGGCCTTGGGATTGGAGGTGAAAAATTAGACCAAAGGCATACGAGTCATTTTTTTGGAGATTCAAATCCTCATCCTCATGATCAGATACAATCACAACTAGGACATGCCCATGGTGGAGAGCTTAGTGCAACTGGCACTGCCACAAGTGGAAATGGTATGGGTAGTAGTACTAGTAGTGATCAACATGTACTACAATAAAAAAATTACACACAAGAGGACAACAATACAAGATACCACACAAACACCAGGTAATCAAGGCATATAGAAGAGGCAAAGGATTTTGACAGGTCCAAGTCACACTACCAGTGCATCCACCACAATGGATTTATTTCTAGGCACTCCCCCACTTCCACTTAGTGTGGTTGTGACATCATTAGCAACTGCAAGTACTCCTATTCCTTCGCCATTCAAGCATTCCATTTTTCCTACGTCCCCAGGTTTTGATTACATTGAAGAGTTTAAAAAGAAATCAGACTTGTATAAAAAAGAAAAGAAGTAATTGATGGAGAGTGTGTATGTTGTAACTTCAGAGCTTGTAACAACCATGGTATTACCCACATTTGACACAAATAAAGAAATCATGGAGTACACAATTGTTGTTCCCACAGTTCAAAACAAACTAGCAAATTAGATGGATCAATCTAAATTCTAGGTGAGCAATTTTCAATTGGATTTTTCTAGACTAAAAAAAATTGGCAAAATTAATGTATCAAAGAAGAACAATGAATTGGTATACACATCATTGATAAAGCAAGATAAAGAGAAAAAAAGGTTGTAGACTCAAATAGAAAAGTTACAGGAAAACCTAGCAAATGAGAAACCAAAGAGGAAAGCAACAGATAACAAGAGCAATGAATTAAAAAAAAGAATAAAAAAAAAATCCTCTACATCAACAAGCAAAGAGGATAAACAAAATCAGAGAGAAGTGAATGAACTAAAGCAAAGGCTAGATGAATGCAACAAGAAATATGATGAGGAAAAATCCACTTCAGAAAAATTAAGACAAAGCATTGCAAATGGAAATGCACAGTGGGAAAAAAAATTGGAGAAAGAGAGAAAAATAAATGAAAGATTGGAGGTAGAGCTAATGGAAGCAAAAAAATGAAATTAACTCTTGTCAAAATAAGTTATCTGCATTTTGTAGAGAAACAATGAGGCATATGAAACAAAAGATCTAGGATGAAATAATGCAGAGGATTGATCATTTGTGTGACATGTTTCAATTGATTGATGCTATTAGACTACATTATAAGAAGCTCAACAAATATTAAGTGGAAAGAAAAAATGTGTTGGCATTAGAGAAATCTACAACTCAAGTTCAACAAACGGTATACAAATCTAGTAACAAAGATTTGAAATTAAAAGGGATTAATAATCGGCTTGTTACCTCAATCAAGTTTTCATCTATCATTGAAAAGTGTTTGAGAATGCGTGAAACAAAGGAATATTTGTATTTGGTTGCAGACAAGATGAAGGTGGTGGATGAAAAGGTAAGGAGCTTCATAGAGCTTGGTTTTCTAGAGGCTTTTGACACAAATGAGTGATTCATTGAAAATCATGATTTCAGAAAGAAGATGGAGGGTGCAAGGAAGATTGATTTGGATTAGTTTCCTCAGAACCCAGATGTGGTGAACTATTTGGATTCCATCAAACCACTGATAACCTCGAATGAAAAATTGATTGAAGAATTCAAGGCAAGTTCCAATTTCAATCATGAAATGTTAACAAATCTTCAATTCAAACAACATCAATTAGAACAAATGACAATTCCATCACCTGAATAGTGGAAGTTTCTAGAAAAGGTGATACAGTGTTTTGATTTTTGATAATATGAGTTTCCAAGTTCTAACTCAGCTCTATGTAAAATTGTTTTTGAGCAATATTTTGCATTGCTAATGACTCTATGTATTTCTTCATGTGAAAATCAATAAAAAATCTCAAATTCAATAATGTGTTGATGTTTAATTATCTATATTATTTATTTTATCATTTGAAGAAAAAGTATGGTAGTGGTTTCAACTACTAGATACATATTAAACGATTGTTGATGTTCATTGTTGTCTATACTATTAATACTATTGTTAATATATTATTAAGCATTGAGTTGAGTGATGAATCAGTGGGTACATGTTTAAGTTTTAACACAATTAAAATATGAAATTATTAATAATATGTTAATTTAGCCATACAAACCTATGATTCCATCAAAGCATTATAATTAATTCTTTGAATTAAACTTTAAAGCAGAGGAAAAATCATACATTCAACCAAAATGATTGAAGACCAATAGAAGGTTAGGTTCCTTGATCATTTTCTTAATAATTCATATGACAAAATACAAGAGGAGAGAATCTATTCTAGAATATGCATTTTCTCATTCAAATGCCATCACTACTATAAAACCATTATGCCTATGGCTATTACAGACTTGAATTCATACCTAAGGCTCAACACTAACTCTATTTCTTTTTGCTTGAATTACAAAATTCTTTTACATGAGTTCAAAATCTCTCTCAACCAAAGAATCGTGCAATTGGCCTTAAATTCCTTTTCATAAGAACAAGGGAGAAAACAAGCTTCATGCCAAATGACACATTTAGTTACATTTAAATTTGACATACATTTCAATTTCAATTTCAAAATGTCCCCAAAGGCATTTGCATTTCCAAATACAAGGGAAAATTTCATATTGGACAAAAACCATTTCCATTTGTTGGTGAAGATTCTCCCACCTTCCAAAAAGATCCTTTAGTCAGTGCAAAGTAATATTTTCCACGAGAAAACAATGTAGTCCATGTGCTTTAAAAACTTGTAGAAGAAAAGCATAAAGTGAAAGAATAAACCAAAGTAATTACACATCTGCAATACTTCTCACCACATTTGAAACTGAGAAAGTGCAATATTTAAACATTGATATATCCAAGGCCTAATATGTACTCATTCTAGGCCATGTATTGCACTTCCATGCTGAAATTTTTTATTGCAAACCACCAACCAAAATTGATGTCACCCACTCCCACTTGCAGCAATTTATATGTCTGATATGTCAATATAACTTTGGAATTCCATAATACAAACTCCTCCTCTATAGGCCAGTCAAATCCCATGATATGGTCTACCTTTTTTTCTGTATGGTCTATACCTTGTTGCCACCTATTTTTCCTCATCAAAATCTTCAAGGAAATCCATTGTATGCATGAGCCTGTCCATACTATTCTACGGAATATCCAAATCAATTTCATCACATATTTTTTGGCCTAGGAAGTTATTGCTTGAGTTGCCTAGTCCTTCCACTCTTGCAGGGACTTAACTTCACCCTTCTCATTTAGAATTTCTAGAAGAAGACCAAAATTCCAATCATCGAGCTTCTTAACCAATTGTCTAATCTTCACCTTTAAAAACTCAATGACAATCAACCCTTGAGAACTAGTTGTATTTGCTAGAAATCTTAGGGTTTCATGTATCTTTGGAGGCTTATATGCATCATGAGAGGATGCAACAGCCATATCACTCAACATTTGAGTCCTTGGAATCCATTATCCATTAAAGGAATAACAATTTCCTTATATCTATCAAGGTTCTTAATGACATCAAATATCAAAGCATAATTGGCATGAATACTGATTAATTTTTTCTCTACCCCCTTATTCAAGTGCTCAAGCACTGTTTTCACAATATTCATATTATTCAAATGAAAAAGATCATCCATCCTATCTTCATAAGTCTTGAGCTTTTCCATCATCTCCTGCTTGGTAACTTCCTGAAATTGAGGGGCATCTGATGATTCAGGAGTTGATTGTGCCATTTGTACATCTTCAGATTCAATGGAGGTAGTCTCCTCATGATTTTAAGGAGGAGAAAGAATTGGGGAAGGAGGCAAGATTGCAACATGTGAGGTACCATGTTGCAATGCTTGGAATTGTTGTTTCCACATAGCCATTTGAGTTTTCATTTGAGTGATCTTTTGTTGGCTTGAGTTGTACTCAACAACCATGTAACACACTACTTGATCTACAATTTAAAAATGTAAACCAACTACCAGTTTTAGCCAAAGAACAACTAACTTGTTTCCATTCTAGGGTTTCCAAAATAATTTCAACTGAATCAATTTAAATTTCTAACTAACTTCTAAGTTTGCAGTTTCAGCTAAACTAAAGCAACTAACGGTTTTCACCAACCCTTTCATAGTAGATCAATAACTAAATAACTATCAAAACTAGGGTTTCCTTTGTAGTTAGACAGAAAAGAAAATCATTTCTGGTATCGTTGCATCATTCAATTCCTCAACTAACTTTTAATTTTTCATTTTAAACTGAAAGGAAAACTACTAACATATATCAGAAAATTACAGAAGCATAATAATTACTTTCCTTTGATTCTAGAAAGTAATGATCAAATACTATAGCTTCGAAAAAAATGTAACAAATGTCATTCTATGGTTTAAGAAATGGAAAAGTAACTACCAAATTTCATCTGGCAATAACTAACTAACTAATCCATCTAAGGTTCCCATTTAACCAGTTAATGAACTAAAGGAAAGAAATAACTTCTTTATAATCATTATTCATTTTCTAATCTTTCATTTCAGCTGAATGAATCAATAACTGTCAAACTAATCAATTGCAGACTCTTACATACATATAATTAACTTTAAAGAAATAACATATATTGCAACATTGATAGTAATCTTAAATTGATGAATGCATGTACCTGGAATTACAATTTGACATCACCAACATGTTGAATTGCACGAACAACTTTATCATTGAGAGAAAGAGAAACACATCAAGGGATTTTCCACCCAACCAAGACCTATTGGTCCCTTGAGTTTCTTCAATTGAAGAAACCATCCCTTCATGAGGGTAATCAACATGGATCAAATTATGATCATGTCCTTCTAAGCCTAGTGTTGTGGACCTATACCATTGGTAAATCCCTCCTCTGTAGGTACCTCCTAACCAGAAGGATCATTCTAACCAAAATTATATATGGTTTATGATAGCTAACCAATGCCTAATTGGTATCATACCTTGGCCAAGGATTTTTAATATTTCTGACACTTCTATGCTATTAGCACTCTCACCCTTGCTCGACATGATAATACTTAGATCAAGGTATAATTTTACATTAGTAAGTTTGATTATCTTTTCTTCTTAGTTTGAGGTTATATCTTAACCATAGGATTTAACATCACAACAATCTGATTAGAAACCATTCTTTTAAGATTAAGCTATTTTCTTAACCCTTTATGAGATTTTGGACTCTTCATCCTTTCTCCGCTTTGGTAGCAAATTGCTTTTACAATCAAGGATAGTTGAACCAATTGATATCTTCTTAGAAGAAGAATTCGCTCATTTTACCATACTTGATTCATAATATTTTCTCTTAGTTAAGGTTAAGTTGATACCATTAAGCATCTATTCATAAAGAGAAAGAGAGTCTCAACTCAACATCCATCTCTTCTTTTAAGACTATCTACCTTGTCTAAACAAAGGTTGTTTTCATTGGATACTTATGTATCGAATGGCATATTCAATTAAGTAGTCCTTTAGATCTTATCATTCAACTTCAAATTTTGGTCTCAAGTAAGATTACAATGTTAGGTTATTCCCTCTTAGTTCCAAGTTGTAACATAACCACAAGATTTATGTGTATAGAAGAGATTAAAACGATGTGAAGTTTTAAAGGCCACTTTTATATCTCATAAAGGTTTTATGAACAAGGAAAATCCAAAGACCAAGGACAGATTAAGTTGATCGGATGAGGTTCCTTTTCAAGTTTACAGAGTTGGGATAGAGGTTAAGAGGCAGCAACCAATAATCATAAACTTAATTTTCTTTATCAATCCTCATAACTTTAAAGCATTTATACATTTATATATTATTTTATTCAAGCATTTATAAGAAGGGTTTTATTCATTAGGAGATTTAGCAAATCTTAGCATTGTCCTCATTTGAAGAACTGGAGTAGAAGGAGAAATGAGCATTGTTCCAACTCAGAATTGAAAGAATAGAGGAGTACAACTTATAGATTAGTCAAGGCCATGAAGATCGTAGAATAATTAAAGATAACTCGTTCCAATAGTTTGGACTTAGAAATAAGGTAAATAGAATAGAAAAATCAAACAAGATTTTGATAACAATTCAAGTACTTAGGAAAAACCTTCTACCGAACCGGTTCCAGAATTAATCTATAAACAAATTTCTTTATATTTTCTATAGAACGTAGAAGCTCACTTATATTGCTTTCCATGAATGAAGATTTCTTTTATAATGAAAATACAACTAATCGAAGCAAACTTTTTGTCAGCCTCCTACAATGATCTAATAACTCAACCCTTACATCCATGATTTAGAGATTGGACATGTGACCTAAATAGCTATTTCAATCATCATGAAGGTGCATTTAAATTGACAACCCAGAGACATGAACTTGAAATGGGCTAGCATAGTATGTGTACTAGGAACTCTTAAGTAGCCATTTCTATTCTATAGCTAAGAAACACACAATACTAGAAGTAAATTGCTTGAAAAGGAATGAAACAAATGTTGAACATCAATCAATGACTATGCTAAGCTGAAATGTGTAACATGAATAAAGATCTGAGCAACAAACAAGAAACTACTTTGTCTACTTTGGTTGCAGGAACAGACACATAATGGACTTCTAGTGGCTGCAGGAACAGTCGATGCTAAATTTCCAACTAAGTACCAAATAGAAAGTAATACTAAAATAATGCTAAACTAAGAAAATGGATCACTCACCATGTGGGCCCCCTTAGATAAGTATCCTCTAAAACTAAAGAGAACTTTGATGCTCGAACTCATAACTATATTTTATTCATTGTAAATCATGCATACAAAAGATTAATGTATTACTAAAACTGGAACACAATATCAAATTGTACAACCTCTTCCTCTCACTATCATATTCTAACCCAGAGGAAGGAAACATTATGAAAATACCGACATTTAACATTAAATTCCATGACATCTATCAGAAAATAAACTATAGATTCTACCCAAAATTGGACCAAAAACTAGGCTCATCACTCCCCCCAACCTAACATTTTGCTAGTCCTCTAGCATGGGAAGAGTTGTTCTTCTGCTTAGTAAAATCTCTAAAATTTGCAACTGATAGTTGTCCAACATCAATGGTTGCAGTGCAAGAATCAGGATCCCAATAGAATCCTCCCAATCTATCAAATCTGCCCCATCTCTGATTTTCTATAGCAATGTCATACTAGTAGAATCTGAAGTTTGACACGAGCCACATGAGCATGGGTGGTTGGAAAGTTGGGGGAAGCCAAGACCATCCCTGAGTTATCCCAATCTAAATATACCTATCAATCCTCTTTAGTGTTGCAACATAATTGTGGATGGAATGAGGCTCAACTTGCTTCAGCTCATTAGATAGACTATTCAATCTCTATGATAGACATATTCTCATAGTTTCCTCCTTTGCTACTATCTTTACCTCATACTCACTGTAAACTATCTCAATCCAAGGCATAATCTTGTTGCTATAACTAGGTCTAAGAAGCATTTTGTGCCATTCTCTGTAAATATCCCTTGGGTTACTTGATTAAGCTCTAACAGGCAAAGGGACATCAAACTCTAATTGCTTATAATCTCCATGTTGTTGTCCCCAACTAATCTCATTTTGTACCCAAGACATGAATGCTCTCAATTGAACATCCCCAACATACAATAGTGGGTTCCAATCATGGTCTTTTGTGACAACATAATTATGCAAATAAAATTCACATAGAAAATTCTTTATTTCAGGGGAGGCAATCCTAAAAGCATTGAAATATTCCATAGGGGTGTCAATAGAAGGATTCAAACCTGAGGCAATCCTTGAAAACTTAAAAGAGAGATAATTCTCTTTCAAGAGCAGAGAATAGACCCTAGGAGGGGTCCTACATTCCAAAATATGTGCTGCTAAAGTTGTCATATCATCCACCCTCTGCTTCAGGGAGGCAATTTTTGCATCTTTATCTTCTATCTCCTCATCCTTCTTTTGAATTTCCTCCTTTAATTTATGGTTTTCCTTTTTCCATTCTTCCTCCCTCCTTTGCATTTCTTTCCATAAATTTAAAATTTCTACATGCATTGTAAAATCAGGAGAATTATGAATTCCCACTAGTGTTTTGGCCGATGGCCGCTCCTCATATGGCACTATTTGCATGGACTCAGGTTGTCCAGTTATCTCTGGCTGTAGGGGTATTGTTTCTTCTTTCGTCTCTTGTTGCAGGGACTCTTGTTCTTTTTAATGACAACAATCATATCACTTAACATTTGAGTCCTTGCAATCCATTTATCCATTAAAGGAATAACAATTTTTTTATCTCTATCAAGGTTCTTAATGGCATCAAATATCAAAGCATAATGGCATGAATACTGATTAATCTTTTCTCTACCCTCTTTTTCAAGTGCTCAAGCACTGTTGTCACAAGCTTCATATTATTCAAATGAAAAAGATCATCCATCCTATCTTCATAACTCTTGAGCTTTTTCATCGTCTCCTGCTTGGTAACTTCCTCAAATTCAGGAGCATCTAATGATTCAGGAGTTGATAGTGCCATTTGTACATCTTCAGATTCAATGAAGGTAGTCTCCTCATGATTTTGAGGAGGTGAAAGAATTGGGGAAGGAGGAGGCAAGATTGCAGCATGTGAGTTACCATGTTCCAATGCTTGGAATTGTTGTTTCCACATAGCCATTTGAGTTTTCATTTGAGTGATCTTTTGTTGGCTTGAGTTGTACTCAACAACCATGTAACACACTACTTGATCTACAATTTAAAAATGTAAACCAACTACCAGTTTTAGCTGAAGAACAACTAACTTGTTTCCATTCTAGGGTTTCCAAAATAATTTCAACTGAATCAATTTAAATTTCCAACTAACTTCTAAGATTGTAGTTTCAGCTGAAATGAAGCAACTAACGGTTTTCACCAACCCTTTCATAGAAGATCAATTACTAAATAACTGTCAAAACTAGGGTTTCCTTTATAGTTAGACGGAAAAGAAAATCATTTTTGGTATTGTTGCATCATTCAATTCCTCAACTAACTTTTAATTTTTCATTTTCAACTAAAAGGAAAACTACTAACATATATTAGAAAATTATAGAAGGATAATAATTACTTTCCTTTGCTTCATGAAAGTAATGATCAAATACTATAGCTTTGAAACAAATGTAATAGATGTCATTCTATGGTTTAAGAAATTGAAAAGTAACTTCCAAATTTCATCTGGCAATAACTAACTAACTAATCCATCTAAGGGTTCCCATTTAATCAATTAACGAACTGAAGGAAAGAAATAACTTGTTTATAATCATTATCCATTTTCAGATCTTTCATTTTAGCTGAATGAATCAATAACTATCAAACTAATCAACTACAAACTCTTACATACATATAATTAACTTTAAGGAAATAACATATATTGCAACATTGATAGTAATCTTAAATTGATGAATGCATGTACCTAGAATTACAATTTGACATCACCAACATGTTGAATTGCATGAACAACTTTATCATTGAGAGAAAGAGAAAAATCATCAAGGGATTTTCCGCCCAACCAAGACCTATTGGTCCCCCCGAGTTTCTTAAATAGAAGAACCCATCCCTTCATGAGGGTAATCAACATGGATCAAATTATGATCATGCCCTTCTAAGCCTAGTGTCATGGACCTATACCACTGGTCAATCCATCCTCTGTAGGTACCTCCTAACTAGAAGGATCATTCTAACCAAAAGTATATCTGGTTCATGATAACTGACCAATGCCTAATTGGCATCATACCTTGGCCAAGGATTTTTAATATTTCTGGCACTCCTATGCCGTCAGCATTCTCACCCTTGCTTGACATGATAATACTTAGATCAAGGTCTAATTTTACAGGTCTAATTTTACATTAGTAAGTTTGATTATCTTTTCTTCTTAGTTCGAGGTTATATCTTAACCATAGGATTTAACATCACAATAATCTGATTAGAAACCATTCTTTTAAGATTAAGCTATTTTCTTAACCCTTTATGAGATTTTGGACTCTTCATCCTTTCTCCTCTTTGGTAGAAAATTGCTTTTACAATCAAGGATAGCTAAACCAATTGATATATTCTTAGAAGAAGTTTCTCATTTTACCATACTTGATTCATAATCTTTTCTCTTAGTTAAGGTTAAGTTGATACCATTAAACATCTATTCATAAAGAGAAAGAGAGTCTCAGCTCAACATCCATCTCTTCTTTTAAGACTATCTACTTTCTCTAAACAAAGGTTGTTTTCATTGGATACTGATGTACCGAACAACATATTCAATTAAGTGGTATTTTAGATCTTATCATTCAACTTCAAATTTTGGTCTCAAGTAAGATTACAATGTCAGGTTATTCCCTCTTAGTTCCAAGTTGTAACATAACCACAAGATTTATGTGTATAGAAGAGATTAAAATGATGTGAAGTTTTAAAGGCCAATTTTATATCTCATAAAGGTTTTGTGAACAAGGAAAAGCCAAAGACCAAGGACAAATTAAGTTGATCGAATGAGGTTCCTTTTTAGGTTTACAGAGTTGGGATAAAGGTTAAGAGGCACCAGCCAAAAATCATAAACTTAATGTCCTTTATCAATCCTAATAACTTTAAAGCATTTATACATTTATATATTGTTTTCTTCAAGCATTTTTAAGAAAGGTTTTATTCGTTAGGAGATTTAGTAGATCTTAGCATTGTCCTCATTTGAAGAACTGGAGTAGGAGAAATTAACAATGTTCCAACTCGAAATTGAAAGAATAGAGGAGTACAAATTATAGATTAGTCAAGGCCATGAAGATCACAGAATAATTAAAGATAATTCATTCCAATAGTTTGGACTTAGAAATAAGATAAATAGAATAGAAATATCAAACACAATTTTCATAACAATTGAAGTACTTAGGAAAAGCCTTCTACCGAACCAGTTCGAGAATTAATCTATAAATAAATTCCTTTATATTTTCTATAGAACGTAGAAGCTCATTTATATTGCTTTCCATGAATGAAGATTTCTTTCAGAATGAAAATATAAATAATCAAAGCAAACTTTTTGTTTGCCTCCTATAATGATATGATAACTCAACCATTAGAGCCATGATTCAAAGCTTGGACATCTAACTTGAATAGCTATTTCAATCATCATGAAGGTGCATTTAAATTTTCAACCCAAGGATGTAAACTTGAAATGGGCCAACACAACATGTGCACTAGGAACTCTTAAGTAGTCATTTCTATTCTACAACTAAGAAACACACAATACTGGAGGTAAATTGCTTGAAAAGGAATGAAACAAATGTTGAACATCAATCAATGACTATGCTAAGTTGAAATGCGTAACAAGAATAAAGATCTGAGCAACAAACTTGAAACTACTCTGTCTACTTTGGCTACAGAAACAGACACATAATGGACTTCTAGTGGTTGCAGGAATAGTCGATGTCAGATTTCCAACTAAGTACCAAAAAAAAAGTAATACTAAACTAATGCTAAACTAAGAAAATAGATTACTCACCAAGTGGGCCCCCTTGGATAAGTATCCTCTAAAACTAAAGAGAACATAGATGCTCAAACTCATAACTATATTTTATTCACTGTAAATCATGCATACAAAAGATTAATGTATTACTGAAACTGGAATACAACATAAAATTGTGCAACCTCTTCCTCTCACTATCATATTCTAACCCAGAGAAAGGAGCATCAGATTATTATTTATGCTAATATCTAAACAAGGCAGTCAACTCCACGACTGAGAGGATGCCATTTAGGGAAAATAGAGGAAATGAAGCGATGGTGGTTACACATTCATGGAATTCAGTCAAACATGCAGGTCAGACACAGACTCAACACAACAGTAATGCTCATGCATGCTCGATCATTAAATTCTACTACAACAAGGTGGTTACATTCAGTTGCATGAGGAATCTTCCATCATCGACCTTCTTTGACTTGGAGCGATTCCTTTGCTGGGCGTTATGGTGCATGCCTAGCTAGTTGTGTCTTCCTCAACTTGGCATATTAAATCTGCATAGCAAGTTCAGTACGCATAATAACTACACATCCATAATCACCTTAAGGAACATTCATTAACCACATGCAAAGTCAATATAGATAATCCACATATTATGCCAAATGTCATTAAAACTTGTAGAGATAGGATTAAGTCCAATTTCAATGGTTTGAGGGAAACATTATGAAAATACCAACATTTAACATTAAAGTGCATGACATCTATCAGCAAATAAACTATAGATTCTACCCAAAATTGGACCAAAAACTAGGCTCATCACTTTCATAGATAGAAAGACTCTTATACATGCTTGATAAGGCGTCTGGAGCTTGGCATATATTGAGAACCCTTCACTACCAATCATCTACTCATTTGGCTTCCTATAGCTTGTCGATGAAAACTCAGGATGACACTCCACTGCAGAGAGGTGAATTCAAAATTTATTCCAGGTCCCGAGAAGACTTAGAGAGTCCTGCACTTGAAAAAATATGGTTAGTTGTTGATGAGATTTTAAACTTTGAATACAGAGATGGTTAAGATTTGAAACCCCTCTTGAAATCATATGAGAATGAAGAGAGAAAAGACCCTAGCTATGGCAAAAATTTTGCAATGAAAATCTCTAACGAAACAGAGCATAGTTCTAGTGGTAAGAGGTGAAGCAAAAAATACATTCAAAAGAATCCCCTTTCGATAGAGAGAGACCTCCCTCCTCATGCAGTTTCCTCCCTGCAACTCCCATTCAAGAACCTCTAGAACTTCTTGACTTCCCATACGTTCATCTGAAGCACGATGGGATTATGACGGAATACTCTACCTTCCAAAAACCGTCAACCAATCTCCCACTCAAGTTCTTTTGTCGCGTATAACATATACTATGATTTTAATATTTAATTTTATTTTATTAATATATTTTAGCATTTAGTAATCTTTTTAAATTCCCTCTAAAGGTAATTATTGATATTTATATATATTTTAATTTGACTATATTAATCAATACTTATATAATTTTACCCATGGCCAAGGTTATAACTTTGCAACTTTGTCATACACCGACTCAGAGTTTGATGATAAAATTGATCCATTTTTAACCATGTCCCCTCCCTAATGATATTTCCTTTCTCTTGTGGCATCGACAATCTTGCATCCACTAACAAGGATTATGGTTAGATCGTTCTGAACGTTTACGTATATATTTATATATATTTAAATATAATCTCATGATCACATTCACATGAAAGCAGTTACTTGCAACTAACATAATGACCATAATTCCATTGTCATTACATGTTTAAGTCAGAGGGGATGTAACATACTATTTGCCTTAAGAATCATCATCCCTGATGATTATTTAATTATAAATCCAAGTCTAAAATCAAAAGTATATATATAGAGTCTCATTTTTTTTGAAACAAATATGGGTACTTCTAAAGGATCTCATCATAATCCTCCCAGGGGGCATTTACTTAGCTTTTCAATTTGTTAATAGATTCCACCAATCTTTCCTGATATGTTTGATTTGTTTTACCATTTCTGACGACATTCCTAAACTAATGCTAATCTTGTCTTCTAGCTTACCTAGCTTACAGGAATTCGAAATCTTTTATGTCCAATGCTTCAAATGGAATCGTCTTGATAGCAGAATTATAGAAGTTGTTTTAACAAACACCATAAAGATGGATTCTCTTCCTAAGTATAGCAATCAATTACTTTTAACACAAGTTTACCAAAAGAATTTCACCAAAGGTTAACATCAACCTTCACTTTTCTAGCTGAAAGGTTTTCATCAAGTACTAGTTTCATTTATCTAATGCATCATTAACATAAACTGTTAAGTAAATACAAAAGAAGGATCAGAATACCCTTTTCCAGTTTAAGTGTCCTCCAAGACTCGGCATGCCATTAAAAGGAGGGATTCCCTCTCAGTTGTCATCTGAGCTCTAGTGTGTACCCCCACTTAACCAACTCTATCGCACTACTAAGGATACCCTCCTACTAATTATGACAATTTTGGTTAGCTAAGCGTCTGGAGTATAAAGTTCACCACCTTGCTCGACTTGGAGAGACTAATCACCTGGGCTTATTGGACTACTTGTCCACCCACATACCATAACACAAGATTTCCTTCTTGTAAAGTTAAGAACATATCAAGTGTATTTTCCTTCAATTTACTTCCTCACAGGTTCCACTAGAGGCCCATCCTAGACATGATAGAGATGAACATGTTTCTTCAACCAAACTATTCCTTGTACAATAACTTAACTCAATCTCAAAATATAAACAATTTTTAATTTCAGCATTAAGTCAAAAGGCTAAGCTCATTTCCACCATTAAATGAAATTTTGACCAACTAGCTATAAACAATTTTCAAAATTTAGTGGCTAGACCATTTCAAAATTTAAGAAATAAAGCAATGGCATCTCTTGCCTATATTAAAAGGGATTTTACCAAAATCCAATGAAGTTCCAAGATCTAGAGAAACTCTTATCATGTACCACGTGGCTTAACTATCACTTCCTATGATAGGTTTTTAATACAAAAATAACTACCACTTCCTGTGATAGATTCAATGCAAAAGGGCTTACAAGGTTCCCAATGTTGGCTTCAGTTTCCTAAGTTGCATGATGATATCTGAGTTTCAGTATCAAACCTGGTAGCTCTGATACCATATGTAACACACTACTTGATCTACAATTTAAAAATGTAAACCAACTACCAGTTTCAGCCAAAGAACAACTAACTTGTTTCCATTCTAGGGTTTCCAAAATGATTTCAATTGAATCAATTTAAATTTACAACTAACTTCTATTTTTTTTGTTTCAGCTAAACTAAAGCAACTAACAATTTTCACCAACCATTTCATAGAAGATCAATAACTAAATAACTGTCAAAACTGGAGTTTCCATTGCAATTAGACAGAAAAGAAAATTATTTATGGTATTAATGCATCATTCAATTCATCAACTAACTTTTAATTTTTCATTTTCAATTGAAAGGAAAACTACTAACATATATAAAAAAATTACAAAAGGATAATAAATACTTTCCTTTGCTTCCAGAAAGTAATGATCAAATACTACAGCTTTGAAACAAATGTAACAGTTGTCATTCTATGGTTTAATAAATGGAAAACTAACTGCCAAATTTCATCCGACAATAACTAACTAACTAATCCATCTAAGGTTCCCATTTAACCAGTTAACGAACTAAAGGAAAGAAATAACTTGTTTATAATCATTATCCATTTTCAGATCTTTCATTTTAGCTGAATGAATCAATAACTATCAAACTAATCAACTGAAAAATTTTACATACATATAATTAACTTTAAAGAAATAACATATTTTGCAACATTGATAGTAATCTTAAATTGACAAATGCATGTACCTGGAATTACAATTTGACATCACCAACATGTTGAATTGCATGAACAACTTTATCATTGAGAGAAAGAGAAACATCATCAAGGGATTTTCCGCCCAACCAAGACCTATGGGTCCCTCGAGTTTCTTCAACAGAATAACCCATCTCTTCACGAGGGTAATCAACATGGATCAAATTATGATCATTCCCTTCTAAGCCTAGTGTCATGGACCTATACTGCCGGTCAATCCCTCCTCTATAGGTACCTTCTAACCAAAAGTATATCTGGTTCATGATAGTTGACCAATGCCTAATTGGCATCATACCTTGGCCAAGGATTTTTAATATTTCTGGCACTCCAGTGCCATCAACACTCTCACCCTTGCTCAACATGATAATACTTAGATCAAGGTCTAATTTTACATTAGCAAGTTTGATTATCTTTTCTTCTTAGTTCGAGGTTATATCTTAACCATAGGATTAAATATCTAAAAAATCTAATTAGAAAACATTCTTTTAAGATTAAGTTTTTTTATTAACCCTTTATGAGATTTTAGACTCTTTATCCTTTCTCCTTTTTGGTAGCAAACTGCTTTTACAATCAAGGATAGCTGAACCAATTGATATCTGCTTAGAAGAAGTTGCTCATTTTACCATACTTGATTCATAATCTTTTCTCTTAGTTAAGGTTAAGTTGATACCATTAAGCATCTATTCATGAAGAGAAAGAGAGTCTCGACTCAACATCCATCTCTTCTCTTAAGACTATCTACCTTCTCTAACAAAGGTTGTTTTCATTGGATACTTATGTACCGAACGACATATTCAATTAAGAGGTCTTTCAAATCTTATCATTCAACTTCAAATTTTGGTCTCAAGTAAGTTACAATGTCAAGTTATTCCCTCTTAGTTCTGGGTTGTAACATAACCACAAGATTTATGCGTATAGAAGAGATTAAAATGATGTGAAGTTTTAAAGGCCACTTTTATATCTCATAAAGGTTTAGTGAATAAGGAAAATCCAAAGACCAGCGACAGATCAAGTTGATCAGATGAGGTTCCTTTTTAGTTTTATAGAGTTGGGATAGAGGTTAAGAGGAACCAACCAATAATCATAAACTTAATGTCCTTTATCAATCCTCATAAATTTAAAGCATTTATACATTTATATATTGTTTTCTTCAAGCATTTATAAGAAGGGTTTTATTCATTAGGAGATTTAGTAGATCTTAGCATTTTCCTCATTTAAAGAACTGGAGTAGAAGGAGAAATTAGCATTGTTCCAACTCAGAATTGAAAGAATAGAGGAGTACAACTTACAGATTAGTCAAGGCCATGAAGATCACAAAATAATTAAATATAATTCGTTCCAATAGTTTGGACTTAGAAATAAGATAAATAGAATAGAAATATCAAACACGATTTTCATAACAATTGAAGTACTTAGAAAAAACCTTCTACTGAACTGGTTTGAGAATTAATCTATAAATAAATTCCTTTATATTTTCTATAGAACATAGAAGCTCATTTATATTGCTTTCCATGAATGAAGGTTTCTTTCAAAATGAAAATATAACTAATCAAAGAAAAATTTCACATACAGAAAGACTCTTATACATGCCTGATAAGGTGTCTAGAGCTTGGCGTATATTAAGAACCCTTTACTACCAACCGGTTACTCGTTTGGCTTCCTATAGCTTGTCGATGAAAACTCAGGATGACACTCCACTGTAGAGAGGTGAATTCAAAATTTATCCCAAGTCCCAACAAGAATTAGAGAGTCCTGCACTTGAAAAAATATGGTCAGTTTTTGACGAGATTTGAAGATTCGAATACAGAGATGGTTTATATTTGAAACCCCTCTTGAAATCAACTGAGAATGAAGAGAGAAAAGACCCTATCTATGGTGGAATTTTTGTAATGAAAAGATTCAAACAAAACAGAGCATAGTTCTAGTGGTAAGATGTGAAGCGAAAAAATACAATCAAAAGAATCCCCTTTCGATAGAAAGAACTCCCTCCTCATGCGGTTTCCTCCCTGTAATTCCCATTCAAGAACCTCTAGAACTTCTTGACTTCCCATATGTTTATCTGGAGCACGATGGGATTATGGTGGAATACTCTACCTTCCAAAAGTCATCGACCAATCTCCCACTCAAGTTCTTTTGTCGAGTATAACATATACTATGATTTTAATATTTAATTTAATTTTATTAATATATAAATTAGCATTTAATAATCTTTTGAAATTCCCTCTAAAGGTAATTATTGATATTTATATATATTTTAATTTGACTATATTAATCAATACTTATATAATTTTACCCATGGCCAAGGTTATAACTTTGCAACTTTGTCATACACCGACTCAGAGTTTGATGATAAAATTGATCCATTTTTAACCATGTCCCCTCCCTGATGATATTTCCTTTCTCTTGTGGCATCGAAAATCTTGCATCCACTAACAAGGATTATGGTTATATCGTTCTGAACGTTTACGTATATATTTATATATATTTAAATATAATCTCATGATCACATTCATTTTCGCATGAACAGGAAATTCACTTGAATATAAAAGATCATTTACATTACAGTTACGATAAATAAAACAACTATTTTATTCTCAATTCACATTCACGTGAAAGCAATTACTTGCATCTAACATAACGACCACAATTCCATTATCATTAACATGTTTAAGTCAGAGGGGATGTAAAAAACCATCTCATTATATTTGGTTCTAAATCTATCCCTTTCCTCCATTAATGACTCAACTATGGCTTTGGTGAATTATGCCACATTAACATTCATGGTTGTTGCCTCCAAGGGAGTTGTATCTGAAACTCTTTTTATGATTAAGCCTCCTCTTAAACCTAGGGCACATTCTACAACATTAGGCTTTTTAGTGGTTGGGGCTAAAGCCCAAATAGCAAGAGTGTCCCACTACTGACTAAAATTTTACCCCTATAAAGCTGATGTGACTTCTTCTTCACTATTAAAAATGGGGGCATCTTGTCTTCTCACAGTGTCAAAAGTAATTGTTGATGTCAAGTCCCATTCTAGGAGTTAGAGCACTCCACTCTTTCTCACCAATTCCCTACCCTCTTTTGCAGAAATGTTTGAATACTTGACCCTCACTTCATCTCATACCTCAGCTTCAACAACCTCTTGGGGATTCTCAGGACTCTCACTTCTCCTTGTATGCACCAATGTTGCATACTCATCCTTCATTGCTCTCCATACATATTCCTTGAAAGCTTGTGTCTTGACAAATTGATCATCTTCCATAAAGCTTTCATAGGCTTGTAATCTGACATCCTTAGAGTTATTTATTCCAATTAGGTCATCTTTGCTCAACCTAAGACTCATAGCCTATGATATTATTTCTCCTTGAGGAGATGACATCCCCTACATTATTTCCTCATCAATTATAGCAATTTCATCATTTGACTCCTTTGTAGGATAGTCAACTAGACCAGAAGCTTCAACCTTATTCTTCTTTATTTATGGGAACAGCTCCCTTGGAGGGGATGACTCTCTAATTGGGGAATCCAATTCAATTATTTCAGGGGTAGAAGAATGTTGTGGTGACAATGGAATTGGAGGTAGTTGCTACTGTGGTGAATGCACTTTTGACTCCCCAAATTGTGTAGGAGTAGCAATTGTTTGATGTTTCCTTATTGCACGTCTTTCCTTGAATATGTGTACCTTCTCATAAGGCTACAAAACTAACTCGCCCTCTATCCAAGGGGCCTTCCCCTTATCTAATCAGTGATTCCAAATTTAGTTCCAGGTCCAAAGTACATACGTTGTCCCTTTGATTTCTCAGAGGTTGAAGATACCAATTGTTCAGCTAAGTCTTGTGACAAGGTCTTTTAGCAGGCTTCGACTTAGAAGATTGGTCTTTTGACACAGATTCTTTAACTTTGGGTTCCATAGTAACAGAGTTTGTGCAAACTAGGGTTTACTACTCAACAAATTGCAAGCTTACAACTAGGGTATAGGTTGATGCAAGGAAATAACAAGACTAAACAGGATAATCGTTCATATTGAACGTCAAACCTTAAAACAAATGCAACGAAACTAGAAGCCCTAATGAAAAAATGATAGAACGAGAACTTACATCAAATTTTTAAACAAATTAGAAGCACTAAGCAAGATAGAAATTTTACTTACTAGTTTTGCGAACACTTGAAAACCCTAATTCTTGTTGTCGAACAAGTTTGAAAATTTCAACGAGAACTCCTTAGATGCATTAAATGCTTTATCAATTTGCAATTATACTTTAAAGAAACATTTATGGCTTTAAAACATACCAATTGGAAATTTGGTAGCTCTGCATCATATCTACCATTATGGTTCACTCACATGAACCAAAATGGCTAATACGACTCATTTTCCCTCAATCTTGAACTTTGAATTTTAACCATCGATCTCACAGTGAGATGGCCCAATAGACGACTTAGATTCAATCAAATAATTTTGAAAATATGACTACAAATGGTTGTCACCATTGACCAACCAAAAAAATTCCATGTGGATTTATCTCTGCGTCACTCCAGGGGCTCCACCATCTCCACAAGTGTTGAAACTATCTACATGTCAACCTCCCCACTTCCCCTCTAGGTTTAAAGTGTGTACATCTTATAGCTATGGGGAGGAGGGGAATAGATGAGATTCATTTGTTAGAAACCATAGTAACCGTTGATTTGAACACCTTTAGTCATCGATGCCTTCAAGCAGTGGTAGGACTTTCCAAAAGGGTGTCCAAGTGTCGCCTGCCTACTATCTCGTCGGCTCCTTAATTTGATTAATTTAATCCCATGGGATCAAGGGGAACTAATAAAAAGTAGTCAATGGGACCCACCAAGCATAACAAAGGATTTTAATAAGCACATGCACTTATTACATGACTTAAAAGGGGCCGCTTGCCTAGGTTTATAACATGAATGATATTGAGCGAATATTAAAACCCAAACTTAGGGAAAGAACAAGAATTAAGGAATTTTATGACCCAAATAAGACAAGGAAATATTTATAAGGATTCTACATGTAGCAACTGGGAACACAAGGCTCAAGGGGCCAGTGAGTAAATAGACACAAAGGCATAAGATATGACTTAAGAGACCGGGAATGGGTAAAACCCAGTCAACTTTGAATTAGATTATTAGAATTCAGGTAAAAGGAAAAGACACTATAATATCTTTAATTTTGAATATAATATTGACCTATCTTGCTCTTCGGTATTGTATTCACTATCATCTAACTCAAAAAAATCAATGGTTATTTATAAGTTATGGATGTTGAACTATTATCTTTTGTTCCAGGAATGGATTAATATTCCTTTCAGTTATTTATCAAAGATTGTGTGAATGGAAATGCAATATGAATTTATAAGTAGTGTGATAAGTGTTGTTCTTTAAAAATGATGTAGAATCACATCAAATTCAATACCATGGAATACAATATAAAATATCAACAACTATAGTTTGGAATATGATTCATGAAGTGCAATATAAAATAAAATATCATGAAGTGCAATGATTCACAATTTCATGGAATACAATATAAAATATCATCAACTATAGTTTGGAACAATGGAAACTGATTCATGAAGTGTAGTATAAATACCTAAAAGCTGCTAATTCACTTCAATTTTTCAAATGGAGTCAGGGTCCTAAAACTGACGTTCATCTTGAGATAAAGTAAAAGAGTCATCTTGATTCTGAGTCTTCTCTTCATTTTCTTCGGTCTGTGTCTCAAATTCAACATTCATTGTATCACTGTCATTTATCCCACTGCCACTACTAGTGCCACTAGTACCAGCATTTGGAATTGGAGTGTTGCACAACTCAGTCCCTCTTCTTTCACATGGGGACCTCCAGATTGTGAGTGGCCTTTCAAAAGGAAATTTTTTGACATTATACGCAGTTCCTTTCAACCTCAAGCAATTTTCCAAATTCTTGTCTAGTTTTTTTCTTAACTTTGATTTCAAAAATTCCAATGAACTAAAAACTCTCTCATCCTCCACCAACCCCAATATCATTATTTGACATAAATTAATAGGTTTGAAATATTATGATATTGTACCATGCAATATTTCACTTTGACCTAAGTTTTTCCAAACATTTGTTATTGATCTTGGTTCAAAGGCCTTCTCCATGCCCATGGAATCATACTGGTCCCTCATAGCTATTGCAAAATTCTTACATTGTTGTCTAAGCTTATCTTCATTTAAAATTTCTTCTATTATATGCTCATTGTATGTTACACTTTTCAAAAATTGTTTGATCAAGATATTTACTTTATCATGAAAATATTTTGGGTTATCTTTGTTTACCCAAAATTGAGGATACACAATACCCATGGCTTCAAGTATTTCATGTCAAAGGAATCTTTCACAAATCTTTAAGGAAAGAGATTTTTTAATGTCCTTCAAATTATCACTAACAGATTTAACAATGTCGTTAAAATCTCCTCGTTAATAGGTACTTCTTTGCTAGAGCGTCTTGTTGTCTTACAATGGTTTATTGGTATCTCATATCTGTGTACACAGATACATAAGTGCATGCTTGTATTAAACTATAAATAATTATCAAGATTATTCAAATCAGTAATTTATGCCACATGAAATAATTTGGGCTTTCTTGTGTTAGATCTAGATATAGATGATTGAAGGACAAGCATGTATGTTTACGTAGTTTTTCATATTCATAAATATACATATTTTTTTCTTGGGCTTTCTTCACAAGATTTTTCATTTCATCTAGCATGGGGAGAAGACTAGCTTAAGCCAAGAGTGTCTCTATATCGCTTAACCTCTATAAGAGGTTAGGAGCTTTGTCTATAGTGTTGTGATGCTTGTACATTGCTCCAATCAAGGATTGATATTCTGAAAGAACTCGTTGCACTGGTCCATGCAAGGAGATCCATCTGGTATCGATATCCTTGAGAAACTTGTTTCTTGCTATTATTCCCTTAGCAAAATTTTGAAAATTTGTGAAATGTTTAGGACTTCGGTAAAAGTATGCATAGATCTCGTGGACTAGATTTTCAACTTTTGATACTATAGGAAACTTTCTTAAAATTTTGAATACTAAATTCATTCTATGGGCCATGGAGTGAATTCCAAGCATGTATGGTGCACAAGTAGTTTGTAACTTTGTGCAAACATTGCTCTATTGACCTTGCATCACTACAGCTGCATTAGCTCCTACACACACCAAATTTTTGGCAATTGTCAACTCATCCATACAGTAATTTCATTCAAATATTTCTTGACTAGTTCAAATAGATTTTGTAATGTTGAACTTTCCTTCATTTTATGAACATAGAGAAGATGAGCTTGGAAAACATGTTTTACAATATACAAATTCATACAGACCCAAGAAGTATTTTCTACCACAAAAAATTCATCTAAAGATAATGCAATGAAGTTTGACTCTTTTACTTTCTCCTTTAAATCTTTCTTTTCCACTATAGCAAGACAATTTTCCCATTCCCATCTAGCATTTACAAACCAACGTGAGAAAGGAAAGTGAGGAACACCCAAAAAAGATAATAAATTACAATATTCTGGATAGTATGTCATATGACGCCCTCTAGACAAAATATGGAAAAAAACACTCAATTGAACAGTTTTTGACAGATTTGCTCCTTCCATTTCTTTTCCAAATTGAGCCTCAAGTGTACCTTAACATGCAATAAGATTCAACATTCTTTGGTTATGCTCTTCATATTTCGCAGCATACTTAACATGAAGACATTCTTCCTTTGATTTCCATCGTACGACAGATTGTTCCTTTCTGTCTATAATTTGTTTTTCATAAACTTTACCGATATGCTTTTCTATAGTGTCAAGCTTTAGCTACACTTCTTGTCTCTTCTACATTTCCAACTAAAAATTGTACACATGCATTCTATTGCACTTTCAACATCATTTTCTTTCCCCACTAGTACAATGAATGGGTACTTTGACAACCAACCAAGTTGAAAATTCCTTGTCATTTCCCACTTTTGCCCCATTTTTTATTTTCCTTTTCTTTTCTTGCTACCAACATCATCTTGATCCAAGTAAATTATCTCATTATGGCTAACTAGGGTATCCCTTGGAACATATTATGTGATATTTCCATCCTCATTTGATACATTTAACTCAATGACAATCTCACCTTGACCTTCCGATGGTGGTGAGGTATCGTGAATGCCTTCTTCATTAATATTTGGTGGAAGAGTTGATGATGTAGCTCCATCTTGATATGATGGATCAGAAGCATTGCCAATCCCAAAGTAAGACTATATGGTACCTCTATGTTTTGGGCATTTTGACGACCTCCCAATCCCTTCACCACCCTAAGGAGTCTTACCCTTGCTACTTGACATATTGATATCTCACTTCGAATAAAAGCTGGAAAAAAATGTCTTCTTGTTTAAGAAGGACATAATATAGATCCCATTCCCTACTCAATATCATCTTTAACATTGAAGAAAGAATGGAAAGGAGATAAAGAAATCTTATAACACTATGAAGAAATGATCACTCGCATTTAAGTTTACATTTTTGGCTTTCGCTGACTTCTGAATTGAGAACTAAACAAAATGTGTAAGAATAAATGACAGTTTTGATTGCATGAGATTTTTAAACATGGTATATTAAAAAATTGGTGAATCTTGCATGCTTATATAATGATACATTGAAATTTTCAAGGTGAAATGTGTCCTCAAATGTAATTATTTTTTAATGTTATTGGAAAAATAGGTCCTCATAAGTAACTATTTATAAATTTTAATTGGCGAAATGGGTCTTCACAAGCAACTATTTGTAAATTTTAATTAGCAAAATGGGTCTTGATATAATGTTGTTTTAATAGTATTGGTGAATATGTCGGTGTTTTATTACATGCTTTCAGGATTCTAGGTGAAAATATTAATTGGTCCATTTGAAACACATAGTTTGTTATGGCGAATTTGTTGCTTAAATATACCTCATAAAAAATTGTTGGTGAATGGACTTGCATTGAACCAATAATTCATAAAATTTAGGCGATTTGGATACCTTGTTGGGTGTAATTAATTCACCAATTTTTACTTGGCCTTGATTTATAAAATTCACCAATTGGTGCAGATTTGCCACTAAAGTTTTCCTTGTTATTCCAAGGTATGAACTAAACACACAAATATGTTGAATCGGTATATTATTAAATTTTAACTTTAATCAATGAAAATTAAAACATCACAACATATTAGAAGCAACAACAAAAGCAATGAGCACAATATATCACCAAATTTACGTGGAAACTCTAAAGGGAAAAACCACGGTGAGAAAAGATGCTTGGATCTACTACCCAAATCTAGCCTCACAAAAATAAATTAGATCTTACAATTACTTTTTTAGGAACTGACCCATTGGAGACATCAATCCCCAAAACATTTTATAGGAACCAACTTAAAGGAGACACCAATCCCCCAGTCTTAGCACCAACCTCATAATACACTGAAATTATTGCAATAAGCTTACATACAATCTTTTGTCATAAATACTCATAGAATGAATTTGTACATTTCTACTTAATCTTTTGGACGACTATGAATACATATTCCTCTCTCCTTCACTGTAATGTCCCCTTTTCTAAAAATAAAAGTTACTACTTTTAGTAAACCCGGTTTTCAAAATTGTTAATCAGGATCTAGGTAAATTGGATTTTCACGGTAAATTTATAAAATTATATTTGGGGAAAAAATTAATATTTATTTTAATTTTATTTTCATGGGTCCAAATGGGGCATTGGAAATTTGGAGGAGCTATTTTGGAGCATTTTTGGAAAATTAAGTTACAAGACTCTGAACAACACATGACAGTTTGCATTGGGAAACTTATGATGGAAGTTAATGAAGCTTGCATGCAAGATTCCCAACTTGGGCATGGGATTTTTGGCTCTGCTTTGGTGCTTGTAAATGAAATTAAATATAATGAAATTTGGTTCTCAAGTTTCATCCATTGTATGCATGTTATTTTCACAATTTGTGATATTTTTTTGAGGTTGGGAAATCGAAGAAGGAAGAACTCCAAAGCTGATAAGCCAAGGAGTTTGAGACTTGAAGGTAGTGGTTCTAATGGCCTCCAAGTGAAAATTCACTCAATGTTTGATAGTGTGCTTTAATGAATTCAGTTTAGTGTATCTCTTTTAATAGTTACAGGTGATGTTTTGATATTAAGTGAGTTATGTGATTCCAATTTTGTTGTGGTATCTTTTAGTAGAAAATACCTTTGTTCTAGGGTCATATTTGAATTTTTTATTGCTGCTTTGAGTTTTAGAGTTTGGATTAGTTGGTTGTGTTATTTTTTCCATCAATTTGGGTGTTATTTTGGTTTGCAACTTCAAGGTCATTCTTTGTGTTTTGTTGCTATTGTTGTTTGTTGTTAACAGCAGATTATAACAAAAAATATGATATATTTTTCATGATAAAATTAGTAAAATATCATCATATGGTAGTTGCTCACATTCTTGAGTTATATTGGAAAATATTGGCGAAGATAAATTCATACCTGATTTTATTATTTGTTGAGGGTTTGCAATATTTAAGTGCGATATTATTTATTACATAAAATCTGAAATATTTTCTAGCAAGAGACATTGCAGTGGTATTAGAGCATCATATTATAGTTAGAAACCATCTTATGTTGATTTGGCACAATTTGAAGTAGTAAATTCAATACTCGATTTGCTCAAATTGAAGAATATCTTTCTTGTTTAAAATATTTTAATTAGGGACATTACATTCACACACACTGACTTTGCACTAAAATACAAGATATGAAAGCTCAGATAGATCACACACTAATGTACAGTCACAGTCTCTACTATTCCTCACACATTCAAAACTTTGAAGCAATTTTCTTAAATATTAATATGGGATAGAAGATAATATTGCAATGTTGGCTTAGACTAAAAATCAAATCTGTTGGTGAAAGACAAGTCGACCTATGAAAATATTTCATTATCGCTACCATTTTTGCTTGTGTACATTCAAATTTTGAACTAGGAACTAACTGCTAAGCATGTTTGAATTTGGAGCGTCAATCTTCTTTTTTGCAAGAAAAAATACATTGTAGATAATCAATGACCAAATTTGAATACACATATATGCCATAGAATATCCCACCAATGGAATGCAACCATTGAAAAGTCGTAGACGTGTGTCACCAACTCACAACACCATAATTTCACTTTGGCCCTGAGTGCTCCAAAATGTGTTGCATAAAAAACTTGACACTTGTCATCATGTCACACCATCACAAACTTGACTTAGTCTAGATAGACCCAAAATGCACTATTGTGGTGATTGTTGATCTAATACACTTTTGTGCTATTCATTAATCTATTGAACACATGTCAACATGTAGTACTTCACCAAAAATTCCATATGATCTGGACAAGCTCAAAATGTGCTCTTGTGCAACATCAACACTTGTCAGCTTCCATGCCATCGCAATTTCAACAAGGTTGGAGTGGACTCAAAATGTGCTCATGTACAATTGCAACACTTGTCCCATTGATGCCATCCTTTGCTTCTTTAAAGTATTAACTTTAGACTTAGGAAAAATATTTCAAACCAAATCAGACAGTGAGCAAATCCGTTGAACAACGATGCAGAAGGGCTTAAGTAATAACTTAAGTAACTGGGAAGAACTGATAGCTAGTCAACAATAGATTAGGACATAAAGTGCACGACTGAGAAAATAACTTAGGGTTTAAATGAACTAGGGATAAAACCCTACCAAGAGCACAAACCCTAACTAGACATGATCTTCAATCTAGTCCAGAGGAATCAGATGAAGACCAAACAAATCATCATAGCATGCAGACATGAATAGATCAGATCAAAGCAACAATCACCATCTCAAATCACTTGACACCAAAGACTACCATTTTCCCTTTTTGACATCAATTAAAATAATTTGGAACAATCTTGTCATTGGTGGCAACACAAACTAAATTCTCACCCCCTTTATTCAATTCTCTAGCTCTTCTTGTAATTATCCCCCTTTTACATCAATGGAAAAGGAATATGAAAATACTCATTCCACAATACTCCCCCTTTGATCTTCTCCCTTTATGGATCAACAATACTAACAACATTAACTCTCTACAACACTCCCCCACTCCCCCTAAGGGAAATACTTTAGGGGAAGAGTAAGGAAGTACTCCCCCTGAACCTATAGTTCATCTAGGTCTTCGCTGAAAGGAAGAAGGAATTGTGACTCCTAGATTCGGTCTGAGATACTCAAATGTCTCCAAGTGGGAAGAGGTTTTGTAAATATATCTATAGTTTGATATTTAGTAACTGCATATTCTAATTTGACCTCTTGATCTGCAACATTTTCTCTCAAAAAATGATGTTTGATTGAGATATTCTTTTTCCTTGAATGAATCACTAAATTATTTAAAATATTAATTACACTTGTATTATCACATAAAATAGTAACAAGTTCATTATAATCAACCTTTATATCCTTCAAAGTTTGTTTCACCCAAAGAACTTGAAAATAACATGATGTTGCAACAATGTTTTTTTTTTTGTTGACAAGGATATTGAATCTTATTTCTTTATTAGCCATGACACAAGACTATCTCCAAGAAAGAATGCTCCACCACTGGTACTTTTTTTATCATCAACACTTCTTCCCCAATCAACATCTGTGTATATTGCAACAATAAAATCATCACCTCTAGGATACCACAAACCATAGTCAATAGTATTTTTCAAATATCTAAAAATTCTTGTTATTTCCTTTACATGTGTTTATTTAGGTGTTTCTTGAAATCTTGCTACCATGCACATTGCTTGCACGATGTCAAGTTTGGATGCAGTCAAATGTAACAAGCTTCCAATCATTGACCTATATAGAGTCTGATTTTCTTCAAGTGACTCATCATCCTTGCTTAGCTTACATCTTGTCACCATTGGTATACTAACTAGCTTGTAGTCTTCCATCTTGAACTTTTTCAACATCTCCTTGACATACTTGGTTTGTGATATGAAAATACCCTTATCTGATTGAGCAATTTGTAAAGCAAGAAGAAATGATAATTCACCAAGCATTAACATCTCAAATTCCTTTTTCATATCTTCTACAAACTCCTTATACATCTTTTCATTACTACCACCAAAGATCGTGTCATACAATCTCTCTTTGAATCCTTTTTGTTGTGGGTACTTTTCCAATCTAGAATATTGAGTCCTAGGGGCCTGCTTGAGTCCATATAGTGTCTTTTTCAATTTGTAGACATAATTCTCATTCTCAAACAACTAAAATCCTTCAAGTTTCTCAATATACACCTCCTCTTCAAGATTTCTATTGAGAAATGTTGACTTGACATCCATATGATATACCTTAAAATTCTTATAGACTAAATATGCCAAGAACATTCTAATTGGTTCCAATCTAGCCACAAGAGCAAAAGTTTCTTCAAAATCTATACCTTCTACTTGAGCATATCCTTTGCAAACTAGTCTGGCTTTGTTTCTCATTACCTTCTAATCTTCATTGATTTTTCCTTTTAATACCCACTTAGTGCCAATTACATTCTTATCCTTAGGTCTTGGAACAAGCTCCTAAGTATCATTATTTTCAATCTGATTTAGTTCTTCCATTGCATTAATCCAATTCTCATATTTGCTAGCCTATGTGAAACTCTTCAACTCAATTTTAGACAATAGGGGAAAATTTACCTATTCATTCATTCTTTCTAATATTCTCCTAGTCATAACTTCGTCATTCTTGTGACCTCCAAGAATATGATTTTAGAATGATTTCTCTGAACATATTTAGTTGGAGCTTTTGTATTTTCTATTTCAGACTCTTCATTTGTACTTTCATCTTCTTATGTATTGGTTGATTTCTCAAAAACTAATCCCTTTTAACTAATGAAGAGTGATGTAGATCTTCATCAATTCTCAAATTTATACTCTCAACAATAAATTGTATTATATATTCTCTATTATATATAATAATATTATATATAATATATATATATATATATTATATATATATATATATATATATATATATATATAATATTATTTAAATAAATTGTTTTATAATTATTTATATGGAATATATAATATGCATTTGTGTAAATATATATAATGTATATATATACTTTTATGTATTTTTAAATAGTTTAATTAGTTGAGTTTAAAATGTATATATTTAAATATATATATAAATTTGTATATACATTAAGTACATACTTTTATATATATATTTAATATATATGTGTATTTAAATATAGTTAATTTTAAGTTGATTATTCATTATCGAAGTTGAAATAATTTTTTTTTTTTAATCAAATGATTTTATCTAGCAAGTTGATTTAAGTATTTTGTATGATTGAGAAACACAGAGTTAAATCATTGGTTTTAAATTTCTCAACATTGTGAATTAAATATTATTTATTTTTGAATAAATGCAAGTAACGTTGATTGAGTTGATTGGATTTAGGAAATCCTAACATTAGTTTATTTAATTGCTTGAAATGCTTTCTAGTGATGTTTTGTTCATTCTTGGTGTTGGGCAATTGTGTCAGTTGTTATGAAAGTCTTCCAGAGGGGGTTTTCATGTTTTTGGTATGGGTTGTCATTATGATAGTCAACCATTGGTATAGCCTTGGGTAGTGCATATTGATGTACCTGTTGTTTTACCCGATTTTCGCGAACAGGGATGGTTTGTGCCTCCTTTGGACTAGGAGTGGATTATGTGAATTGTGCCTCCTTTGGAAGGAGTGGATTAGGTGTTTTGTTGCCTTTTGTGTTTGGGGTGAGTTTTCATTAGGTGTTCCTCCTAGAGTTGGAGTGGTCTTATCTTGTTGGTATGCAGTTGGGATTCCCTTGGTGATTGGTTTTGTTTGGTATGTTTTCAAGTAGAAGAGTGGCTTCTGTTAGGGGCCAGAGCCCAAAGAGGTAAACTAGATAACCTTCAGAGGTGGTTTAATCAAGTGATAACTAAATCAATGTACTTAGAAATTTAGATAGTTTTCCACATTAATTAAGATAATTGAGCCTCGCTCATGGACGCAAGGGCTTGTATAGACTTGGGATGGGATGGGAAGGCCTGGAATGGCAAGGTCATCTATCTTGTCTTTACGAGAGGTATTTGATTCCGCATGAGTGAGTATGGGTGCCAAGATTTGGTAGAGGCCACCAGGACAACCCATAGTGGGTGTTGGAGCCTATGAAGTTTCCCAGATGATATCCCCCATAGTGGGTGTTGGAGCCTATGAAGTTTCCCAGATGATATCCCATGTTGAGCTATGTGATGACACTCTTTTTACGACAATAGTTGGTACGTGATTTTATGTGTATGGTCTTCTTATCATACTCAATCTATTTTATTTTTGGAAGCAATGTGACTTATGTTAGCGATGTTGGAGTTGTACTTGTGTTATCCTTATGGTTGTATGGTTCATGTGATTGGTTGTGTTAGTGTGAGTTAGCCTATGTCTAGGGGTGCATGGTCTTGTATAGGAATTCCTTGTTACTGTCTCCTAGCACGGGGGGTGAGCCTTCGGGTATCACATGGTTGGGTGGAATGTGCACCTTAATCCATTGGGTCATCTTCTTGTTCATGTGGAAAATATTTCCAGTTGGAGAGCTCTTGGGATCCAGTACTTTCATGCTTTATTCTTTTCGGTTATTATTGTAATTTTATTACCCCTCATTGTATTGAGGTGGAAGATGTAATTTGTAACCTTGTTTATTGGATTTACCTCATTTGGGGAATGAGAGTTGTAATCATATTGTAAATGATCATTAATTGAAAACATGTGGTATCTCTTATGCTTTGATGTAATTTTATCATGTATGGAATGTTTGCGTTCTTAATTTATTAAGTAATTAAATGTTATGTTTTCAATTCATGATTCTTGTTTGGGTTTTAACTAATCCCAGTCTCGTAACCTTAGAGGTTGTTGGCAATGGATAGTGATCTTGCCTGTTAATTGTACTTAAACAAAAAAAAATTAGTATGTTTGAGTAGTTAATT
>VDFB02193867.1:273476136-273659651 GCA_007258455.2 Sequoia sempervirens
AAAATGGGCTCATGTTTTGTGGCCACAAAATGTGCTTGCATTTTCTAAGCCACAAAATACACTCATGTTATGTGATTTTCAATATAGTGCAAGCACATTATGGATAAAATCGATCATTTCGCTATTTTTTGTATACCATTTCCATGCACTTTCCCTATGGTGGAATGTCTCAAATGAAATAAGATATCAAACCTAGTGACATGCTCTTATACTAGGTTTGGTTCATGCCCTAATCTCTATCCATCCCTATTTACTCCTACTCACACTTATTCCCACATATTTGTCATTTATCTCACATTAGTGCACCCTCATTCTCACCCACTTCCATACATTCATTACCTTCTTCTAGATTATAACTTTCATAACTTGGGTCATTTCTACATTGCTCAAGATAGATCCCACAACACATATAATGGTGAACCCAAAATTTAAATTCTAAATTTCCTTCCTCTTTATACTAGTCTTTATGAGCCAACTTGACACACATTTCTGTGGGATATTATTATATAATGATATTTGAAGACATTCAATGTGTTGTTAGTTCATGTTGGATTTGTCAAATAAAAATAGTCAAGTAGCACACACTTTGATTTCTAAAGGGACAAATGACCACATTTGCATATAAGTCATTTGAATGTTAGTGAATTCATCTTATCTTCAATATTCCTTATCATCATAAATCCAACCCAATAAAGGGGTTGACTGACCCAAGAGAACATGTTCATTATCAAGTCAACAATCCCTTAAAGATGTTCATAAACATTGTCTTGACCACATTTAACTATCAAAGAAACAAAGACAAGTTATTTTTATTGATACAACATTTTATTAAGTCACATCTACGTAACACAATTCAAGTTACATATTTGATCAAATTCGCATAAATTGAAATCAAAACTAAAAACTTAAGATTAAACTTCATCCAATTCTAAGATTACATATATTTTAAGACACTCGTCAAATTAAGATTATACAATCCATAAAAGTGTCAAATGAGTAGGCTCATGTCTTGACTAAACATAAAGAGGTAGAGGTGGGATTGGATAGTCTCACCCCTTAGCCTCCTCATTTGACACCTCCATGTCGAATGTATAACCCCTTTCATCTAGAGTTATTATTTCTATGTAGGTAAAGCATATTATTTCTTTACAAATACGATAAATCTTTAACCTGGATGACGTGAGTGATGATCCAAGCATGTGCTAGTCCATTCAAATATCTGATTAGTGGGATAAGACGTCAGCGCTGGCGTGAGTTTTAAGACCTTTTGCCCTCTGGTTCTGCACCATCTCTATATGTACCAATTGAAACAACCATTTCCATTCATCTCACACAATTACATTTTTCACAGGAGTTGCTGATTAGTGATCAAGAGAAATGGGCAGCCAAGACGAGAAAATCAAAGTATTAAAGCTATGGGTGAGTCCCTACGCTAATCGGGTGTTGATAGCATTGGAAGAGTTGGGTGTGGAATATGATACCCAAGAAGAGGATATGAACAACAAAAGCCCTGAGCTTTTAGAGGCCAATCCCATTTACAAGACTGTGCCCACCATCATTCACAAAGGGAAGCCATTGTCGGAGTCTTTGATAATCCTTGAATATATACACGATACCTACTCTTCCACTTCAACTCTTCTACCCATAGATCCATACGAAAAAGCCATTGTCAGGTTCTGGGCCGATTTCATAGACAAGAAGGTAAGAATTTGATAATTACGCTAAATCTTCTTAATGTTATCTAGGGAGTTGTTAACTATATACAAGTGCTTATGTAGTTATGTTATTGGGTTTTGTTTTCAGCAGTTTTGGATGGCTGGATATAAAGTTATAGTGACACAGGGAGAATCTCAGGAAATTGATAAGAAAGAGTTCATTGATTCAATTCTTTTGATAGAAGAGGCGATACCAAAAATCTCAGGCGGGAAACCCTACTTTGGCGGAGATAAGTTTGGTTATCTTGATATTGTACTTGTTCCGTATGTGTTCCTGTGGCATTCTGTAGAAATTTTTGGGGAATTCAGCATTCCTTTCGAGAGGTGCCCACATTGGAGCGCTTGGACTGAACTAGTTTCTAAAAGAGAGAGTGTTGTGAAAATTCTCCCAACGGTTGAAGCAGGCCATGGATGGTTCATCAGGGCAAGGAAGAAAGCATTGTCCAACTCAAATTAATGTCAATGAAAAACGTATGTCGTAGAATGTAATAAGGCACCTTTGGTGTTCAATGTTGAAGATCGATATAAAATATTCTGGAATTTTCCTGTTGTATTTGACTCTGAAATAATTTTACTTGCGAAAATGGGGCTAAGAAATGATTTCAGAGGTTGAAGATAAATAAATGTTAGCGCCGTTCATATATAACCTGCAATGGGATTGTCCAGTGTTTGCGCCTTTATATTGCTCTGGGAGTTCGTTTAGACGGGATCCTTCTGTTGGGTTTTGATGTTGGGCTTTGTTTTATGATTTGATTCTTCATAACCAATGCTTTTCCCTGTGTTCTGAGTGCACTTTCTTGTTCATCATTCCTCGTCGTCCTCTTTTAAACTCTTCTTTTTTTCCCCTGTTATGCTTTGCCATCTTAGTCACCATCACTGGATCCTCCTTTATTCTTTCGATCTGGTTGTGTTGTCAATATTTGAGGTTCTTTATTGTTCTTTATCTGGTTCTGCTGGGGAAACACCATTGGCTTCCCCTGTTTCTGTCTTGTCCTGGTTAGTGCTGGGTCTGGTGGGCTGGGATCATGGTGTGGAGGATGAAGAAGGTCTTCTTGACTATTCCCTTGATTCTGTTGGGAAGAGCTTATTTTCCCGGATGATGCAGATTTCATCCACAGATGGAAGACTTAGCGGGAGATGGGGTAAACGGCTAATGAGTTAGTTGGTCTGTATTCTTTATGTATGACCAAAAAGACTGGTTTGTTATTAAATATCCAAAAGTTACCTGCTGCAAAAACAATGGCCGATCTGGAAGGTGAACTTGGTTTCCTGGAGATTAGATCAAGAGAGACTACTAACAATTTGGAACTTCTCAGGGACTCGAGAAGATTGAAGCGGTTTGTGTGGGTTAAAGTCTTGCTAACGGGGATTCACTTGGACTTTTAAATGAACTCTCCCTGTACCGGCTAGTGGTGATGTGGGGAGGAAAAGAAAGAGGTGAATCAAGCTCAGAGAAGTTCGCATTAACCTAGGTCTTGGTCCTAGGTGTTAATGTTTTTATGAGCCAAGGTTTGGCTCTGGAAGCGAATACTTAAAACAAGAAAATTTTATAGAAGATTTTGTTTTGCTAAGGCTGTGGGCAGGTAGTTAGAAAGTGTAGGGGCAGGGGCCCCATTTTAGGTGGGAGTGGCTATCCAGTCTTACAAATGATGGCAGGGGTTATCTAGGGGAGAGGACCTAGTAGTTGTGCACCCTAACTTCACGCTTCTAATTATCCTACGTGGAAATTTCAAATCACTCCCAATTTTTTACAGCAGCTTACTTGGCAAGTCCCCTGCTTATAACTAAGGTTCCAGTGCCACATCAACATGCTTTTTGTCAAGGTGTCCAAAAAAGCCCAAAAAAAAAGTGAGACCAATACTTGTGCATTCACAACATGTTTTATTGAGCGTTGATGTGGAATCGCATGATTGGTTTCTTTTTACATCAAAGGAATACATTTTGTTTAATTATGGGTAGTGATCATCAACACTAACAACTTTAAAGTCACAACTATTTGTCCAATATTGAGAAAAAAAATATTGAACATTATATAAACAACTACTATCACAACTTTTGAAACATGCTTGAGTCCTCTCCCCTAATTCCACAAATGCACCGGGGCATGGATACTCCATCCATACATCATCTGATGGCAAGTGCTACTACGTGTCAGTGTCGTAGATAATTCATACCCGGCAATAATTACCATTACTAAATAAATAGTCAATCTCTCAATAATTAAATTTTAAAAAATTACTAAAATAAAGTATATTTTTAAAAAGAGTTAATTATATTATTATTATATTAAAAATATTTATGGAAAACAATAAAAAAGCTCACAACTTTTACTATTTATATTTTTATTTATTATATTTGCACTTTTCACAAAATACATCAATAATTTTTTTTAATACGATTTAAAAATTTGATATAGACAAATTAGAGTACATAGTCATTTTAGATGGTCCCCTTAATCTTAACCGTCATTAGAAATTATCAATTATGCATTAAAAATATAAAACAAATAATTAAAGTTAAATTTTACTGATCCCAAACTTCCCTCAACTATTTTAAAATATTATAATGATATCCTCCCAACACTAATATATTATAATTACCTCTTCATTTTTTTAATATTTTTAATAGTTTACCAAAAATGTACCCTTTCATATGATAAACAAGATAATGACATTTAATATAAAAAATATAAAATCAAATGCATATATATAATTTAATAATTAATGATATCAAATTTTAAAATGATTAAATTTGAACTAAAGATTTAAAAATTTATTTATTATATAAGTTATACAAACAATTTTATTTTAAAAATATTATATAAATGAAATTGTATTGCTATAAAAATTTGAGAAATGTCTCTAAACATTCACATACAAGTAAGTAGAAAGTATGAAATTTATTTGTTAGTATTAAATTGCATAATAGTACGCATTTGCATTCTTTTCAAACATGAAATAAAGAATGTCCAAAATTAGTTCAATGTGTTTAGCCTAATTCTACATCTAAATCGAAGTCTAAGTTTAAGCTTGAGTTTAAGCTTGAGTATGAGATATATGATATGATGTAAAGGATTATCATACAATTACAAGTGGAGTGAGGTAGGCCTCTTAGTTTAGAAAACTAAGATAAGAGGATGAAGTCATCATGTATAGGGTTGTTGAACCATAAAAGTAGTATGACCATAATGATCTATGCAAATATGAAATCATGTAAAACCTATAAATGTAATGTGGATAATATTTCCCCTCAAGTTTAATAGTTTATTTATTGTAGATTTAAATTTTTACTATATAATGAAATATGTTGATACTCTAATTTTGTTTTATCATATAAACTAAAGATGTTTAAGATTAAGGGGACCATCTAAAATGGCTATGGACTCTAATTTGTCTATATCAAATTTTTAAATTATATTAAAAAGTATTGATGTAATTTGTGAAAAGTGCAAATATAATAAATAAAAATATAAATAATAAAAATTTGTGAGCTTCTTTTTTATTTTTTTTAGATCAATAATTTTTTAAATAATAATTTATAATTAACTTTTAAAAAAATTATTAAAGTAAATTAATAATTTATTTTAATATTTTTTTCAACAAATAATTATTCATAGATTAACTATTTATTTTAGTAATGATAATTGTTTAAATAAAATAAATAATATATTAATTATAATTAACTTTTATTAAAATAATAAAATAATTAATTAACTTTAATTGTTCATGGATTGTTCACAAAATGACAATGTTAAAAAAAAAACCTTTTTAAAAATAATAATAAAATAATATAATTAACTTTTAATAATTACTAATTGTTCACAATAATAATAAAAATTTCTTTTTCAACTTTTTACATCTCCAATTACATTATCCCATGATGTGATCCGAGTGAAAACCCATATTTATTTTTACTGGTAACTCACGTTCTTTAGGTAAGATACTTGTTAACATGGATATTTCGGATGATCTCCCTGCAGAGATAGCGTAAAGTATGAGTAATTGGCAATCTGTTTAAACACTTGATTACTCTTAAGGTTTTGTTTTGCTGTGCCCCCTATCATATTTATGACCACCTTGTGAATGACTATTCTTTAAAGTTCAGTAGAAAGATTTGACGTCCTAAGATTTTGGGTCCTCAACTTTTAAAAAAGGCAATGTCTTCACAAGTTGATTCAGGGGCTGATGGTATCAACATTATTATTGGAGATATGGAGATCCTTGGTAAGGATAAGATGGCTAACCTACATGATATTATCTTAGGAGTTGATGTTGTCTCCGCTATAACAAAGGCAGATATTGAGAATGCTGATGTGTTGAGGTGCGGCATTGGGAATTTAAGGGGTATCAACATGGCGTGGGCTATAGGGTAGGATTTTGTACTAGAGGAAATTGATTTAGAGGCATCTTCAACTCTACTTTCCTTATATAAGAAAACTTGTCTCAATAACTCTTCATATGATCATGGACAACCCTTGATGGAAAATACTATCATAAAGCCAGGAGTTAATGGTGCAAAGAATTTTGAGATGAATCTCAGTGGGAAAAGTGAACCTAAGGTTATTCTACTTGAGCCTTCATTAAAATCTCCAGTTGGTACTACTTTCCTTCTTGCCATTTCTTTGAACGACAAATCATCTAAGCTTTCTACTATCTCAGTGGAAGGGGATACTCGTAAAGGTATAAATAGATATAATCTTAGATCCAAAAAATAGGCAACAGTTATTGATGGGGCTGAAGTTCAGGAAGGTTTTTGTTCTAATACTCTGAGAGGGGGTTGTAATATAGGGAGAAAGCCTACTTTTTACAAGCCAAAAATAAAGCTATTAGGGAAATAAATTGTGGCAAACAAAAAACTATTGTAGGGAAACTTAGAGAATGTCAAACCCCAAAGATGGTTTATCCATGTTAATTCTTTCTCTAAATACATGTGGCATGGGAAATTATATCCAATAGGCCACCTTGTGTAGATTGGTTTTGCTTTAAAATAAGTCTATTATATTGATACTCCACAGTACTATTGGTGTGGTTAGGAAAGTTAAGATATATTAAATCTTTTTTCTAAAGGATTAAGAGTTCATGCGTTGGATGTTGTTGGCCACTTAGCAACTTCATTATGGAATGGAAAACAATGTCTTTTCGGTTCATTCATTCAAAATATATCTTGTTTTTAGGTTGGGAGATTGATTTTTCTTTTTTCAGTTGGGGTACATTTTTTGTGGTCAACTTGTATGGGTTATATGAGAACAAAACTCAATTTTGGAACTTTTTTTGTCTATGGATATCTTGAGGAATGAAAGCCTTATATTAGATGGTGATCTTAACTTTACTTTAAACAACTCTGAAGTGTGGGGTGCAATTGCAAGAAGTGACCCTCTAGCAAGCTATTTTGTGCACAACCTTGAGGAGGTAGGGTTGGTTGATGTAGAACCTATAGAACTTATACCTACTTGAAAAAATAATAGGACCAGTGACACCTTTATTTCTAAGAAACTTGATATATTCTCAGTCTTAAAGGATATCATGACTAAGGGTAATAGAATTAGGTTGTGTGTTGAATTAGGTAGTGTTTTTTATCATTTTCCTATTCCATTACAACTTGGTAATGTGACATAAACCCCCCTAGTCCCTTTAAGTTAAACCCTTCCTAGCTGGTGGAAGATGATCTTCATATTATGGTCATTGCTAATTGGATTAGGTGTGATCAAAATTCAGAAGGAACTAATTGTTATCAATTTGTACAAAAAACCTCATGAAAGTCAAAAATAGAGGATTCTCCATTGAAAGTGTTCTGCTGCTTCATGGAATTCAAAAATAGAGGATTCTCCATTGCCCCTTAGTGTTTTTCGAGAGCGCTAAGCCAATTTGAGAAAAATGAGCACAACAACCCCTATTTGTAGCAAAACCTTCCGCAGCCTTATGGGGAGCGTACCAAGATTCAAGTAGTGAATTAAATGTTGATTGTCACATTAATGATAGTGGTGAACTAAATTTTAATTGTCACATCAATGATAGTGGTGAATTTAAAAATGTTAAGGGTATATGTAGGATCATGGGTGATTCCACTAAGCTGGTTTACAATTTCTAGGAGATTCTGATTTTTTTTGAATTCACATATTTTTAGAAAATATAATGATTTAAGCCTTAAAAATCTCCATTTAAATAATTCCAATTGAAGGGGGTTGATCAAACTACCTTAGATCAAACCCCCTTGGATAGAACCCCACTAGTTTTAAACCATACCTATAACGAAGTCTCCTTTACACCTATCAAAATGTTGATAAAAAACCACTTTTGATTTACCTTTTGGGGGATCAAATGAATTCATTTATTTATTTAAGTATGTATGTCCTTATTATAAGCTTCCCAAAAGAATAATTTTAAATAAATTTAATTTTATTATTATATTTATTTTTATTTCTTGTGAATGTAGGTTTTTCACTGAAAATCAAGCTCTATGTTATGCACATGTGGAAAAATAGAAGATTATCAAAAAATAAATAAAAAATATGAGTGCACTAGATATTGAAGTCCTTGATCCAACCAAAAAATTTGATACATAGAAAAATGTTGTGTTATACAATCCTATTTCTGAATTGTAATTGGTTTGACTTTGAAACTTGATTAAGGAAAAAAATTCAATAAAACACTATGAAACCAATTGAGAAAGCACTAGATATCATAGTTACAAATATAAATTCAAAAATTGAATTTTATCATTCCATGGAAAAAAGTTGTGTTATAACACGATTGAGTGTCACTCCTAAAAATGGTGTTTAGAAAGAAAACTAGTTTTCAAAGGAGATAGAAAAAAAGAAGTGCAATTTGATTCCAAAATTTTGAAAAAAAAAATATTTAGAATCTATAGAAAAAAATGTCACAAATCACTAGTTTGCATCATCTTCAAATTCCTCACAGTTTAGCTATAGGTGCCGAAAATGAAGATTTAGTTAGAAAAAATCAGTTGATTCCGGTTGGCCCAAAAATTGTAAACCAGTATTGTGGGATCACCCTCATGGAGGTCCAAACTAGGCCTCTAAGTGGTGATGAAAATTCAAAAAATCAAAGTTAGACAACTTGACATAAAAATTTGAATAGGTTATTAACATAATTTGGAAAATATGTAAGAACAAAAGTTGTAGCCAATTGAATGTAGTTTCTAGGCTACTAGTCCTTTTTTAGAAAATAAATAAATTTGTTTTGAGAAAATTTGAAATTTCAACGTAGTGGTACTAAATTTCTAGGAAAAATATAAAAAGCAGGTGTATGTTTGACCACCCTAAGTACAAGAAAAAATATTTTTTTTTTCTAAGTTTTTCAATAGATGTAGAGGACAAATGCCTAGATGTGCTGGATTTTTTTTGTAATTTTTTTCCATGTAAATAATTAGTTATGATTTTTTATTAGAAATTTTCAGAATTATTAAAACGTCTATGTCGACCACCATAACTTGGTCAAAATTTTATGAAATTCAATTTTTTTTATCCTATAGTATATGAAGCATAGAATGTGGTGCATCTTGTAGATTCAAAAAATGTTAAGTAGTTTGAAAGTTATAGAAGTTTTTCAATCAACCTATCAATCAGGACTTTAGATGTAATGTACATAGAAAATCAATAATAATTATTTATTAAATTCAAAATAAGACAAAAGTTTCATTGGTGGAAAGCTGACAATTTTTTCTATAAACCCTTTTCGTTTGATGAAATTCAAATTAAAAAAAGTCGTCAGCCACAAGAGTGAACTTCAGAAACTAAGTAAATTTTTTATAACACATGTTTTAGGTTGACTTTCCAGGTCAAGCAATCCTAAACCAAATTCTAAGCCAATACCCATTTTGGTTTGGTAATACCAAACCGAAATGAATGTACATTTTGAAATGGATATTTGTTTTGTTTTCAAAATGGATATCCGTTTTGTAAAGCGGGGACCCATTTTTTTGAAAAACAAAACGAATATCCATTTTGAAGACCTAAAAAACTTTCTTTAGTAAAATGGGCATAACTTTTGTGTTTTTTAAATTGAAATTTTGACTTTTTATAGGTGTTGGAAAGGTGATTGAGAGCTCTATGCAATGGACTAGGTGTTGTTTCTATATTGTACACAAAAAAATAATTATAAACATTTGAACTTCATATTTCATTTTTGAAACATCAAATGCTCACTACTTTCACATGCAAAGTCTTTTTTTCATGATTTTTTTGTAACACTCATCTCAAAATACTTGAAACATTAGAAAAAGTAATAAATAATGAAATATTTATATTTTTTGTAGCAAGGAGATGAAAAAATATTCATAAATCATCATAGCTCTATCCCTTTCTCTACCTCTCTATATATCACTATGTCTCCCCTTAAGCTCTAGACCTATCCCTCCCTCCTTTATTCTCTCTTTGTCCCTCTTTATACCTATCTTTCTCACTCTCTCTCCTTGAGCTCTAGACCTATCTTTCTACCTTTATCTTCATCCTTTGTCTCTCTCAGGTCGCTCCCACCCCCTCTCCCTCTCTCTCTCTCCCTCACCATCTCCCTCTCACTCTCCATCTCCCCTCTCCCTCTCTATCTCTCCCTCCCTTTGAAGTCTCTATTCCTCTTAAGTCTCGCCCCCTCTTAGGTCTCTCTCTCAGGTCTTTTTGACTACCTCTCTCCCTCTTAGGTATCTCTCTCTCAAGTATCTCCCACTCCCTCTCTCTCTCTCAATCTCACTCACACTCACACTCTCTGCCTCTCAAGTCTCCAAGTCTCTCTCTCTCTCTCTCTTAGGTCCCTACCACTCCCTCTCCATCTCCCCCTTCCTCTCCATCTCCCTCTCTCTCTCCATCTCTCTGAAGTATCTCTCCATCTTAGGTCTCTCTCTCTCACACACACACACTCCATCTCCATCTCAGGTCTCTCTCTCCCACTCTCTCTCTCCTCTCTCTCTCCCTCTCTCCCTCTCAAGTCCCTCTCCCTCTCCCTCTCCCTCCCTCCCTCTATTTCTTTCTCTCCCTCTCAATTCTCCCTCTATCTGTTCATCCATCCCTCTCTCTCTTTCTCAAGTCTCTCCCACTCCCTCCTCTCTCTCTCTCTCCCTCTCTCTTTCTCTCAAGTCTCTCCCACTCCCTCTCTCTTACTCACACTCCCCATCTCCCTCTCAAGTCTCTCTCTCTCTCTAAATACTCTATCTCTCTCTTAGGTCTCTCCCACTCCCTCTCAAGTCTCTCTCTCAGCTCTCTCTCTCTCTCTCTCTCTCTCTCACACACACACACACACACACACTCACACTCTCAAGTCTCTTTCTCTCCCTCTCACCCTCCCTCTCTCCCTCTCCCTTCCTCTATCTTTCTATCTCCCTCTCAAGTCTTTGTCTCTCTTTGTCTCTCTATCTCTCTCTTAGGTCTCTCTCTCCCACTCCCTCTCTCTCTCAGGTTTCTCCTTCCCACCACAACTATATCTCTCTCTCTCTCTCCCTCTCTCTCTCCCCCTCCCTTTTAAGTCTCTCTCCATCTTAACTCTCTCTCTCTCTCACTCTCACTTAGGTCTATCCCACTCTCTATCTCCATCTCTCCCTCTTAGCTCTCTCTCTCTCTCCCTCCTTTTTTGAGGTCTCTCACTGCCCCTCTCTCTCTCTCACTCACTCACTTTCCACCTCCCTCTCAGGTCTCTATCTCCCACTCCCTCTCTCTTAGGTGTCTCCTTCCCACCCCTAACTAGATAGGAAATCTCTCTCGGTGTCCTTCCCACCATAACTAGATAAATCTCTCTCGGTGTCTCCTTCCACCCTAACTAGATAGCTCTCTCTCCTCTCTCTCTCTCCTCTCTCCCATCTCTCCTCCTTCCTCCTCCCTCTATCTATCCTCTCACTCCTCTCCCTCTCAGTTCTCTCTCTCCCTCCTCTCTCCTTAGAGTAGCTTGGGATGGGAGAGAGAGGAAGAGTGAGTTGAGATGGAGAGATGTAGAGAGAGAGACATAAGAGGGATATGAAGAGATAGAGAGAGATAAAGTGTGTGTGAGAGAGAGAGAGAGTGGAAGAGATATGTGAGGGAGATGGAGAGTGTCACTAAGAGAGTGAGTGAGTGAGAGATGAGAGAGAGAGAGAGAAGGGAGGAGATAGGAGGAACCTAAGAGGAGGAGAGAGGGGGAGTGGGAAGAAGACATGAGAGGGCAGGACTAAGAAGGGAGAGAGACTTCCAAATGGAGGGAGGGAGAGAGAGGAGAAGGGGAGATGGAGAGTGAGGAGAGAGGAGATAGAGAATGAGGAGGAGATGAAAGTGGGAATGGGAAGGGACACAGTGAGAGGAGGGAGAGAAGGAAATGGGAGAGAGACCTAAGATGGAGAGAGAGAGAGAGAGAGAGAGAGAAGAGAGAGAGAGAGAAACTAAGAAGAGATAGCCTCAAAGGGATGGAGAGGAGAGAGAGGAAGAGGAAGAGTGAGAGGGGGATGGAGAGAGTGGTAAGACAGAGAGAAGACACGAGGAAGGAAGATGGAAGTGAGGAGAATAGGGAGAAGAGAGACCTAAGGGGGAGATGGAGAGTGAAAGAGATAGGGAGAGAGAGATATATATATATATACTTGAGAGGGAGAGAGGGAGATAGATGGAGGGAGAGGGAGAGGGAGAGAGACTTGAGAGGGAGAGAGGGAGGGAGAGAGGGAGAGAGAGTGGGAGAGAGAGAGACTTGAGAGGGAGAGAGTGTGAGTGTGAGTGAGAAATTAAGAGAGAGAGAGAGAGAGAGTGGGAGAGAAAAAAGAGAGGGAGGGAGTGGGAGAGACTTGAGAGAGAGAGAGACATAAGAGGGAGAGAGGGAGTGGGAGAGACTTGAGAGAGAGACCTAAGAGGTTGAGAGAGACTTAAGAGGAAGAGAGACTTCAAAGGGAGGGAGAGAGAGAGAGAGGGAGAGGGGAGATGGAGAATGAGAGGGAGACGGAGAGGGTGAAAGAGAGAGGGAAATGGAGTGGGAGGGACTTGAGAGAGAGGGAGTGAGAGAGAGAGAGATATGATGATTTATGAAGATTTTTCATCTCCTTGCTACAAAAAATATAAATATTTCATTATTCATTACTTTTTCTAATGTTTCAAGTATTTTGAGATGAGTGTTACAAAAAAATCATGAAAAAAAGACTTTGAATGTGAAAGTAGTGAGCATTTGATGTTTCAAAAATGAAATATGAAGTTCAAATGATTATAATTATTTTTTGCATACAATATAGAAAAACCACCTAGTTCATTGCATAAAGCTCTCAATTACCTTTCCAACACCTATAAAAAGTCAAAATTTTGATAAGAAATGCAAAAGTTATGCCCATTTTACTAAAGAGGGTTTTCTAGGTGTTCAGAATGGATATCGGTTTTGTTTTTCAAAAAGATGTGTTCCTGCTTTCCAAAACGGACATCTATTATAAACGGATATCTATTATAAATGGATTACCAAACCAAAATGGATATTTTACCCAAGCCTGCAAAAAGTCAAAGGCAGAAATTTCACATTTTTGGATATGTTAAAAATGCCCCTTTTTTCACATCGCCACTTTTTGGACCCCCATGATCCTGCACATACCCTTAAGTGTGAGTATTTGATGTCATACTCATTGTCTTCATTCTAATTTCTATATATACTTCACCAACTTGATGTTCTTCATATCATTTATAATATGTTTGGCTTTGATTTATTTCTTCTCTATTCTCAATTTAACTTTGATATTATGGAGTCTTCATGGCATGTCATGCTACCCAATTTTTTTGGGAGAAAAGAAGGGAAGATGCATACAACAGATGAAAGTTGGGTATGGTTTTTACAATTCCTTGTGTGCAGGTTGAGGATACTATAAGAATAATTGTGGGTAGGGAATGGCTTCAGAACAACCTCCATGCTCTATATTTTGAGGTAGCTTCGACTTTCTTGTCCAATTGCATGGAAATTTTTCTCAATAAAGATTTGAAGAAGACACTTAAAATATGTTATTTGAAGCCTTTCATTTACTCTATTTCTTCATTGGAGTTGGCATTGGAGCATTACAATTTTGAAAGTGGGTTAGCGCCTATTGGTGGAATCTTCTAGAAAGTGGAATAGCATGCTTCTACAACACAGGCTCTTGCCTTGGTTAATATGAGATGGGGTCTGCTATGTGATATGAAAATTGAATCATTAAAGAGTCTAGAGTTTTGGAGGAAGGTTTTGGGTGATTCTCTTTTCTTCTTTGTTGTTACTTTCATAATTACTTTGTTAAATTTGATTCACCTTCTACTCAAACACTCGGCTGATGGCCTTAGCTAATGTTACAAAAAAAATTAGTAATGAATTATGTGGCATGTCACGTGTCTATATTTTATTGTACAGCGTAACAATTCTTGTAATATGTATTTTGTGACTGGTTTTTTTGACACGGTTAGTGGCTTTTTGGGAAAACTAGCTACGTACTATGTACTTCAGTCTTTAGAAATAGCTACTTAAATTAAAATACTTTTCGTGGCTCCATTCTTGTAAATCCTTTTTGCTTTGATCAATATAAAAATGTGGCTTTTAAAACTAATAGTAATTATTAACATATAGTTATGATCATAAGTGAGCAAAATTTATTGTGACTTATTAGTGGACATTGAAAATGATTAAAATAAAACAAGCCATTTCATTCTTTTTTCAATGCGTCGAAGTACTCTACCTTTCATTTATTCAATTCTCAATCTTTTTGAAGAAAGTTTGGTTGCAATACTGTGGGAGGTGACACAGATTAATGCCATATGAATATCCAAAGTGATTGATTGGATAGCTTTATATTGAAAACTACACAACATACTGAAACATGATTTGTAATGATTTCATATTGTTTGAGTGGCACTAGTGATTTTGACAGCTTGTCAGCTTGAGGTACATACTACAGTTTGCATGTAGCCAGACGTCAATCAAATTAAACATTTTAATTGTAAATGTAAGGCTTAAGTTACATGAATTGATTAAGTTGGTTTTTTGTTTTCCGCAAATTACGATTATCATTATATCGGTACCCAACCTCACATGTGACACAAGTCACAAGTAAACAGGGATTAGGCTGGTAGTGGCACTAGTGGCTAGTAAATAGGGATAGTGAGCATAACTAAAATCATTCGTTGAAGGCTAAAGGCTTTACAATTGAGTGTAATGTTCTGAATTGTCATAAGGGTTTTCATTTTATAGGGTTAATAAGGATTCATGAAGAAGATGATGGGGTATTGTTGGGGATACTCTAAATTCTCCTACCTCCAGTTATGTAGTTACAAAGTAAAAGACCAATTTCCTTCAAGTTTAGAATGGGTGGAATTGGAAATAAGTTGATCTGGTTAACTTGACTTCTGAGGTAGGTTTTGAACCAGGATGAGGAGCTCTAATGGAGATAAGTGTTATCCCAGTGCATGGAGGTTGCGTACAAAAGATGGGAGCAACTTTACTACCCCTCATCTTCTGCATGACTTTGGTTCTCAAAGGGGATAAGTACATTTTGTATCTTCACAGCTCCCATTTACCCAACATGGTTTGCCAAGCAAGCCCCATGCATTTATTTTGAGAGCGTATGCTTACCCAAGCAAGTCTCATGCATTTATTTTCAATGCCACTTCCCAAGGTTGAAAGTACCATGCATTTATTTTCAAAGCCTATGGCTGACCTGACAAGTCCCATTCCCATGCATTTATTTTTAGAGTGACATTTGTATTACGTTGTCACCAGCGGTCCAATAGAAGCTTGATGCTTACCTTTGTATTTGTATTATGTAAAGTAACATATGTTATTTATAAACAACAAGAGCTTGGCGCTTGCATGCTCTACTCATCTTTAAAAATATATGTAATAATGTGACATTGTAATTCAGTCGTAATAAAATAAATGGTTGTTTTATTCTGCATTATTCATTTACAATAAAGAATTATTTTCTGAGTTCAGTGTCTATGAATCTATTCAAATCAATTTTTTTTTCCTTTAAGAAATTAAGTATTATCTATTTATGAAATAATTGCATGCATATTTAAAAGTAAAACATAAAGCAATACAAATGAAAAAGAAAGTTGCCATCAAATTGACAAAAAATATTATACACACTAATATTTTAGGGTTTGCCGAAATGTTATTGATTTCTTTTTTTTTGTTGACCTTCTCCCCCAGTTCCCAGTATCATTATTCATTTTATTAATTCCTTTGCAACATTAAGTTACTAGCCCCTTGGCCTTGTTGTCAATCCTAGCACACTAAACTTTAAAACAACTTCAAAACACATGTTTATTGTTTATATCATAAATTAATCAACCATTCAATTAGCATTTGATGTATGGTTGTAGTTACATTCTGAAATGAATGCACAAAGTGCTAGGCTTGCGAACTTAAACCTCTAGAATCACCCTATAACCGTTAGGTTTATGAAGATCAACGATTTAGAATTTGTTATCAATGCAGGACAACCATGTACTAATTGTGTAGTCCAGAAGCAACATGTTGACGTTTCAATGTTTCATTCACTTTAATTTTTCATTGATCTCCCTCAGTTCTCAGTATCATTATTCATTTTATTAATCCCTTTGCAACATTAAGTTATCGGCCCCTTTAAAACACATGTTTATTGTTTATATCATAAATTACTCAAGTTTCAACCATTTGATGAATATTTGATGGATGGTTGTAGTTGCATTTCGGAATGAAATGCACATAGCACTAGTCTTGTGAAATTAAACCTCCAGAATCACCCTATAACCATTAGATTTACAAAGATCAATGGCTTAGAATTTGTTTTCAATGCAAGACTAAATGGCTTGTTCTAAATGTTTCCAGCCATGTACAAATTATGTAGTACGGAAGCAACACGTTAACGTTTCATTCACTTTAATGTTTGAAAAAAAAGAACTTTCTACTGCTAAGTGATTTTATTTTTAAGTGAGAGGGTCAACACACGGGGAGATTTCAGTCTTTAGATTGCTTATTGTAGTGCACCACCGTTATCTGGGTTCCACAGTTCCACTTCCAACAAATCCATTCCAGTTTCTACGACTTCCAACATTAATCTTTTCAAGAGTCAAAATCCGGGTAAGTGAAAGAATTCATGCAGCTACATTTCATCGTTTGACGTTTCTTAAAATCTTATTTTGTCAAACTTTGAAGTTTGGGTTTAGGGTTGAGAGACTTAAGAATTAAGAAAAATTAAGGAAGACTAATAGGGAATTCACAATTTCACATTGTATAAGCATGTCTACCACCAGTACCACTAGCGCAATGTTGGATAAAAAAATACATTATGCAAAATTTCTTAAAACCCTAGGTTTCACTGATGAATACCATGATATTTATTATCCTAAAATCTATGGTAGGTGTACCTCAAAACTTATATTTTCATCTCAGAATAAGGCTTCAAAGCAAATGCAAGTTAATAGTATCAGTGCACCATGGGTAACTAGATTAGGGCACATGATGTTACATGAGGTTTTCCCTTGCCCAAAATTTATCATGGTTTGTGCCCAAAGTTATGATGATAACAAAAGAGAAATTGTTAATAAAGATATCAAAGAAGAATTGTTATCCATTAATGCAGAAGAACTTGTAAAAGTGTTGGGGTTTAAAACCAAAGAATTTGGAAATGTCCACATTGACCTAGAAAAGCTTGCTAGTGATTATGAAGCAGTGGATGAAAGGGAGAAAAATGATTTCATAAATAAAATAGTTCTAGATGCCAAAGAAGTTAGAAAAAAATTGAAAGGTGATCATAATCCTCCTTATAATTTTGATATTTTTAAACCATGGGTTCAGGATACTATTTCCATGCTAACATTTTTCCTCGAACTAGAGAGCAATTTGGAAGTGGGTGCAAGCCTCCTTGAAATGGTATATAATATCCATTATGGTGTTCATTCCAAATATAACTATATTGAGCACATTGTAGAATCCATGCATTAACATTTTTTAATGATTATAGGAGGTCCCACCAAGACATTTAGGTTCACAACCTACTTGCGCTATTTTTTTCTACTCAAATTTATACGAATGTTTCAAACCAACAAGCTTCAAATTCAACCCTATAGTAATGATCAAGAAAATAAAATGGCTCCAGTATATGATTGGACCACTCAGATAAGGATGCATGATTCTCGAAGGAACTACAGTAATTTTGTAGACTACTTTTTGGCTCCATTGCATCAAGAAATTACAAATACTCCAATGCCTAGATTGCCTATGTCATGTAGAAATTGCATTCAACTAGGAAAAGAAATACAATTGGTTGATTGGTACTTAATGGAAGAATATGATGTGCTAAGATTTTATGGATCAGGAGTAGAGCCATACAAACTTCCAATACATGTGACAGAAAGGTTTTTTGCATTGGAATATGTAAGGAAAATGAAGAGTACTGATGAACTACACTTTTTCAATCAGAGGAAGATGAACTTATTTCCTTCTTTACCTTTTTCATGTGGAGGGTTCACATTCAAGAGAAAAGCATTTAGTGTGGCACACTATCTTTTAAATTTTTTAAATTTTGATGCTATCTATCACTGGTAGTATGATCCATGTGACACCATTAAAGAAATGATTGTGGCCAATAAGAATGTTGCAAGTAGAATTCAACATCAAAGTAAACCCTTGCTTGAAAACTTGAGAAACAAGGATTCAAAGGATGAGGTCAAAATAGCAATGGAGAAAAGTGTTGTTGAGAAAGGTATTTCTTTTGAACAATTGCTAGCAAAAATTATGGCATTGCATTGAAAGACAATAAGGAGGTACAACATTTTTTATAAAAATAGTGATAAACCATCTAGCAGAGTAAAAATGCCAAATTCTCTAGATAAGGAAGTTACAGCTAAAAATTGGTCACGATAAAAAATTATTGCTTTTTGGTCTATGAGGAAGGAGCTAAGTGATCCAAGAGCTATTGCAGAGTATGGAGATAACAAAGAAGATTGTGAGTTTAGAAAATTATGGAATATAGAGCATCCCGATGAATGTGAAGATCAAGAAACTGAAGATGAATGTAATGATGATAGGGAAGAACAAATCCATGTCAATTTCAAACCTAGTTTAAGTGAGGCCACAAAAGAAGCATATACTTCAGGAGCAACCATAGCTAAAAAAATGGGTTATGAAGGTAGTCCTTTGGGGTCCCAAAGTAAAGGCCCTTGGATAGTAATAGATGTAAAGCATAGAAAACTAGTTGATAAATCTTGCCTTGGTATTGGAGGTGAAAAATTAGAACAAGGGCATACGAGTCAATTTTTTGGAGATTCAAATCCTCATCCTCATGGTCAGATACAATCACAACTAGGACATGCCCATGGTGGAGAGCTTAGTGCAACTGACACTACCATTGGTGGTGATGGTGTGGGTATTATTACTAGTAGTAGTCAAAATGTGCTACAATAAAAAATTACACACAAGAGGACAACAATACAAGATACCACACAAACACTAGGTAATCAAGGAATATAGAAGAGGCAAAGGATTTTGACAAGTCCAAGTCACACTACCAGTGGATCCACCACAAAGGAGTTATTTCTAGGCACTCCCCCACTTCTAGTTAGTATGGTTGTGACATCATTAGCAACTGCAAGTACTCCTATTCCTTCACCATTCAAGCATTCCATTGTTCATGCATCCCCAGGTTTTGATTACATTGAAGAGTTTAAAAATAAATCAGGCTTGTATAAAAAAAAGAAGTAATTGATAGAGAGTGTGTCTATTGTAACTTCAGAGCTTGTAACAACCATGGTATTACCCACATTTGACACAAATAAAGAAATCATGGAGTACAGAATTGTTGTTCCCATAGTTCAAAACAAACCAGCAAATTAGATGGATCAATCTAAATTCCAGGTGAGCAATTTTCAATTGGATTTTTCTAGACTAATTTTTTTTGACAAAATTAATGTAACAAAGAAGAACAATGAATTGGTGTACACATCATTACTAAAGCAAGATAAAGAGAAAAAAGGTTGTAGACTCAAATAGAAAAGTTACAGGTAGACCTAGAAAATGAGAAAGTAAAGAGGAAAGCAATAGATAACAAGAGTAATGAATTAGAAAAAAGAATAAAAATTTTTCCTCTACATCAACAAGGAAAGAGGATAAACAAAATTAGAGAGAAGTGAATGAACTGAAGCAAAGGCTATATGAATGCAACAAGAAATATGATGAGGAAAAATCCACTTCAGAAAAATTAAGACAAAACATTGCGAATGGAAATGCACAGTGGGAAAAAAAATTGGAGAAAGAGAGAAAAAGAAATGAAAGATTGGAGATAGAGTTGATGGAAGCAAACAATGAAATTAACTCTTGTCAAAATAAGTTATCTACATTTTATAGAGAAACAATGAGGCATATGAAACAAAAGATCTAGGATGAAGTGATGCAGAGGATTGATCATTTGTGTGACATGTTTCAATTGATTGATGCTATCAAACTACATTATAAGAAGCTCAACAAATATTTAGTGGAAAGAAAAAATGTGTTAGGATTAGAGAAATCTACAAATCAAGTTCAACAAACAGTATACAAAGATAGTAACAAAGATTTGAAATCAAAAGGGGTTAATAATCAACTTGTTACCTCAATGAAGTTGCCATCTATCATTGAAAAGTGTTTGAGAATGAGTGAAACAAAGGAATATTTGCATTTGGCTGCAAACAAGATGAAGGTGGTGGATGAAAAGGTAATGAACTTCATAGAGCTTGGTTTTCTAGAGGCTTTTGACACAAATAAGTGATTCATTGAAAATGATGATTTAAAAAAGAAGATGAAGGGTGCAAGGAAGATTGATTTGGATTAGTTTCCTTAGAACCCAGATGTGGTGAACTATTTGGATTCCATCAAACCACTGATAACCTCGAATGAAAAATTGACTGAAGAATTCAAGGCAGGTTCCAATTTCAATCATGAAATGTTAACAAATCTGCAATTCAAACAACATCAGTTAGAACAAATGACAATTCCATCACCTGAACAGTGGAATTTTCTAGAAAAGGTGATACAGTGATTTGATTTTTGATAATATGAGTTTCCAAGTTCTAACTCAGCTCTATGCAAAATTGTTTTTGAGCAAGATCTTGCATTGCCAATGCCTCTATGTATTTCTTCATGTGAAAATCAATAAAAAAGCTCAAATTTAGTAATGTGTTGATGTTTAATTATTTGTATTATTTATTTTATCATTTGAAGAAAAAGTCTAGTAGTGGTTTCAACTACTAGATACACATTAAACGATTGTTGATGTTCATTGTTGTATATGCTATTAGTATTATTGTTAATATGTTATTAAGCATTGAGTTGGGTGATGAATCATTGGGTACATGTTTAAGTTTTAACACAATTAAAATATGAAATTATTACTAATATGTTAATTTAGCCATACAAACCTATGATTCCATCAGAGCATTTTAATTAATTCTTTGAATTAAACTTTAAAGCAGAGACAAAATCATACATTCAACCAAAATGATTGAAGACCAATAGAAGGTTCCTTGATCATTTTCTTAATAATTCATATGACACAATACAAGAGGAGAGAATCTATTCCAGAATATGCAATTTCTCGGTCAAATGCCATCACTACTATAAAACCATTATGCCTATGGCTATTACATACTTGAAGTCATACCTAAGGCTCAACACTAACTCTATTTCTTTTTGCTTGAATTAAAAAAATATTTTACATGAATTCAAAATCTCTTTCAACCAAAGACTCGTGCAATTGGCCTTGAATTCCTTTTTATAAGAATGAGGGAGAAAACAAGCTTCAAGCCAAATTACACATTTAGTTACATTTACATTTGACATACATTTGAATTTCAATTTCAAAATGTCCCCAAAGGCGGTTACATTTGCATTTCCAAATACGAGGGAGAATTTCATATGAGACAAAAACCATTTCCATTTGTTGGTGAAGATTCTCCCACCTTCCAAAAGGCTCCTTTAGTTGGTGCAAAGTAATATTTTCCATGAGAAAACAATGTAGTCCACGTGCTTTAGAAACTTGTAGAAGAAAAGCATAAAGTGAAAGAATAAACCAAAGTAATTCCACATTTGCAATACTTCTCACCACATTTGAAACTAAGAAAGTGAAATATTTAAACATTGATATATCCAAGGCCTAATATGTACTCATTCCATGCCATGTATTGCACTTCCATGCTGAACTTTGTTATTGCAAACCACCAACCAAAATTAATGTCACCCACACCAACCAAAATCGATGTCACCCACTCCCACTTGCAGCAATTTATATGTTTGAAATGTCAATATAACTTTGGACTTCCATAATTTAAACTCCCCTCTGTAGGCCAGTCATATCGCATGATATGGTCTACCTTTTTTCTGTATGGGCTATACCTGGTTGCCACCTAATTTTCCTCATCAAAATATTCAAGGAAAGTTGTATGCATGAGCCTGTCCATACTATTCTACGACATATCCAAATCCGTTTCATCACATATTTTTTGGCCTGGGAAGTTATTACTTGAGTTGCCTAGTCTTTCCACTCTTGTAGGGACTTAACTTCACCCTTCTCATTTATAATGTCTAGAAGAAGACCAAAATTCCAATCATTTAACTTCTTAACCAATTCTCTAATCTTCACCTTTAAAGACTCAATGACAATCAACCCTTGAGAACCAATTGTATTTGTTAGAAATCTTAGGGTTGCATGTATCTTTGGAGGCTTATATGCATCATGAGAGGATGCAATAGCCATATCACTCAACATTTGAGTCCTTGGAATCCATTTATCCATTAAAGGAATAACAATTTCTTTATCTCTATCAAGGTTCTTAATGACATCAAATATCGAAGCATAATTGGCATGAATAGTGATTAATCTTTTCTCTACCCCCTTATTCAAGTGCTCAAGCATTGTTGTCACAATCTTCATATTATTCAAATGAAAAAGATCATCCATCCTATCTTCATAAGTCTTTAGCTTTTCCAACATCTCCTACTTGGTAACTTCTTCAAATTCAGGGGCATCTGATGATTCAGGAGTTTATTGTGCCATTTGTACATATTCAGATTCAATGGAGGTAGTCTCCTCATGATTTTGAGGAGGTGAAAGAATTGGGGAAGGAGGAGGCAAGATTGCAACATGTGAGGTACCATGTTGCAATGCTTGGAATTTTTTTTTCCACAGAGCCATTTGAGTTTGCATTTGAGTGATCTTTTGTTGGCTTGAGTTGTACTCAACAACCATGTAACACACTACTTGATCTACAATTTAAAAATGTAAATCAACTACCAGTTTTAGCCGAAGAACAACTAACTTGTTTCCATTCTAGGGTTCCCAAAATGATTTCAACTGAATCAATTTAAATTTCTAACTAACTTCTAAGTTTGTAGTTTCAGTTGAACTGAAGCAACTAACAGTTTTCACCAACCGTTTCATAGAAGATCAATAACTAAATAACTGTCAAAAGTAGGGTTTCCTTTGTAGTTACAGGGAAAAGAAAATCATTTCTAGTATTGTTGCATCATTCAATTCATCAACTAACTTTTAATTTTTCATTTTCAACTGAAAGGAAAACTACTAACATATATCATAAAATTACAAAAGGATAATAATTACTTTCCTTTGCTTCCAGAAAGTAATGATCAAATACTATAGCTTTGAAACAAATGTAACAAATGTCATTCTATGGTTTAAGAAATGGAAAAGTAACTGTCAAATTTCATCCGACAATAACTAACTAATCCATCTAAGGTTCCCATTTAACTAGTTAATGAATTGAAGGAAATAAATAACTTCTTTATAATCATTATCCATTTTCAGATCTTTCATTTCAGTTGAATGAATCAATAACTGTCAAACTAATCAACTGCAAAATCTTACATACATATAATTAACTTTAAATAAATAACATATAGTGCAACATTGATAGTAATATTAAATTGACGAATGCATGTACCTGGAATTACAATTTGACATCACCAACATGTTGAATTGTATGAACAACTTTATCATTGAGAGAAAGAGAAAGATCATCAAGGGCTTTTCTTCCCAACCAAGACCTATTGGTCCCCCAAGTTTCTTCAATTGAAGAACCCATCCCTTCACGAGGGTAACCAAAATGGATCAAATTATCATCATGCCCTTCTAAACCTAGTGTCATGGACCTATACCGTTGGTCGATCCCTCCTCTATAGGTACCTCCTAACCAGAAGGATCATTCTAACCAAAATTATATCTAGTTCATGATAGCTGACAAATGCCTAATTGGCATCATACCTTGGCCAAGTATTTTTAATATTTTTGGCACTCCTATTCCATCAACACTCTCACCCTTGCTCGACATGATAATACTTAGATCAAGGTCTAATTTTACATTAATAAGTTTGATTATCTTTTCTTCTTAGTTCGAGGTTATATCTTAACCATAGGATTTAACATCGCAATAATCTAATTAGAAACCATTCTTTTAAGATTAAGTTATTTTCTTAACCCTTTATGATATTTTGGACTCTTTATCCTTTCTCCTCTTTGGTAGCAAACTGCTTTTACAATCAAGGATAGCTGAACCAGTTGATATCTGCTTAGAAGAAGAAGTTGCTCATTTTACCATACTTAATTCATAATCTTTTCTCTTAGTTAAGGTTAAGCCGATACCATTAAGCATCTATTCATAAAGAGAAAGAGAGTCTTGGATCAACATCCATCTCTTCTTTTAAGACTATCTGCCTTCTCTAAACAAAGGTTGTTTTCAATGGATACTTATGTACCGAACGACATATTCAATTATGTGATCTTTTAGATCTTGTCATTCAACTTCAAATTTTGGTCTCAAGTAAGATTACAATGTCAGGTTATTCCCTCTTAGCTCCAGGTTGTAACATAACCACAACATTTATGTGTATAGACGAGATTAAAATGATGTGAAGTTTTAAAGGCCACTTTTGTATCTCATAAAGTTTCTGTGAACAAGGAAAAGCCAAAGACCAAGGACATATTAAGTTGATCAGATGAGGTTCCTTTTTAGGTTTACAGAGTTGGGATAGAGGTTAAGAGGCATCAACCAATAATCATAAACTTAATTTTGTTTATCAATCCTCATAACTTTAAAGCATTTATACATTTATATATTGTTTTATTCAAGCATTTATAAGAAGGGTTTTATTCATTAGGAGATTTAGTAGATCTTAGTATTGTCCTCATTTGAATAACTAGAGTAGAAGGAGAAATTAGCATTGTTCCAACTCAGAATTGAAAGAATAGAGGAGTGCAACTTATAGATTAGTTAAGGCCATGAAGATCACAAAATTATTAAAGATAATTCATTCCAATAGTTCAAACTTAGAAATAAGATAAATAGAATAGAAAATCTCAAACAAGATTTTGATAACAATTCAAGTACTTAGGAAAAACCTTCTATCGAACCGGTTCCAAAATTAATCTATAAACAAATTCCTTTATATTTTCTATAGAATGTAGAATCTCATTTATATTGCTTTCAATAAATGAAGATTTTTTTCAGAATGAAAATATAACTAATTGAAGCAACCTTTCTGTCAGCCTCATACAATAATCTGATAACTCAGCCCTTACAACCATGATTCATAGATTGGACATGTGACCTGAATAGCTATTTCAATCATCATGAAGGTGCATTTAAATTGTCAACCTAGGGACCTAAACTTGAAATGGGCCAACATAGTATGTGCACTAGGAACTCTTAAGTAGTCATTTCTATTCTACAGCTAAGAAACACACAATACTGGAAGTAAATTGCTTGAAAAGGAATGAAACAAATGTTGAACATCAATCAATGACTATGCTAAGCTGAAATGTGTAATAGGAATAAAGATCTGAGCAACAAACAAGAAACTACTCTATCTACTTTGCTTGTAGGAACATACACAGAATGGACTTCTAGTGGTTACAGGAACAGTCGATGCTAGATTTCCAACTAAGTACCAAATAGAAAGTAATACTAAACTAATTCTAGACTAAGAAAATGGATTACTCACCAAGTGGGCCCCCTTGGATAAGTATCCTCTAAAACTAAAGAGAACGTAGATGCTTGAACTCATAACTATATTTTATTCACTGTAATCATGCATAAAAAAGAGTAATGTATTACTGAAACTAGAATACAATATCAAATCGTGCAACCTCTTCCTCTCACTATCATATTCTAAGCTAGAGGAAGGAGCATCGGATTATTATTTATGCTAATAGCTAAACAAGGTAGTCAATTCCACAACTAAGAGGACGCCATTTAGGGAAAATAGAGGAAATGGAGCAATGGTGGTTACACATGCATAGAATTTGGTCAAGCATGTAGGTCAGACATAGACTTAGCACAACAGTAATGCACGTGCATACTCGATCATTAAATTCCACTACAACAAGGTGGTTACATTTGGTTGCATGAGAATTCTTCTATCGTCGGCCTTCTTTGACTTGGAGTGATTCCTTTGTTGGATGTTATGGTGCATGCCTAACTAGCGGTGTCTTCCTTAACTTGGCATATTAAATCTGCATAGCAAGGTTAGTACACATAATAACTACACATCTATAACCACCTTAAGGAACATTCATTAACCACATGCAAATTCAATATAGATAATCCACATATTATGCCAAATGTCATTAAAACTTGTAGAGATAGGATTAAGTCCAATGTCAATGGTTTAAGGGAAACATTATGAAAATAATGACATTTAACATTAAAGTCCATGACATCTATCAACAAATAAACTATAGATTCTAGCCAAAATTGGACCAAAAACTAGGCTCATCACTTTCACAGATAGAAAGACTCTTATACATGCTTGATAAGGCATTTGGAGCTTGGTGTATATTAAGAACCCTTCACTACCAATTGATTACTCATTTGGATTCCTACAACTTGTCAATGAAAACTCAGGATGACACTCCACTACAGAGAGGTGAATTCAAAATTTATCCAAAGTCTCAACAAGAATTAGAGACAAAATATGGTTAGCTGTTGACGAGATTTGAAGCTTCGAATATAGAGATGGTTAAGATTTGAACCCCTCTTGAAATCGACTGAGAATGAAGAGAAAAGACCCTAGCTAAGGTGGAATTTTTGTAATGAAAATCTTTGAACGAAACAAAGCATAGTTCCAGCAGTAAGAGGTGAAGCAAAAAAATACATTCAAAAGAATCCCCTTTCGATAAAGAGAGACCTCCCTCCTCATGTAGTTTCCTCCCTGCAACTCCCATTCAAGAACCTCTAGAACTTCTTGACTTCCCATATGTTCATCTGGAGCATGATGGGATTATGGTAGAATACTCTACCTTCCAAAATTCATCAACCAATCTCCCACTCAAGTTCTTTTGTTGAGTATAACATATACTATGATTTTAATATTTAATTTAATTTTATTAATATATTCTAACATTTAATAATCTTTTAAAATTCCCTCTAAAGGTAATTATTGATATTTATATATATTTTAATTTGACTATATTAATCAATACTTATATAATTTTACCCATGGCCAAGGTTATAACTTTGCAACTTTTTCATACACCAAATTAGAGTTTGATGATAAAACTGATCCATTGTTAACCATGTCCCCTCCCTGATGATATTAACCTTTCTCTCGTGGTGTCGAAAATCCTACATGCACTAACAAGGATTATGGTTAGATCGTTCTCAACGTTTACGTATATATTTATATATATTTAAATATAATCTCATGATCACATTCATTTTGGCATGAACAAGAAATTCACTTGCATATAAAAAGATCATTTACATTACAGTTATGATAAATAAAACAACTATTTTATTCTCAATTCACATTCACATGAAAGCAGTTACTTGCAACTAACATAATGACCATAATTCCATTGTCATTATATGTTTAAGTCAAAGGGGATGTAACATAATCTTCGCCTTAAAAATCATCATCCTCGATGATTATTTAATTATAAATCCAAGTCTAAAATCAAAAGTATATATATAGAGTCTTAATTGTTTTGAAACAAATATGGGTACTTCTGAAGGATTTCATCATAATCCTCCCAAGTGGCATTTACTTAGCTTTTCAATCTGTTAATAGATTCCACCAATCTTTCCTGATCTATTTTATTTGTTTTACCATTTCTAACAACATTCCTAAACTAATGTTAATCTTGTCTTCTAGCTTACCCAACTTACAAGAATTCGACATATTTTTTGTCCAATGCTTCAAATGGAATTGTCTTGATAGCAGAATTATAGAAATTGTTTTAACAAACACCATAAAGATGGATACTCTTCTTGAGTATAGCAATCAATTAATTTTAACACAAGTTTACCAAAAGAATTTCACCAAAGGTTAACATCAACTTTCACTTTTCTAGCTGAAAGGTTTTCATCAAGTATCAGTTTCATTTATCTAATGCATCATTAACATAAATTGTTAAGTAAATACAAAAGAAGGATCATAATTCCCTTTTCTAGTTTAACTGTCCTCCAAGACTCGACATGCCGCTAAAAGGAGGGATTCCCTCTCAGTTTCCATTTGAGCTCTGGTGTGTACCCCCACTTAACAAACTCTATCACACTACTAAGGATACCCTCCTACTAAGTATGACAACTTTGGTTAGCTAAGTGTCTGGAGTATAAATTTCACCACCTTGCTCGACTTGGAGAGACTAATCACCTGGGCTTATTGGACTACCTGTCCACCCACATACCATAACACAAGGTTTCCTTCTTGTAAAGTTAAGAACATATCAAGTGTATTTTCCTTCAATTTACTTCCTCACAAGTTCCATCAGAGGCCCATCCTGGACATGATAGAGATGAACGTGTTTCTTCAACCAAACTGTTTCTTGTACAATAACTTAACTCAATCTCAAAATATAAACAATTTTTAATTTCAGCATTAATTCAAAAGGTTGAGCTCATTTCCACCATTAAATCAAATTTTGACCAACTGACCATAAACAATTTTCAAAATTCAGTCGCTAAACCATTTCATAATTTAAGAAATAAAGCAATGGCATCTCTTGCCTATATTGAAAGGGATTTTACCAAAATCCAATGAAGTGCCAAGATCTAGAGAAACTCTTATCATGTACCGTGTGGCTTAACTATCACTTCCTATGATAGATCCATTGCGAAGATATTGACAAAAATAACTCACTTCCTATGATAGATTTCTAATACAAAAATAACCACCACTTCTTGTGATAGATTCAATGCAAAAGGGTTTACAAGGTTCCCAATGTTGGCTTCAATTTCCTAAGTTGCATGATGATATCTGAGGTTCAATGTTGAACCTGGTAGCTCTAATACCATATGTAACACACTACTTGATCTACAATTTAAAAATGTAAACCAACTACCAGTTTCAGTCGAAGAACAACTAACTTGTTTCCATTCTAGGGTTTCCAAAATTATTTCAACTGAATCAATTTAAATTTACAACTAACTTCTATTTTTTTAGTTTCAGCTAAACTAAAGCAACTAACAATTTTCACCAACCATTTCACAGAAGATCAAACTAGACTTTCCTTTGCAGATAGATGGAAAATAAAATCATTTCTGGTATTTTTGCATCATTCAATTCATCAACTAACTTTTAGTTTTTCATTTTCAATTGAAAGGAAAACTACTAACATATATCAAAAAATTACAGAAGGATAATAACTACTTTCCTTTGCTTCCAAAAAGTAACAATCAAATACTACAGCTTTGAAACAAATGTAACAGTTGCCATTCTATGGTTTAATAAATGGAAAACTAACTGCTAAATTTCATCTGGCAATAACTAACTAACCAATCCATCTAAGGTTCCCATATAACTAGTTAACAAACTAGAGGAAAGAAATAACTTGTTTATAATCATTATCCATTTTTAGATCTTTCATTTTAGCTGAATGAATCAATAACTGTCAAACTAATCAACTGCAGAATTTTACATACATATAATTAAATTTAAAGAAATAACATTTATTGCAACATTGATAGTAATCTTAAATTGACAAATGCATGTACTTGTAATTACAATTTGACATCAGCAACATGTTGAACTACATGAACAACTTTATCATTGAGAGAAAGAGAAACATCATCAAGGGCTTTTCTACCCAACCAAGACCTATGGGTCCCCCGAGTTTCTTCAACTGAAGAACCCATCCCTTCACGAGGGTAATCAACATGGATCAAATTATCATCATGCCCTTCTGAGCCTGGTGTCATGGACCTATACCATTGGTTGATCCCTCATCTGTAGGTACCTCCTAACCAGAAGGATCATTTTGACCAGAAGTATATCTAGTTCATGATAGTTGACCAATGCCTAACTGGCATCATACCTTTGCCAAGGATTTTTAATATTTCTGGCACTCCTTTGCCATCAACACTCTCACCCTTGCTCGACATGATAATACTTAGATCAAAGTCTAATTTTACATTAATAAGTTTGATTATATTTTCTTCTTAGTTCGAGGTTATATCTTAACCATAGGATTAAACATGAAAATAATCTAATTAGAAACCATTCTTTTAAGATTAAGTTATTTTCTTAACCCTTTATGAGAGTTTGGACTCTTTATCCTTTCTCCTCTTTGGTAGCAAACTGCTTTTACAATCAAGGATAGTTGAACCAATTGATATCTGCTTAGAAGAAGAAGTTGCTCATTTTACCATACTTGATTCAAAATCTTTTCTCTTAGTTAAGGTTAAGTTGATACCATTAAGCATTATTCATAAAGAGAAAGAGAGTCTCAACTCAACATCCATCTCTTCTTTTAATAATATCTACCTTCTCTAAACAAAGGTTGTTTTCATTGGATACTTATGTACCAAACGACATATTCAATTAAGTGGTCTTTCAAATCTTATCATTCAACTTCAAATTTTGGTCTCAAGTAAGATTACAATGTCAGGTTATTTCCTCTTAGTTCCAAGTTGTAACATAACCTCAAGATTTATGCGTATAGAAGAGATTAAAATGATGTGAAGTTTTAAAGGCCACTTTTATATCTCATAAAGGTTCGGTGAATAAGGAAAAGCCAAAGACCAACAACAGATCAGGTTGATCGGATGAGGTTCCTTTTCAGGTTTACAGAGTTGGGACAGAGGTTAAGAGGCACCAGCCAATAATCATAAACTTAATGTCCTTTATCAATCCTCATAAATTTAAAGCATTTATACATTTATATGTTGTTTTCTTCAAGCATTTATAAGAAGGGTTTTATTCGTTAGGAGATTTAGCAGATCTTAGCATTGTCCTCATTTGAAGAACTGGAGTACAAGGAGAAATTGGCATTGTTCCAACTCGGAATTGAAAGAATAGAGGAGAACAACTTACAGATTAGTCAAGGCCATGAAGATTGTAGAATAATTAAAGATAATTCATTCCAATAGTTCAAACTTAGAAATAAGATAAATAGAATAGAAATCTCAAACAATATTTTGATAACAATTCAAGTACTTAGGAAAAACCTTCTACCAAAATGGTTCCAAAATTAATCTATAAACAAATTCCTTTATATTTTCTACAAAAAGTAGAAGCTCATTTATATTGCTTTCCATGAATGAAGGTTTCTTTCAGAATGAAAATATAACTAATCAAAGAAAACTTTCACAAACAGAAAGACTCTTATACATTCTTGATAAGGCATTTGGAGTTTGGCGTATATTCAAAATCCTTCACTACCAATCAGTTACTATTTTGGCTTCCTATAGCTTATTGATGAAAACTCAGGATGACACTCCACTGCAGAGAGGTGAATTTGAAATTTATCCCAAGTCCCAACAAGAATTAGAGTCCTGCACTTGAAAAAATATGGTCAGTTGTTGATGAGATTTGAAGCTTCGAATACATGGATGGTTAATATTTGAAACCCCTCATGAAATCGACTAAGAATGAAGAGATAAAATACCCTAGCTATGGTGGAATTTTTTTAATGAAAAGATTCAAACAAAATAAAGAATAGTTCCAACTGTAAGAGGTGAAGTAAAAAAATACATTCAAAAGAATCCCCTTTCGATAGAGAGAGACCTCCCTCCTCGTGCGGTTTCGTCCCTGTAATTCCCATTCAAGAACCTCTGGAACTTCTTGACTTCCCATATGTTTATCTGGAGCACGATGGGATTATGGTGGAATACTTTGCCTTCCAAAAGTTGTCGACCAATCTCCCACTCAAATTCTTTTGTCGAGTATAACATATACTATGATTTTAATATTTAATTTAATTTTATTAATATATTTTAACATTTAATAATCTTTTGAAATTCCCTCTAAAGGTAATTATTGATATTTATATATATTTTAATTTGAATATATTAATCAATACTTATATAATTTTACCCATGGCCAAGGTTATAACTTTGCAACTTTTTCATACACTGACTTAGAGTTTGATGATAAAATTGATCCATTGTTAACCACATCCCCTCCCTGATGATATTTACCTTTCTCTCATGGCGTTAGAAATCTTGCATCCACTGAAAAGGATTATGCTTAAATTGTTCTCAACATTTATGTATATATTTATATATATTTAAATATAATCTCATGATCACATTCATTTTCGCATGAACAAGAAATTCACTTGCATATAAAAGATCATTTACATTATAGTTACGATAAATAAAACAACTATTTTATTCTTAATTCACATTCACATGAAATTAGTTACTTGCAACTAACATAATGACCACAATTCCATTGTCATTAACATGTTTAAGTCATAGGGGATGTAAAAAACCATCTCATTATATTTGTTTCTAAATATATCCCTTTCCTCTGTTAATGACTCAACTATGGCTTTGGTGAATTGTGCCACATTAACATTCATGGTTGTTGCCTCCAAGGGAGTTGTATCTGAAACTTTTTTTTATGATTAAGCCTCCTCTTACACTTGAGGCACATTCTGCAACATCAGGCTTTTTAGTGGTTGGGGCTAAAGCCCAAATAGCAAGAGTGTCCCACTGCTGACTAAAAGTTGACCCCTATAAAGCTGATGTGATTTATTCTTCACTATTAAAAATGGGGGCATCTTTTCCTCTCATAGTGTCAAAAGAAATTGTTGATGTCAGGTCCCATTATAGGAGTTAGAGCACTCCACTCTTTATCACCAATGTCCTACCCTCTTCTACAGAAATGTTCGAATACTTGACCCTCATTTCATCTCGAACCTCAGCTTCAACAACCTCTTGGGGCTTCTCAAGACTCTCACTTCTCCTTGTTTGCACCAATTTTGCATACTGATCCTTCATTTCTCTCCATACATATTCCTTGAAAGCTTGTGTCTTGAAAAATTGATCATCTTCCATAAAGCTTTCATAGGCTTGTAATCTGACATCCTTAGAGTTATTTATTCCACTTAGGTCATCTTTGCTCAACCTAAGACTCATAGTATATGATATTATTTCCCCTTGAGGAGATTGCATCCCCTACATTATTTCCTCATCAATTATAGCAATTTCATCATCTAATTCCTCTGTAGGATAGTCAACTAGGCCAGAAGCTTCAACCTTATTCTTCTTTATTTATGGGCATGGTTCCTTTGGAGGGGATGACTCTCTAATTGGAGAATCCAATTCAATTATTTCAGGTGCATAAGAATGTTGCGGTGACAATGGAATTGGAGGTAGTTACTACTATGGTGAATGCACTTTTGACTCCCCAAATTGTGCAGGAGTAGCAATTGTTTGATGTTTCCTTATTGCATGCCTTTCCTCGAATATATGTGCACCTTCTCGGAAGGCTACAAAACTGACTCTCCCTCTATCCAAGGGGCCTTCCCCTTATCTAATCAGTGATACCTAATGTAGTTCCAGGGCCAAAGTACATACATTGTCCCTTTGATTTCTCAGAGTTTGAAGATACCAATTGTTCGGCTAAGTCTTGCGACAAAGGTCTTTTAGTGGGATTTGACTTAGAAGATTGGTCTTTTGACACAGATACTTTAACTTTGGGTGCCATAGTAATAGATTTTCTGCAAACTAGGGTTTACTACTCAGCAAATTGCAAGCTTACAACTAGGGTATAGGTTGATGCAAGGAAATAACAAGACTAAACAAGCTAATCATTCATATTGAATGTCAAACCTTAAAACAAATGCAACAAAACTAGAAGCCCTAATGACAAAATGATAGAACGAGAAATTACATCAAATTTTTAAACAACTGAGAAGCACTAAGTAGGATAGCAATTTTACTTACTAGTTTTTGAACGCTTGAAAACCCTAATTCTTGTTGTCAAATGAGTTTGAAAATTTCAATGAGAACTCCTTAGATGCGTTAAATTCTTTATCAATTTGCAATTATACTTTAAAGAAACATTTATGGCTTTAAAACATACCAATTGGAAATTTGGTAGCTTTGCATCATATCTACCATTATGGTTCACTTGCATGAACTAGAATGGCTGATACGACTCATTTTCCCTCAATCTTGAACTTTGAATTTTAACCATCGATCTCATAGTGAGATGGCCTAATAGACGACTTAGATTCAATCAAATAAGTTTGAAAATATGACTACAAATGGTTGTCACCATTGACCAACCAAAAAAATACCATGTGGATTTATCTCCGCGTTACTCTAGGGGCTCCACCATCTCCACAAGCATTGAAACTGTCTACATGTCAACCTCCCTACTTCCCCTCTAGGTTTAAAGTGTGTGCATCTTATTGCTATGAGGAGCATGGGAATAGCTGAGATTCATTTGTCAGAAACCATAGTAACTATTTATTGAACACCTTTAGTCATCGATGCCTTCAAGCAGTGGTAGGAATTGCCAAAAGGGTGTCCAAGTGTCACCTGCCTGATATCTCATTGGCTCCTTAATTTGATTAATTTAATCCCATGGGATTAAGGGGAACCAATAAAAAGTAGTAAATGGGACCCACCAAGCATAACAAAGGATTTTAATAAGCACATGCACTTATTACATGACTTAAAAGGGGTCGCCTACCTAGGTTTATAACATGAACGATATTGAGCAAATATTAAAACCCAAACTTAGGGAAAGAATAAGAATTAAAAAAATTTATGACCCACATAAGACAAGGAAATATTTATAAGGAATCTATAGGTAGCAACCAGGAACACTAGGTTCAAGGGGCCAGTGAGTAAATAGACACAAAGGCATAATATATGACTTAGGAGACCGGGAATGGGTAAAACCCAGTCAACTTTGAATTAGATTATTAGAATGTAGGTAAAAGGAAAAGACACTATAATATCTTTAATTTTTAATATAATATCGACCTATCTTGCTCTCCATTATTGTATTCACTATCATCAAACTCAAAAAAATCAATGGTTATTTATAAGTTACAGATGTTGAATTATTAGCTTTTGTTCAAGGAATGGATTAATATTCCTTTCAGTTATTTATCAAAGATTGTGTGAATGGAAATTCAATATGAATTTATAAGTAGTGTGATAAGTGTTTTTCTTTAAAAATGATGTAGAATCACATCAAATTCAGTACCATGGAATACAATATAAAATATAAAATATCACAATTTCATGGAATACAATATAAAATATCATCAACTATAGTTTGGAATATGATTCATGAAGTGCAATATAAAACAAAATATCATGAAGTGCAATGATTCACAATTTCATGGAATACAATATAAAATATCATCAACTACAATTTGGAACAATGGAAACTGATTCATGAAGTGCACTATAAATACCTAAAAGCTACTAATTCACTTCAATTTTTCAAATGGAGTCAGGGTCCTAAAAATGACGTTCATCTTGAGATAAAGTAAAAGAGACATCTTGATTATGAGTTTACTCTTCATTTTCTTCGGTATGTGTCTCAAATTCAACATTCATTGTGTCACTATCATTTATCCCACTGACATTGCTAGTGCCACTAGTACCAACATTTGGAATTGGAGTGTTGCATAACTTGGTCCCTCTTCTTTCACATGTGGACCTCTAGATTGTGAGTGGCCTTTCAAAAAGAATTTTTTTGACATTATACATAGTTCCTTTCATCCTCAAGCAATTTTCCAAATTCTTGTCTAGTTTTTTTCTTAACTTTGATTTCAAAAATGCCAATGAACTAAAAACTCTCTCATCCTCCATCGACCCCAATATCATTGTTTGACATAAATCAACAGGTTTGAAATATTCTGATATTGTACCATGCAATATTTCATTTTGACCTAAGTTTGTCCAAACCTTTGTTATTGATCCTGGTTCAAAGGCCTTCTCCATGCCCATGGAATCATATTGGTCCCTCGTAGCTATTGCAAAATTCTTACATTGTTGTCTAAGCTTATGTTCATTTAAAATTCCTTCTTTTATCTACTCATTGTATGTTACACTTTTCAAAAATTGTTCGATCAAGATATTTACTTTATCATGAAAATATTTTGGGTTATCTCGGTTTACCCAAAATTGAGGATACACAATACCCATGGCTTCAAGTATTTCATGTTGAGGGAATCTTTCACGAATATCTAAGGAAAGAGATTTTGTAATTTCCTTCAAATTATCACTAACATATTTAACAATGTCATTAAAATCTTCCTCATTAATAGGTACTTCTCTACTAGAGCATCTTGCTATCTTACAATGGTATATTGGTATCTCATATCCGCGTACACAGATACATAAGTGCATGCTTGTATTAAACTATAAATAATTATCAAGATTATTCAAATCAATAATTTTATGCCACATGAAATAATTTGGGCTTTCTTGTGTTAGATCTAGACATAGATGATTGAAGGACAAGCATGTATGTTTACGTAGTTTGACATATTCATAAATATACATAGTTCTGTCTTGGGCTTTCTTCACAAGATTGTTCATTTCATCTAGCATGGGGAGAAGACTAGCTAAAGTCAAGAGTGTCTCTATATCGCTTAACCTCTCTAAGAGGTCAAGAGCTTTGTCTACAGTGTTGTGATGCTTGTACATTGCTCCAATCAAGGATTGATATTCTGAAATAACTCGTTGCACTGGTCCATGCAAGGTGATCCATCTAGTATCGAGATCCTTGAGAAGCTTGTTTCCTGCTATTATTCCCTCAACAAAATTTTGAAATTTTGTGAAATGTTTGGGACTTTGGAAAAAGTATGCATAGATCTCGTGGACTAGATTCTCAACTTTTGATATTGTAGGAAACTTTCTTACAATTTTGAATACTAAATTCATTCTATGGGCCATAGAGTGAATGCCAAGAATGTGTGGTGCACAAGTAGTTTGTAACTTTGTGCAAACACCGCTTCGTTCACCTTGCATCACTACAACTCCATCAACTCCTACACACACCAAATTTTTGGCAATTGTCAACTCATCCATACCTGCAATTTCATTCAAATATATATTGACTAGTTCAAATAGATTTTGCAATGTTGAACTTTCCTTCATTTTTTGAACACAAAGAAGATGAGCTTGGAAAACATGTTGTTTTATAGTATACAAATGCATACAGACCCAAGAAGTATTGTCTACCGTAGTAACTTCATCTAAAGATAATGCAATGAAGTTTGACTCTTTTACTTTCTCCTTTAAATCTTGCTTTTCCACTATAGTAGGACAGTATTCCCATTCCCATCTAGCATTTATAGACCAATGTGAGAAAGGAAAGTGAGGAACACCCAAAAAAGATAATAAATTACAATATTCTGGGTAGTCTGTCATAGGATGCCCTGTAGACAAAATATGAAAAAAAACACTCAATTTAACAATTTTTGATAGATTTTCTCCTTCCATTGCTTTTCCAAATTGAGCCTCAAGTGTACCTTGACATGTAGTAAGCTTCAACATTCTTTGGTTTCATATTTCACGGCATACTTAACATGAAGACATTCTTCCCTTGATTTCCATCGTACGACTGATTGTTCCTTTATGTCTATAATTTGTTTTTCATAAACTTTACCGATATGCTTTTCTATAGTGTCAAGCTTTAGTTGTAGTTCTTGTCTCTTCTACATTTCCAACTACAAATCGTACACATGCATTCTATTGCACTTTCAACATCATTTTCTTTCCCCACTAGTACAATGAATGGGTACTTTGACAACCAACCAAGTTGAAAATTCCTTGTCATTTTCCACTCGTGCCCCATTTTTTATTTTCCTTTTCTTTTCTTGCTACCAACATCATCTTGATCCAAGTAAATTATCTCATTATGGCTAACCAAGGTATCCCTTGGAACATATTATGTGATATTTTCATCCTCATTTGATACATTTAACTCAATGACAATCTCACCTTGACCTTCTGATGGCGGTGAGGTATTGTGAATGCCTTCTTCATTAATATTTGGTGGAAGAGTTGACAATGTAGCTCCATCTTGATCCGATGGATCAGAAGCATTGCCAATCCCAAAGTAAGACTATATGGTACCTCTATGTTTTGGGAATTTTGACAGCCTCCCAGTCCCTTCACCACCCTAAGGAGTCTTACCCTTGCTGCTTGACATATTGATCTCTCACTTCGAATAAAAGCTAGAAAAAAATGTCTTCTTGTTTAAGGACAAAATATCACTAGTAGAATTTGGCAAATAAATGACTACGTGAATAAAAAATTTAGTCACATGACTAAAAATTTTAGTCATGTGACTAAAACTAGTAGTATTTGGAAAATAAATGACTAATTTGGTCATTTATAAGTGACTAATTTGGTCATCAAGTAAAATCACAACTAAATGACTAAATAAATGACTAATATCAAACAAATAAAAATGACTAATTAAATGACTATTACTCCTCTATTCTTTTTTCTTTCAAATTTGATCATAATCCATAGAGCTTAAGACCCCCTCATGGGAACCCTACCTAAGTGGGCCATTTGGCTGCCTAGGTTGCTTGGTGCACCAAAAATACCTATTGCGTGGAAGGAATTGTCTCTCGGTGTAGTCTTAAGGCCTTCACATATTTTATAAAAAAATTTAACATTTCACAAATAAAAATGACTAAATAATTAGTCACACAAATAATTTGGTCATGCAATCATGTTAGATAACATATAGTTCTACCAGTGATTCAATAAGAGTTATGGTACATATAATACATATATTATCAATTATTTCAATTCATTTGGATAGATAATTTAAGGATTCAAGAATCAATAGTGTTATTCCAATAGTCCACCATGATGGGGTCAAAGAAGAAGCATGTTAGGGATCCCTAACTTCACTACATCTAAGCCCAAGAGCATGAAGTATGTTGGGGAGCCCTAATATAGATTTATCTAAATTTATTTCATTCCATTATTTAGAACTTATTATTAATTGGTTAAACTAGCCACATGCAACTAGAATTTGTAGCACATCCATGCACAAACACATACTCTCTAACATATTAACATACATATAGTTTTCTACCGGCACAATCCTTGAACCTCCTTTGGGCGCAAGTGTCAGTATATATTCCTCTCTCTATATAGAATTGTCTCCCCGTCTATCTCTCTTTCTTTTTCCTAATCTCTCCAAAAATCAATTAAACTATTAGATTTTTATATGTTAATTTAATTTGTTCTATATAAGAATATATTAATTATTAATTATAATAATTTAATATTTTTTATTATAGAATACAATATATAATAATAATATAACCTATACATACTATTAAAAATAATAATATATATAATTATATTATATATAATTTTATCTTATTACTATTATATTAAATATATATAACATATTAATTATATTTTATATTATATTTATTATATTAATTTTTTTAGGATTAAATGAATTTGGTTGCTTTTCACCATTTTTTTGCTGCGTCTCCCACCACTATTGATTTCCGCTCCTCCAAACTCTTCCTCGCTAGTATTGACCTTTCACTTCTCCAATTTGGTGAGCTACAACTTGAAAATAAGGTTTTGCCAAATAATGTTTTGATGTACATAGTTGGAATTGTGATGGAAATAATTGATTTGAGTTTCACAAGCTAAATTTAAGCTTCTATGATTCCATTCAATTAGGGGTTGAGCTTGGACGATATCCAAAATGGATTTCTATAAAGTTTTGGATCAGACTGCCAGAGAAATGTGAGTTTTCTAATGGCATCAAACTTGGATAAATACTTTCATTGTGCATTTATGGTAGGATTAATACTGAATTCATGCAATGTTGTCTGATAATTGATTGATCTAATGAAACATTACTTAGATTTCATATTACAGTAGCAGGGTTTTGGATTTTGTATTAACCCTGGTTTGAATCATTGTGAAATTATTTAGCATAGAACAACAACATTTTGGAATTTGCATTAACCTTGTCATGTGCTATGGAAGGTATCTGCCCCCCACCCAAAATGTAAGAAACCAATTTTAGTGTGAGATGTATATACTTTTAGAAAGGTTTATGTATGGTTGAATCTCCCCTATTAATGCACACTCAAGGCATACAACTGATAAATAGGACTGGGTCCAATAAAGTCTAAGCAACTAAAGGAAAGCCATAAGTAGGGGAGTCCTTATTATTAGAATTTCCCTAAGCATCTCTAGGGATATTCTAGAAAGAATGGTCATGAATGCAGCTGCAACATGATTATATCTTGGGGAATTATCTTGTTTCAAGGGAGGATGCAACACAACTTGCTGCATTACAAATTCTTTTTGAAATTGGATTTGTCAGTAATTCAGACTCAAGCACGTTGGTTTCTTTTAAAATATGTTTGTTTTTCCCCTTGTACTAGGATATTTGGTTATGTCAACACTTTAACCTTTTTCTATATATTTCCCATAGCAGTGAAGCATTTTGGTTGTTGTAAAGTGTTGCTCTTATTAATTTAAGATCTTCTAAGTTATTGAACTACATATCATGCCATATAATGCAATGAATGGAATGCACTCTTAGAGAGATATTTACCTAGACAAATTGTTGTGACATGGGAAAAGCATGACTAGGAGATGGATATTCTTACTCGTTACCAGTCCATGGTATGGTAAAATATTTAGTTTTCTATTTTTTACAAACTCAACATTAATACATGGAAAAATTAAAGGATTATTTTGTTTTCTATTTAGATAATATGCTTTCCTAGAAGGGTTGTAACATAGTTATTTTAAGCTGACTATATGCTAGGAGAATGAAATCATTGTTTCTAATTGTTGATTGCTGCTTTACAGTGCTTAAACTTCTAGCATATGTTTGAAGTTTAGAAACAACATTACAAATGCCACATTCTGGTTTATGCATATTTTGATATTTTGAAGAGAAGATGGTTGGATATTTGTGTGTTAAGTTTGAGAAGCCTGAGAGGGAATTGCTGAAAATTTTAATGAGAAGGTGACTAAATATATAGCACAAAATGTGAGAAGCTAGAGAGAGTTAGTGGCTTTATTTGTTAGAAAATGTTTGGATTTCTTTGAAAGGAAAGGAATGTTTGTTTTTTGTGTAGGTATATTGCTTGTCAAGGCATTTTGACATACCATTGACTTGTTGAACCATGCTCACAACATTACCAAATATCAGTCACCCTTGCCTTTGTAAAGCATCTTTTCTTCTGCATACAAATGTCTGCAATATTCATTTTCATTAATAGCATTCATATAGATAGATAGTAAAGGGCCTAGCCATTCATTTGTGGCTAACAACGATCGTATTGATCGAAACCATAAGAATTTTCTAGAGGAGAATGAGCCTAGTCTATAGAAAATCAAATGAATTATAGGAGAAAATGATTTCTACTGCTACATGCAAATAACAACAATAGTGTAGTGGAAAGGATAAAGGTAGAAACTTGATAGCTCTATTGGAATAGGTATAAAAGTTGAAAAGGAGTATGATACAACTATTGGGAATAGGAAGTGAAGTCTCCAAGACTTATACAATACATATGTCTATGCATTGATGGATATTCATATCTTGTTTCAAAGCTCCCATTTTGGCACAGGTAGGGAGGATGTTGGCAAAGGTTGGAGAATTTAGATTTACACCTACAAATTTGTTGGTATGTGGCGACTGATCATGCTATACTGTATAGCCCATGGTATACTGTACACCCTAGCCCCTATTCTTGCTAGGGTCCGGGGGCGGCAACCCCCGAGAAAAATTTTCTTCCTACTTTTTCGCGTGATCACTGAAAAAGGGAAAAAATCAATGAAAAAAGGAAAAATCCAATTTTGTAGAACCCAAAAATCTGGAAGCTTCTAAGCTTGATAAAAAGGGTTCGGATGGGTATTTCAGTATGATGAAAAACGCGATTATTCGCAAGATTGTAATAGGTTTTACGCTGGATAATAAAAGTATTGGATGGCTGCGGTTTGGTGGATGTAGCCCGGATTCGGTGAACCACGTTAAATTCTTTGTGTTATGATTTATTCTGTGTGTGTTTTAGTTTCTCTATTTATTATATAGATCTGCATTTAATTGTTAGATATATGCCATCTCTAACCCTAACAAAATTGTATTCGCTTGAAAGTTTTTAAAGCCTTCCCACCAAATTCATTTTGTGCATATCTATTGTAGATGTCCTTAAACTATATGAAAAAGGTGTATATACAATTTGAGATCAATTGATAAGCTGAGACATGTAATGTTGATTTGATTTACATTTTACTTAAAATATAATTTCATTGCGTTGCTGAATTTCATAGTTCAATAATTGGGATTCTCACACTACTACATGAAGGGGATGTTTAAGACATTAATTTAAGACAAAATATTAGTAATTTTTTAATTGTCTCAAATTAAGACAATAAAAAAAATACTTTTCCTAAAATAAATATTTTATTTCCCTCCCTTTTCCTTCCCTCATTCCACATGCATTTTTCTTTCACCTCCCTCATTTGACAAACCTGAAACAAGCAATTCTTCTGAAAATGGAAGAGTACAGGGAAGGAAGATGCATTGGGTGCTAGTGGCATTGTGTAATTGCAAGTGTGGCGGGAAGGTCAGCTGGACCGCTCTTGGGTAGATATTGTTTCCATGAAGGAGGCCACAACTGTTGGCTCAGAACGCTTTTGATGTTTGTGGGTTCTTGTTGTTAATTCTCCCACTGCTCTTTAATGGACCAACACAATATTCCTCTTTGCTCACCTGATCACTCAAAATCAAGTATCTCAACATCTTTTTAGTATTCCTCTTTGACCACCTAAACCCTTAACCAACACAGTATTCCTCTTTGCCTACCCAATCTCTAAAATCAAGTAGCTCAACACCTGTATAGTGTTGGGGGTTTTGGTGGCGGCCAATAACTTTCTCTACTCGCTAGGCTTTTACTACCTACCTGTCTCCACCTTCGCTCTTCTCTGTGCCATGTAACTGGCCTTCACAGCAGTATTCTCAGTCATGCTAGTGAAGCAGAGAATAAGCCATTACATTATAATTTTATTAGTACAAATTATTTTAGGGGCAGTTTTACTGGGCATCCAACCTAAGGGTGAAAGGCCTCAAGGAGTTAAAAGCAGAGAATATAAATGGGGAATCATTTCCACCATTTAAGGATCCACGATGTATGGGTTTATTCACCCGTTACTATAGTTTGTTTTCTAAAAGGTATTTACATTATCAATTTAGAAAATGATAATTGTTTTATTTGTATTATCAAGTTGTTAGGGATTTGAGGATTTTTTTCCTATGCTTATGGCAGCTACTAAGAGTCGAAAAAGGTTGAGGAGCTTCCATTGTTGGCCTCCCCAGTATAGGATGGGAGGCACTTTCAATGAAGATAGTGGTGCCTGAATCTTTAATGTGGGCCGTTGCAAAGGTGCTCTTTATAGAAATGACACAAATTGAGCAGAATCTCGAGGTAAATCACTTGCCATAGTCTTATTGATTTTTTTTTTTTGAAATCTGCAGGCGACTTTAAAACAATTATGTTTGATTTTCCTAGGTTTAAAATTACAGGGTTTCAAATTGCATGGTTTGAATTTGATACATTTAGCATGTTCTATTATTTTGGGTTTCATCAGTCCACATATTGTGTAAAGCCTTCCTCCAAATCCTTATTCTTACTTCCTTTGTGCTTAGGTAAATACTACAAAAAAATAGTGGGTGTATCTTTTGGGTTTTATTATTCTGTCCATTACTTTTTCATTTGTGAACATGGAAACTAGCATGATTTTATTTCTTACATAAATGGATTGATCCTAAAGTAATTACTTGCAAAAAAGACTTTACAGCTTATGCAGACATATGCTTTAGAGAATTTGGCAATAGGGTGAAATTTTGGTCAACTTTTAATGAACCCAATGTATTTTTAGCTGTAGGGTATGACAATAGTGGTTTTGCTCCTCAACGCTGCTCCTACCCTTTTGGGAATTGTACTGTAGGAAACTAAATTGTTGAGCCATATATTGTTGCCCACAATGTATTGATAGCACATGCAGCTGCTTTGGAGCTGTACAATGAAAAGTATTAGGTTATTTTCTATTCTTTTCACTTGAAGAAGTACTCCCTTTATGCTCTTGCATCTTTTTTTTCTCTTATTGGGTGTACTCCAATCCTTGGCCTGTTTTGGTTTTCTGTAGACATTGATAGGATATCAATTTCAATTTCCTCTTTTCACCCAAAGCCCATATTTTTGCACCTTGATAAAAAGAGGACCACTGCATATTTTCTACCTAAGAATTGTTTGGTTGAGAAAATTCTAATTCTTTGTTTTGTGTACAAGAAAAGAAAAAAGGTTTGATTGGTTTGGCTCTTCTCATACAATGGGCAATACCACTTACCAATAAGTCTACATATATAGTTGCAACTAAAGTATACAATGATTTGTATTTTAGGCTGGTAAGTCTGATTTTCCTTGGAATTCAAATATATCTGCATTTCATTCCATCAGCTAGTCTTAAGTGGTTTGATGTTGACTACTCCATTAGGACCCCTCAATTGGAAGACTATTGTTTCCAACTACTTTTATTAAATAATTGATGAAGAAGATTCCAAATAGTTTAGCTCATATTTTATTGAATGCCAAAATCCATTCTGAACTACAATTTTTTTCCAAGGGACAGGTGCTTAGACTCACTTGTTTATGGAGGCCATCCAGTAGGCATGAGAAAACTAGTAGGTTCTCGATTGCCCTTGGTTACAAAGGAAAAAATTCAAAAGATACAGATAGCATTGTTTTTTATTGGTGTCAATCACTATGTTTCTCTTTGCCACTTTGATTCTTTGATTAAAATTATTATTTTTTGTAGTTCATTCCATCAGTACATCTTAATTGACACTAAGTTGAATCCATAATTTTGACTTCTTCCTCTATTTGGGTTGGTAGGATTTAATATTTCCAAATAGTTTATTAATCTTTTTGATAGAAAGATTTCAAATAGGTCAACTAATGTTTAATTGAACATGGAAAGGTTCTTAGACCCAATTACTCATGGAGACTATCCAGTGAGATTCCAACATTGGGTTAAACTCTCAATACATTTCATTTGATTTTCTGACTGTAAAAAAGATAGCTTTTTCTACATACATTGCCCATAAACTGTATTCTTTCTGCTTTAATTAAACCATATATGATAAAATCCCTTATGAAGTTTTTTAATTGATTTACAAAGGATTTCAGACTCATATTTACAAATTCTTACAATTTGAAAAAAAAAGCTATATGATAAGGAAACAGTTTATGATATACTGTATGCGTACGATTTATTAAGGAAAAGCCAAATTTAGTTTAAACCATAATTTTAGGATATACTGTATATTTAGTATATCTTACTATTTAGGATTTATATAATTAAATTTTATATATTTTTAATTTATAAATTTATCATATGTGGTTTACGGATGAGGATTTTTCCTCATCTTGATGATAGATCACTGAGGGGGATCTGAAACTTTAATGCAAAACAAACTTACACAGTTGAATCCAAAACCATTCACCCATCTTTATGGACTGTGAAAATCATGCATATAATTTATCGTGTAGTTTTTCTTTGAAGTCAAATCTATAACTTTAAAGTTAAAAATTAAAAATTGTTTCCTTTTTATCTAACCTGTTTCAAATCTATAATATTTATGGTAATACTAATTATGTTGTTTAATCAAGAATCAATTGTACAATTTTTGAGTCAATCTCATTGGCCCATATTTCATGAAAAGTGGTTCACATGAACCCATCCGTCATGAGCATGAATGATCGATTTAGCATTCAGTGCATGTGGGTGATACTCATATTTATGGTAGTTTTTGTTTAGCATATGCATGATATGTGGCATTTTGAACTTAATTCCTATTTTTAGGCTGCAATATGTATATATTGATGATTTTTATATGTTTTATATACTGATGTACCCAGTCGGTCCCTCTTCCCCCACCAATTTCTTTTTTCCATACCAGCATACTCATACTTGTACCCAATTTTTATTTGGAAACTAAGCACAATAAGCTTACTTTGCATGATGATTTACAATTGACATCATATTAAAATATTTCTCAAGGGGGTAAGTGTGACAGTTGAGCCAAACGTCATGTCGACAACAACCCCCAAACCAAAAATTTAAATCAACAGTTAGAAACAACTTACCTGTCATGACATGAGGTAATGAGACTTCTACTTTTCATACTTTATTATGGTCACATGTGTATGACTAATCATATGCTACAAAATTTGAGAAAGGATAACTGATCACAGTTAGAGGATTGCAACCTAGTGCAAATAAACTTATTTAATCAAGAAAATGCCCAATAAATTGCTAAGGGTAAGCTATGTATTTTCTTGTGTAATTCACAAATGGTTTGCATGGCAGGCTAAAGGTAAAAAAATAGCAACATGAAGGGTCACAACATCTAATTGATAAATTTACATGCCTTACTAGGCATATCTTTTGGATTATCACCATTTAGAGAAAAGAGCATATCATTGAACTAGAATTAGCAACCTAAACTGATCATTGTTCCTCCCTACAAGTATCAAAAACTACCCGAGGATGGGGAGAAGGGATAGTCCAAGAAATGTTGGATATGGGACACAAAATGTGTGGTAAAATTCATTTTATGGTTTACATCTACAGTAGTGTCTTATGAGCCCAATTGCTTTGATACCAAGGAATAGTTGAAGACAAATATTTGTTAAAAAAAATTGATTCTCAAACCAAATTTAATTGATGAGCTTCAAACTGAAATCCGGGAATACTGGAAACAAAAACTTCCAAAAATAATGAAATATTTATTTTTGTGATCTAAAAGAGAATTGATTCATAAACTCACCCGTGACTATAAAAATAAAAATAAAAAATAAAACTTTGTTCTAGCGCTATCAGTACAGAAAAGAACCAAAGCTCTCAGATGAGCCACTTTAAATTGCAAAAACCACCAGTCTTAAATGTATTAGTGTGATGGTTTAACCAGATCACATGAGTTTTATAAAGAACCATCCCCTGGAATATACTTATCTTTTACTCACTTTTTTTTAATTCCTAATTCCTAGACTTATGTCTAATGTTTTATCCTAGTCTCATCTTACTTTCCAAAATAGCTTTATACTTTATTATCATCCTATTTCCTTGAATAAACATATTCATATTATGACCTTATGTGATACCATATTGGCTTGATGTAATTATGATTAAGGTCTATGATATTGCAGAGCTTTATTTGGCTTATCTCCTAGGCACCATTTTTATTGTTGTTTGGAGGGTACTTGTACATAGTATATTTTTGTACAACGCCAAGTGTAAATTCTATCTCTATGAGCCTTTTGTCGATTGTTCTTTAATATAATTTTTGCAGTTTTTTTTTGTTCTATTTTGTATACCATAGTAATTCACTTGTCTATGCTCACCTGCTTTAAAATAATGTCATTTTCATATTTCTTAGGTCCTAAATTTTGAATCCAAACTTTAGAAGTACCTAACCATTGTGACTTGTTTTTCCTATCTTGCAATATGTCTGATCTCTGGACTCTAGATCCCATTTTATTCTTTGAATAATAATTTTTCATGTCCAATGAATTGGTAAAGCGTAAGTCCAATGTCTAGTGGCCATGTTGCTGTTGTTTTAATATTGAATATTTCTATGGCAGAAGCCCTTCAATTTAATCTAGAAACATTGAGCTGTAAGTAGTTAGATGTATTTTGGTGTTCATGCATAAGCTCCTTGGTGTTCTTAACATCCACCATGGGAATTACCTTGTGCTATATCACTTCTTACATCTTAGGTAATAGCATGATGTCTTTCCTTGGTTCATTTTTTATATTTAAATATACACTAATCTCCTTGACCAGTTAGTGACTTTGCATCAACCTTTACTACTGCATTGGGGGATTATATGTAATTAGCAGCGTGGTTGATCTTTTACAAGGGTGAAAAGGGATATGATATCTTTCTGAGATGTAAACAAGCCTTTTTTCACTCAGTGAAGATTTTAAAATATATTCACATCAAAGTGTCTGCTTCTGAAAAGGATGAAGAATGCAAGTGAATTTTGAGTTATTTTTGAGATCTTGAACTCTACAAAAAAATTCAATATAAATTAGGTTTGTAGGAAGATCATCAAAAGGAATATGGTGTATGTTTAATGTCTGCTTCATATACAATTAGCATGAAGGCCACTTTTTTTGATTATCATGAACATCACCACATTATGTGGGTAAGTATCCATAAAGGAGACCTAAGCATGTAATCTAATAGTTTCTTGTTTTTACTGTTATTTGGTTCTTGATCAACCTAACTTTGAAGTGCTTGTATGCATCTCTATCCAACTATATTTTGATTGGTTATCCATAGACATCCATTAGATTTAAGCTCATAACTTGAAATAACAAATAAGTATTCTTGATCTCAGGGGCCTACTCTACTATCAGGGTTTACAAGACTATGCAAAGGGCTAGCAACAGTTCTTGTCATTGGATATGCCATTTCACACGTTTTTCCCTTAGCAGTTGACTACTTAGCACTGGTTCTGGGAAAGTATGATTTGCTACCTTTCATTTTGTAAGGGTTTAAAAAATATGTACATTTTCTTTGTAAGTTCTTTACTAATTTCTTTCTTGAGTGTGTTTTGTATAGTTCAAAGTTATTTGCATTTTTTCTATTTCTTATGATGTTTTTATCTCACAAAGAAGTAGTCAACCTAGAATCAAGATCTCTCTTATATGCGTGCAATGTTTTCATGACATGAAGTAGGAAACTATACTTGTTCTATTGAGTTGTCAAATACTATGCACTTCATTATTCTTAGGACTATGGATATACTAATGCTGATCTATGTATGTTCTTTCTGGTTGGAGCAGGGTTCTTTCCATTTGGAATCCATGGAAACATATTTATAAAAATATAATATAGGCCGAGTTAAGTTATTTATTATTTAGATTTTTATTTTTTTAATTTTATTATAAACTTTTTAAAACTGTCTGCCTTTAGCTATAGTTCCAGAGCCATAGAGAAAACAAGTAGGGAGAAATCAATGCACCCTATGACTACCTCCTTTACTCAAGGTCAAATTCCTATGATATGAAGTTGCCAAACTAGTAAGATAAAATCAATCCAAGTCTCAAGAAGCTAGAAACATTAACCATCTAAACCAAGAAAACCTTTTATTTCATGAAGGTCCTTATGAATCTGGTGAAAACTATAAACAGTGCAGATAGAAATTTAGATCATGCAATCATTGTATCACAATGATTTTTTTTGCAAAACTGATGGGCTGGAACAAAAACAGAGAATTGACTTCATGGAAACCATGAGAAATAGACCCTGAGATCCTTAAGAGAAGCTGATCCATGTGGGGCCTCTTAAAAGTTAAATAAAATTCACTCAACTTATTAAATTGCAGATAGACAGTCGATGCACATTGAGAATACTAAAGAGAATACTAAAGACATTGAAATGAATGGTAAGAAAATTACTAGTTCTACTCGCTCTGGTTAATCATATGTGGGTTTGATGTTTTTAAATGATAGATATTTATTATAATAAGATTTTTTTGGGAATATCATGTTTTAGATTGCATTCAGTAATCTATCATTAGGTTATGTCAAATCTTGTTTTTAAATGGTTGTGACATTTTTATACCATCATCTCATAGATGGTTGTGACATTTTTTCTCGTGGTGAATTTCACATTCTCTACTATATTCATTTCTCATTTTATCAATGGGTTCTCTACAGTTCTCTCTAAAGAACAAGATCAATCAATTGCATGTACATTCTCTTCTTTCTCTTGGTGTATACCAAGGTCCAAATAAGGTGTTCACCAAGATAGTTCAAAAAACCTTATGAATGATGCAAATATTTATTTCATGGAGGGTCAATTATGTAATTTTTGTAAAAAGATAATTTAGTCTTGTTTTTCTATAATATGTGGAAATGATTATTAATAATAAGCAGCTATTATTGTTGGTATAGCAATGGCGGGAGTTGTTTTAGTGTTTCCCGCAGGATGCAAAGTCTACACTCGACAAGATCATGGGATTTTCTAGGTTTGGATGCAAACTATGTGGGAGGTAGTTTAGAATCTAGAATAGATGCTCCTAGCACAAGTGATGTGATTATAGGCTTACTTGACACAGGTACAGGGAACTATTTCAATATATTAAAACTGAGATTATGTGGTATTTTCAATTTGAAAACTTGTATTGTCAAACACTTTTTTTGTTTTAGAAAATAAATATGGTGGTGGATGCACATGTAATGGCTACTATCTATTGTGTGACCCTCATCAATAAATAAGTAAAACCGACAGGCATATGACACTTCCCTCTTTTTCTAACCAAATGGGTTCCCTATTTATACATATTCTTTCCTACTCTTTTCAAATATTTTAGGCATAAATTAGTAAAGTGTTTGATATGTGCCAATATTATTTGAATATCTATGGCTTCAATGGAATAAAAATACTTTCAGCATAATCTATCCTTTTTAAAACACATGTCCTCACCAGTCATGTAGACCTTTCTCTTTTGTGGATATTTATAAAGATTCCATTAATTCTTTATTTTTTTAAATTTAATACTATGAATGCCTAATTTGTGAATAGTCTAGATTGAACTATTTCTATGTTCAAGGAAACCGTTTGGTGTTGGATATAATTTTGTGTGGTTTTTGGTGTTTGTTTCCCCCTGTATTTTCAGTGAAGTTTATAACTTGAGATAATCTTTGTTATTTTCCTAAATATATGTAATCCTTATCATGATGGGGTCTTCCATAAAATCACAATTTTATTGATACTTTATACATTATTGCACTAGGATCTTCATGAACTACTCTTCATCTTGTGGCACAATAGTTTTTTATGCAAATAGTTGCTTATGGGAGAATTTCTTGGAAACATTTTTACGTAGTGAAATTTTATGCTCTATACATAGGATTACGTCAACTAATTGCTTGATATTGGCATTGGGATAACTTTGCAATTCAGAGCTTTAAGCATGGAATTTCAGCCTAGAATGGTGCTAATTTTGAATGGGAAATTGTGTTGGTATGTCTGTGTGTTTTGAATGGAATAATTATTAACCATGGCTTCAAACCTTTAGCAACAACAGTCATTATATTTCTATTTTGTTTATGCTTATTGGTCTTCTTGAATCTGATGTGTAGGTTGAGGTGTCAGGAGGAAGGGGAAAGCCATCTATGATTGTTGACAAAGATGAAGGCTTAGGGAAGATTGAACTTCTTAAGATGTATATATTTTTTCATGAGATAATTTGTGCAAATGACTTATCAAACAACAAAATATATATTGAATGGATTGATTAAATTACATCTCAATAAGATTTTTTTGTATTCTAAATTTTTTTGTTGCTAGTTTGATGCTACAAAGCTAAGGAAACTTAGACCAAATTTTAAAGAAGCTGGAAGTGTGACTGTTAGCAACGCTTCAACTATTAGGTCGGTTATCTCTCTCTCTCACTCTCTCTAATGTATTATATCCTCTATTTTATCTACAATTTCTTATTATGTGCATATATGAAATTAACCAACTTTTCAATGTCTACTTTGTAAATTTGTATGTTTGTAAAGCACCCAACCAGTATGACCAAAAAAAATACTGATGTAGAACCAATATGACAAAAAAAAACAAATGTTGATATAGATAATTCAAACTTCGATCTGTATAATGTTAGACCCAAATTACTGGAAATGGCCACTCAGAAAATAAATATGAATTATGTTGAGAACAAGTTCAACTTCTAGATGGCGTAAATCAAATATTCAACGACTTATGTGAGACAAGAATGAACACGATTGAATACATCGATTTGTCATAGCAATGGATTCGAGTTACAAATGATACTTGTTATGTAGTGGCGGTGAGTGCGATGGCTCTAGAATAAGTGCCACTCAACAAACCTCATAGATACGTCAATAATCCATCGATATGCTTTAAACTTCAATGCCTCTTCATTTGATCATATGCCTTCAAGTTGATCGCCCTTGATAGTGATCTCGATGGTAATGGAATGCTTCTTGGATGCCCATGATCACTAGGCTCGACTAGATGACCAGAGCTGATAACACACAACCTGATGCTAGTCGCTTGGACACTTCAACACACATGAAACTGTGTTGCTCAAGAATTTCACACCATACTCTAATTGTTCAATCTCGTGATTTGATTATTTGAATGCCTCGATCCCTTTATGTCAATATACGCCTGCAGTGCAATAGGTATATAAGAATAATCGAATAAATCATGGACACGAGTCTCCCAGGTTGAACTACATCCCACCTAAGTGCAATCAATCTTACATCACTAGTAAGAAAGTGGTGGATAGCCAAACGAGGAAAATCCCTATCAATAATGCCTCAAATTCTGGAGAATCAGTTACCAGCTTCTCTGGCTAGAAGAATCTTGTTCCTTTGGCATCAAGTTCAAAGAGTTCACTGCAAGCCAAAGATGATTCTTCAAGCTCCACATCCTTCGTTTCTCTAGATAGTACATCAAAGGTTATGAATACTAGAATAGCAACATCTAAAATCGAAAACCAAAGGGCTTCAAAAATAAGTGGTACAGGCAGGAGGTCTATTAGATCTTCTTTTCAACATTCTTCTCCACTTAAGGAAAGAGATTTTGTTTGTAGTGTATCATGCCAAAAGAATGAAAACTATAATATAATATATTCTAACACATTCCATACTGTCGTTTCATCTCTTCCTACTAGTAATGCCTTGAAATCATCTATCAAAAAAGTTGCACAATAGCTAAAATCTTCAAAAACCTTGAAGCAATCTTCAACAAAAATGTTTAATGACAGCTCAGTAAAATCAAGCGAGGTAATTTTCAAATATGCTAATTTATTTTTTTCAAGTTATGGTTGGTTTCATTATTTGCAATGCTACAATTTTTTACTTAGGTTTGTGTGATACATTTTTTTAGAAATTATTACTTACATACAAAAGAGGTCTTGAATTGAATCAAATTTTATTATTTATGTTACACCTGGAACAACAAGTATGTTTAATTTGTTCTTGTTATGTAATTTTGCACCTTATATTTATTTTTCTCACACATATATTTTTGTTGTCAGACACTCTTTCTGTATGAACTCTTTGTCAAACTTTTCAACTGGGACAAGCTTGAATTGCCACCTTTTGGTCTCATCAATTGTGGAAATAGGTATGGTAGTTTCTAGAGCCAATAAAATCCTAACATATTAGTTTATCTTTGCTAGCATCATTCTTTGAGTCTTAAGTTGTCAATGGACAAATAGATCATGTGTTTTGGTTCACCTAAAGACATGATATATTTGTGTTTATCCATGTGTTGACCTTTATGTATAAAATTTCAGCAACACATAAGTTTGAATGAAGGTGCAGATTATAGATATTAAGGCATATGATATGGTTGCAGCAAAAGGTCCTCAATTAAAATATTCAATGTAAAGTTTAAACCTTTTTAGTGTAAGAGTGAAAAATAATTCATCTTTGGGCCTTAATTCTCTTATGCTAACAACATCAAATTATTGCTTTGGAATACGAATTCCCCAATCAAAAATTTTGTGGGTATGGATAAATATGACATCCATGGATTGGCCCCCAAATGAATATGACATTGAATTTCCCTTGACCACTTTTATTTTTAATGCTCATCTTGGATTGCGTAAATCTTATGTGCACTTGTTAGAATATTTAGAGCTCTACAAGCATATGATGTCCAATATAAATTCGATTAGCCTATTATTTAGTCCTTTCACCTCTTTTGTTTCTTTTCATTGTATTCCCTACTATCTGAAACTATTAACATACTCATTAGACCTCCTCATGTAGCAAGACCTACCTGTCTCTTAAACATATTTCTCTCTAAACATCATTTTTTTTCCTATTCTTAATCAATGGAAGACTCAATCAGAGCTAACTTTTGAGGTCATCTATTTGCAACACAGAATGTTTGGAAGCTTAATTTTTGATCTCTTTAATGAATGAGATTAGACTATAAATAGTATAATTTGCAAGTACTTTTTGGCTATTTTATTGCACAAGTAGTAATGTGAATGCTTTGCTTCAAGCTTTACAAGCATTGTGTAGCTTACGCTCATTTTTTTCAAGCATTTATGCAAGAATCTTATTACCAAGCTCCATCTTTTTTTGTTTTCTTGGTAAATCTCAAGTAAGGCCATGGACCTTTAGAATTTTGGATTACCTCAGTGACTTGTTTGTGTTTTTCTTGATGGTTGATGTTACTTTAATTTTTATTTCTCAAGGCCATGAATTATTATAGATTATTTTTTGTCTTTTGTTCCCAATATATATCATAAGGGGATATGTATTCATACTGCTCGAGGCACAAGTAAATTTTGATAGTATATTTACTTGATAATCAAGTGCAGGAAATTCAACTATGTCCCTGAATTGTACACACACCACTTTGTTCTTACCTTTGTTAAGATTTTAATTTTATGATTCAATAATGCTCAGGGATTTGAGATTTCAGATCAATTTGTTATTTGTGCAAAATTTCACTTTTATTGACTTTCTAAAATTGGCACAAATTTCTACTCCATGCAACTTCCGATATGGGAATAATATATGCAGCTTACAATTTGATTTTGCTGGAGAGCTTTTTTTCACTCTTGATGAGTTAATTAGACCACCACATGAAGGAAGTTATTAATTGGTTTTGGTGCTTTCTTTCACTCATAGATGAGATTTATATATCAAAGCAAATTGTTTTTCTTTATTTTTTGAAAGCAAACTATTTATTTCATGTAATCTTAATTTGAATATTTTTTTAGGTGACTCCATCTACCTGCTATGCCCATGTGGTGCATGATCGTAAATCAAAATGAATGATTTATTTCTAACAATCTACATATGAGTGACTTTTCATGTGAATTTATCTAGCTGCTATGCCAATGTCATGCTACAATGTCTAATATTTACAAGGCCTATTGTTGCATATTTACTCCAAGGATCTCATTCAAAAAATTGTATGTTAACTTTTCTCCATCAGGTCATTCATATATGATTATTTTAGGTGAAATTTGTAATTCTATATATTAGCCATTTGACTTATGAATATTCACAAGATTGTCATTTGGTATGTTGTTGAATTCAGGTCAGAGAAGTGAGAGAAATGATTGGTGCTTCATGTGTGAGCTTCAGCACCTTGCTTCCAAGATGAGGGATGGAAAGGGTCCTATTTAACCCATCAGAATATTATCACAAATACAAAACATTGGCAACCACCTTTGGTATGGGAAAGAAGAGGATGCTCATGAATTTTTAAGTTAAACTGAGTTTTAAGATGTCAGTGTTTACAATGGCTTGTCAGGGCTCAGCCAATTCCCATTTGTCTCTTGGGTTTTTTACTTTTTTTCTACTTTTATATATCCACCATGGTTATGTTGATTTTTTCTTTGGTCCTTTGTCATTTTGTTTTGGAAATTCTTTCTATAAATCCTTGTTGCATATTTTAAAATGATCTTATATGGTTTTTGTTGCCAGGTTTTCCATTGATGTAATGCAATCAGTGTGTCTTGTTGAAGCTGATGGAGGGAGGGTAGTTGATCCACTATTGCAAGATACAACACTTATCCAACAAACATTTGGGGGCTATCTTCAGTCAAAAGTAATGACACTTGAATCTTTAAGGGTTGTTTTTAAATTATGTTTTAGTGGTTAACAAATGAAAACAACATTTCTTTGCATGAATTGTTATTCTTTCTTGTAGAAAATGTCTAGGAAAAAACTACCAGAAAAATTTAAGGCATTTAGATGTAAAATGTGATGTATTGCTATTTTTTGGTACTACAGATAAAGTGTTTGAAATGCCAATACATATCTGAGAGGTATGATCGCGCAATACGAGGACTCTTCATCCAACTTAAGTACCTGTTAAGGATTACTGGGTAATTTTAGGGTAAAACATTCATAATTATCATTGCGTTATTTCAACACACATGCAGTACTATTTAAGTAATGGTTGTTTTATTATGCAAACAAGGGTAATAATTACCTATGTAATATAATGTGTTATTTTTTTTCTTTTTGCAGAAATGTATTGATAAACTCAAAGAAGGGGATAAAGTTAGGGTGTTGGATCCGTTTGATGGTGATGCTTTGGGCATTGGGTGGATTCACTCCCTGTCTATTGTACATGGAGTCAACTTGAAAGGAACATGAGATGCAAATGTAAACATTTTAAAGGTCACAAGTAACATACCCCTTATTTATGAAGACATAATAGATGGAGTTGTTCATCTAAAAGAGAAAGAGGGAACCTTCACACGGTGGCCACTAAAATATTTGCAAAAAATGACATAGTTGAACATGGTTATCATGTACTAGTTGTTAGACATCTTGGCTCACTGCTTTATGTAGTATTTTGAATGTTCATGGTTTATTATATTATTATTTGAAAGGATTTGGAAACTCTTAGACAACTGACATTTTATAATTTGATATATATATTTATATATTAAAAGTTATTGTATATTACTTTTATTTAATAGCATTGAACGGTCGTCTTTTGGCATGTGACGTATATGTAATATTTCTATTTTTCTATTTTGATTCAAGTTTAATATTATTATTTAGTTTTGCATTAAATTAAGCGTGTTTGTGGTGACATTTTAATGACTATATTTGCTACAATTAATAGAAAATAAGTAAATAAAAGGCATTAAATATATTACTAAATATATGACTAAGTTGTATTCAAATTAATGACTAAATGCTATTCCAATGACTAAATATATGATGAAATTAATGACTAAATATATGATAAGTAATGACTAAATATACATGATTAAATAAGTGACTATTATCACTAAATAAATGACCAGTTAATAACAATCAATGACCGAGCCATGACTAAATAAATCACTACCATGACCCGTAAATGACGATTAACAACAATCAACAGCTAAATCAATGATTAGTTATAAATGATGTCGTATGACCAATGACAGCCAAACTACTAATGGTCATGTGAGGCCGAAATTAGTCATTTATATGCACTTTTCGTGGTTTATTTAGTCATATATTGTTGTTTTTGTACTAGTGTATAGATCCCATTCCTACTCAATATCATCTTTAAGATTTAAGCAAGAATGGAAAAGAGATAAAGAAATCTTATAACACTATGAAGAAATGATCACTCACCTTTAAGTTTATGTTTTCGGCTTTCGCTGACTTTCAAATCGAGAACTAAACAAAATGTGTAAGAATAAATGACATTTTTGATTGCATGAGAGATTTTTAAACATGAGTATATTAAAATTTGGGTGAATATAAACGTGCTTATACAATGATACATTGTAATTTTTCAAGCAAATGTCTCCTCAAATGTAATTATTCTTTAATGTTATTGGCAAAATAGGTCCTCATAAGCAACTATTTATAAATTTTAATTGGAAAAATGGGTCTTCACAAGAAACGATTTGTAAATTTTAATTAGCAAAATGGGTCTTGATATAATTTTGTTTTAATAGTATTGGTGAATATGTAGGTGTTTTATTACATGCTTTCGGGATTCCAGACAAAAATATTAATTGGTCCATTTGAAATGCATAGTTTGTTATGGTGAATTTATTTGCTTAAATATACTCATAAAAAAATCGTTGGTGAATGGACTTGCATTTGGACCGATAATTTATAAAATTTAGGCGATTTGGATACCTTGTTGGGTGTAATTAATTCACCAATTTTTACTTGGCCTTGATTTATAAAATTCACCAATTGGTGCAGATTTGCCACTAAAGTTTTCCTTGTTATTCCAAGGTATGAACTAAACACACAAATATGTTGAATCGGTATATTATTAAATTTTAACTTTAATCAATGAAAATTAAAACATCACAACATATTAGAAGCAACAACAAAAGCAATGAGCACAATATATCACCAAATTTACGTGGAAACTCTAAAGGGAAAAACCACGGTGAGAAAAGATGCTTGGATCTACTACCCAAATCTAGCCTCACAAAAATAAATTAGATCTTACAATTACTTTTTTAGGAACTGACCCATTGGAGACATCAATCCCCAAAACATTTTATAGGAACCAACTTAAAGGAGACACCAATCCCCCAGTCTTAGCACCAACCTCATAATACACTGAAATTATTGCAATAAGCTTACATACAATCTTTTGTCATAAATACTCATAGAATGAATTTGTACATTTCTACTTAATCTTTTGGACGACTATGAATACATATTCCTCTCTCCTTCACTGTAATGTCCCCTTTTCTAAAAATAAAAGTTACTACTTTTAGTAAACCCGGTTTTCAAAATTGTTAATCAGGATCTAGGTAAATTGGATTTTCACGGTAAATTTATAAAATTATATTTGGGGAAAAAATTAATATTTATTTTAATTTTATTTTCATGGGTCCAAATGGGGCATTGGAAATTTGGAGGAGCTATTTTGGAGCATTTTTGGAAAATTAAGTTACAAGACTCTGAACAACACATGACAGTTTGCATTGGGAAACTTATGATGGAAGTTAATGAAGCTTGCATGCAAGATTCCCAACTTGGGCATGGGATTTTTGGCTCTGCTTTGGTGCTTGTAAATGAAATTAAATATAATGAAATTTGGTTCTCAAGTTTCATCCATTGTATGCATGTTATTTTCACAATTTGTGATATTTTTTTGAGGTTGGGAAATCGAAGAAGGAAGAACTCCAAAGCTGATAAGCCAAGGAGTTTGAGACTTGAAGGTAGTGGTTCTAATGGCCTCCAAGTGAAAATTCACTCAATGTTTGATAGTGTGCTTTAATGAATTCAGTTTAGTGTATCTCTTTTAATAGTTACAGGTGATGTTTTGATATTAAGTGAGTTATGTGATTCCAATTTTGTTGTGGTATCTTTTAGTAGAAAATACCTTTGTTCTAGGGTCATATTTGAATTTTTTATTGCTGCTTTGAGTTTTAGAGTTTGGATTAGTTGGTTGTGTTATTTTTTCCATCAATTTGGGTGTTATTTTGGTTTGCAACTTCAAGGTCATTCTTTGTGTTTTGTTGCTATTGTTGTTTGTTGTTAACAGCAGATTATAACAAAAAATATGATATATTTTTCATGATAAAATTAGTAAAATATCATCATATGGTAGTTGCTCACATTCTTGAGTTATATTGGAAAATATTGGCGAAGATAAATTCATACCTGATTTTATTATTTGTTGAGGGTTTGCAATATTTAAGTGCGATATTATTTATTACATAAAATCTGAAATATTTTCTAGCAAGAGACATTGCAGTGGTATTAGAGCATCATATTATAGTTAGAAACCATCTTATGTTGATTTGGCACAATTTGAAGTAGTAAATTCAATACTCGATTTGCTCAAATTGAAGAATATCTTTCTTGTTTAAAATATTTTAATTAGGGACATTACATTCACACACACTGACTTTGCACTAAAATACAAGATATGAAAGCTCAGATAGATCACACACTAATGTACAGTCACAGTCTCTACTATTCCTCACACATTCAAAACTTTGAAGCAATTTTCTTAAATATTAATATGGGATAGAAGATAATATTGCAATGTTGGCTTAGACTAAAAATCAAATCTGTTGGTGAAAGACAAGTCGACCTATGAAAATATTTCATTATCGCTACCATTTTTGCTTGTGTACATTCAAATTTTGAACTAGGAACTAACTGCTAAGCATGTTTGAATTTGGAGCGTCAATCTTCTTTTTTGCAAGAAAAAATACATTGTAGATAATCAATGACCAAATTTGAATACACATATATGCCATAGAATATCCCACCAATGGAATGCAACCATTGAAAAGTCGTAGACGTGTGTCACCAACTCACAACACCATAATTTCACTTTGGCCCTGAGTGCTCCAAAATGTGTTGCATAAAAAACTTGACACTTGTCATCATGTCACACCATCACAAACTTGACTTAGTCTAGATAGACCCAAAATGCACTATTGTGGTGATTGTTGATCTAATACACTTTTGTGCTATTCATTAATCTATTGAACACATGTCAACATGTAGTACTTCACCAAAAATTCCATATGATCTGGACAAGCTCAAAATGTGCTCTTGTGCAACATCAACACTTGTCAGCTTCCATGCCATCGCAATTTCAACAAGGTTGGAGTGGACTCAAAATGTGCTCATGTACAATTGCAACACTTGTCCCATTGATGCCATCCTTTGCTTCTTTAAAGTATTAACTTTAGACTTAGGAAAAATATTTCAAACCAAATCAGACAGTGAGCAAATCCGTTGAACAACGATGCAGAAGGGCTTAAGTAATAACTTAAGTAACTGGGAAGAACTGATAGCTAGTCAACAATAGATTAGGACATAAAGTGCACGACTGAGAAAATAACTTAGGGTTTAAATGAACTAGGGATAAAACCCTACCAAGAGCACAAACCCTAACTAGACATGATCTTCAATCTAGTCCAGAGGAATCAGATGAAGACCAAACAAATCATCATAGCATGCAGACATGAATAGATCAGATCAAAGCAACAATCACCATCTCAAATCACTTGACACCAAAGACTACCATTTTCCCTTTTTGACATCAATTAAAATAATTTGGAACAATCTTGTCATTGGTGGCAACACAAACTAAATTCTCACCCCCTTTATTCAATTCTCTAGCTCTTCTTGTAATTATCCCCCTTTTACATCAATGGAAAAGGAATATGAAAATACTCATTCCACAATACTCCCCCTTTGATCTTCTCCCTTTATGGATCAACAATACTAACAACATTAACTCTCTACAACACTCCCCCACTCCCCCTAAGGGAAATACTTTAGGGGAAGAGTAAGGAAGTACTCCCCCTGAACCTATAGTTCATCTAGGTCTTCGCTGAAAGGAAGAAGGAATTGTGACTCCTAGATTCGGTCTGAGATACTCAAATGTCTCCAAGTGGGAAGAGGTTTTGTAAATATATCTATAGTTTGATATTTAGTAACTGCATATTCTAATTTGACCTCTTGATCTGCAACATTTTCTCTCAAAAAATGATGTTTGATTGAGATATTCTTTTTCCTTGAATGAATCACTAAATTATTTAAAATATTAATTACACTTGTATTATCACATAAAATAGTAACAAGTTCATTATAATCAACCTTTATATCCTTCAAAGTTTGTTTCACCCAAAGAACTTGAAAATAACATGATGTTGCAACAATGTTTTTTTTTTTGTTGACAAGGATATTGAATCTTATTTCTTTATTAGCCATGACACAAGACTATCTCCAAGAAAGAATGCTCCACCACTGGTACTTTTTTTATCATCAACACTTCTTCCCCAATCAACATCTGTGTATATTGCAACAATAAAATCATCACCTCTAGGATACCACAAACCATAGTCAATAGTATTTTTCAAATATCTAAAAATTCTTGTTATTTCCTTTACATGTGTTTATTTAGGTGTTTCTTGAAATCTTGCTACCATGCACATTGCTTGCACGATGTCAAGTTTGGATGCAGTCAAATGTAACAAGCTTCCAATCATTGACCTATATAGAGTCTGATTTTCTTCAAGTGACTCATCATCCTTGCTTAGCTTACATCTTGTCACCATTGGTATACTAACTAGCTTGTAGTCTTCCATCTTGAACTTTTTCAACATCTCCTTGACATACTTGGTTTGTGATATGAAAATACCCTTATCTGATTGAGCAATTTGTAAAGCAAGAAGAAATGATAATTCACCAAGCATTAACATCTCAAATTCCTTTTTCATATCTTCTACAAACTCCTTATACATCTTTTCATTACTACCACCAAAGATCGTGTCATACAATCTCTCTTTGAATCCTTTTTGTTGTGGGTACTTTTCCAATCTAGAATATTGAGTCCTAGGGGCCTGCTTGAGTCCATATAGTGTCTTTTTCAATTTGTAGACATAATTCTCATTCTCAAACAACTAAAATCCTTCAAGTTTCTCAATATACACCTCCTCTTCAAGATTTCTATTGAGAAATGTTGACTTGACATCCATATGATATACCTTAAAATTCTTATAGACTAAATATGCCAAGAACATTCTAATTGGTTCCAATCTAGCCACAAGAGCAAAAGTTTCTTCAAAATCTATACCTTCTACTTGAGCATATCCTTTGCAAACTAGTCTGGCTTTGTTTCTCATTACCTTCTAATCTTCATTGATTTTTCCTTTTAATACCCACTTAGTGCCAATTACATTCTTATCCTTAGGTCTTGGAACAAGCTCCTAAGTATCATTATTTTCAATCTGATTTAGTTCTTCCATTGCATTAATCCAATTCTCATATTTGCTAGCCTATGTGAAACTCTTCAACTCAATTTTAGACAATAGGGGAAAATTTACCTATTCATTCATTCTTTCTAATATTCTCCTAGTCATAACTTCGTCATTCTTGTGACCTCCAAGAATATGATTTTAGAATGATTTCTCTGAACATATTTAGTTGGAGCTTTTGTATTTTCTATTTCAGACTCTTCATTTGTACTTTCATCTTCTTATGTATTGGTTGATTTCTCAAAAACTAATCCCTTTTAACTAATGAAGAGTGATGTAGATCTTCATCAATTCTCAAATTTATACTCTCAACAATAAATTGTATTATATATTCTCTATTATATATAATAATATTATATTATATATATAATATATATATATATATATATATATATATATATATTATATATAATATATATATATATTATATTATATATAATATATATATATATAATATATATATATAATATTAATATTTAAATAAATTGTTTTATAATTATTTATATGAATATATAATATGCATTTGTGTATATATATATAATGTATATATATACTTTATGTATTTGTAAATAGTTTAATTAGTTGAGTTTAAATGTATATATTTAAATATATATATAAATTTGTATATACATTAAGTACATACTTTTATATATATATTTAATATATATGTGTATTTAAATATAGTTAATTTTAAGTTGATTATTCATTATCGAAGTTGAAATAATTTTTTTTTTTTAATCAAATGATTTTATCTAGCAAGTTGATTTAAGTATTTTGTATGATTGAGAAACACAGAGTTAAATCATTGGTTTTAAATTTCTCAACATTGTGAATTAAATATTATTTATTTTTGAATAAATGCAAGTAACGTTGATTGAGTTGATTGGATTTAGGAAATCCTAACATTAGTTTATTTAATTGCTTGAAATGCTTTCTAGTGATGTTTTGTTCATTCTTGGTGTTGGGCAATTGTGTCAGTTGTTATGAAAGTCTTCCAGAGGGGGTTTTCATGTTTTTGGTATGGGTTGTCATTATGATAGTCAACCATTGGTATAGCCTTGGGTAGTGCATATTGATGTACCTGTTGTTTTACCCGATTTTCGCGAACAGGGATGGTTTGTGCCTCCTTTGGACTAGGAGTGGATTATGTGAATTGTGCCTCCTTTGGAAGGAGTGGATTAGGTGTTTTGTTGCCTTTTGTGTTTGGGGTGAGTTTTCATTAGGTGTTCCTCCTAGAGTTGGAGTGGTCTTATCTTGTTGGTATGCAGTTGGGATTCCCTTGGTGATTGGTTTTGTTTGGTATGTTTTCAAGTAGAAGAGTGGCTTCTGTTAGGGGCCAGAGCCCAAAGAGGTAAACTAGATAACCTTCAGAGGTGGTTTAATCAAGTGATAACTAAATCAATGTACTTAGAAATTTAGATAGTTTTCCACATTAATTAAGATAATTGAGCCTCGCTCATGGACGCAAGGGCTTGTATAGACTTGGGATGGGATGGGAAGGCCTGGAATGGCAAGGTCATCTATCTTGTCTTTACGAGAGGTATTTGATTCCGCATGAGTGAGTATGGGTGCCAAGATTTGGTAGAGGCCACCAGGACAACCCATAGTGGGTGTTGGAGCCTATGAAGTTTCCCAGATGATATCCCATGTTGAGCTATGTGATGACACTCTTTTTACGACAATAGTTGGTACGTGATTTTATGTGTATGGTCTTCTTATCATACTCAATCTATTTTATTTTTGGAAGCAATGTGACTTATGTTAGCGATGTTGGAGTTGTACTTGTGTTATCCTTATGGTTGTATGGTTCATGTGATTGGTTGTGTTAGTGTGAGTTAGCCTATGTCTAGGGGTGCATGGTCTTGTATAGGAATTCCTTGTTACTGTCTCCTAGCACGGGGGGTGAGCCTTCGGGTATCACATGGTTGGGTGGAATGTGCACCTTAATCCATTGGGTCATCTTCTTGTTCATGTGGAAAATATTTCCAGTTGGAGAGCTCTTGGGATCCAGTACTTTCATGCTTTATTCTTTTCGGTTATTATTGTAATTTTATTACCCCTCATTGTATTGAGGTGGAAGATGTAATTTGTAACCTTGTTTATTGGATTTACCTCATTTGGGGAATGAGAGTTGTAATCATATTGTAAATGATCATTAATTGAAAACATGTGGTATCTCTTATGCTTTGATGTAATTTTATCATGTATGGAATGTTTGCGTTCTTAATTTATTAAGTAATTAAATGTTATGTTTTCAATTCATGATTCTTGTTTGGGTTTTAACTAATCCCAGTCTCGTAACCTTAGAGGTTGTTGGCAATGGATAGTGATCTTGCCTGTTAATTGTACTTAAACAAAAAAAAATTAGTATGTTTGAGTAGTTAATTGCAACTTCCTCTAGGGTTGTGTGGTGGGGCTTTACACTTGCAAGCTTAGTATTTTTTTGCATATCTATCACAACATGTTTGGTGTGGTTGACATATTAGTATGGGATGAATACACTTGATCCATGAAGAATTGAAGCATAATTATGCCACTAAACATCAATCCCAATAAGATCAATCAAATAAACACTAAACTAGGAATAAACTATGAAAGCTTTTAAAGACACCTATTCCAATCCATTGAAACTTATCCTATTGGTGGAGTGGTGTCACATTGATGTGGAACAATGACCCTTTCCCAATCCCTTGGATAATGAGTTTGTTTCAACCAATTTTATTGAAGAAAATTGATGAAACCATTGTGAGATGTGTGATGAAACATGATTTAAATGCTAAATGAACATGATGCAGGCTATTTTAACATGATTTATGATAAAATGATCAATATGTGTGAGTGCAAAGCTAATCTAAATGGATTTTAAGCTAACAAGATCGAAACCCTAATTACCAAATAAGTTACATGAATGCATCTATGTTACCATAGAATCCATTAATGGAAGATAATTGTTACCTATTTTTAATTATAGCTCAAAATAGGTAGAGCTGAATTGCATTCATCAAAGAAGGTACAAAAAATATTTATGCTTAAGTATTCATTACATTCCACAATTTTGATTACTTATGAATTTCAAGTGTTATTATGCAAATCTCTGTAACAAAGGAACTCATAAATTTGCATAAAAGAATGTTTTTTTTATTCATATTGGAAAACCTGAAGTCCCGCACAAGCCACGAGAATAACGAATTTTATTTTTGTAAATCAAATAATGAATACAAAAAGGAAATGTGCACAACACAACTGAAGAGAATATAGGTATAAGAGAGAAGGTGATTCATCATTGCTTGGAATGACAAATCGTTGTCACATTTGAAGTCTTCAGTTGTCATCACTCTTGAGTCTCTAGATTGTTTAGCTCCAAGCTCCATAGGTTTCCTACAAGATTGTTGAAAAGTGTTAGAGCAATGAAGAATCAAGTCCTTCCTTATGCCTATATTACCAACAGAAATGTGGTACACATTGAATTAGGCATTCATCAGATGATTTGAAAAAAATGAAAATAACATGATCAAGAGGCACAAAGTCTAATGAAAGTTTTCAGCTTCATTTATTTTGCTAACATGTTTGTTTAAATGTGCAGGAATAGGTTCATTATATTTATGATCAATTTCATCAGATGTGTGGAGCAAAAAGGGCTCCCAAAAGGGTTGAGACCGGCATATTGAAAGGACACCTCTCATTTACATCATTATTTGAGAGTTATTAGATATTCAATTACAGTCATCAAGAAAGGACTGTTGTAATAAGAGGAATTCACAAGAGCAGCCTTTGATTCATTGTGACAAAAATAGATTGAGCAAATCATCCTTTCGCTTATCATTCAAAAGGAACAACAATACATGGAATCACAGTGAGCAGTAAGTAATACTTCTGAACGATTATATTAGAGCAGCAATGTCAATGTATTTAATCATTTATCAAAAGGAGCAGAATGAGCATCATGATGGTTGAAAACAACCAAGATAATATTGCTAAAAGTACATATTCAAACTTCAACACAGTCTCTTTGAAATAAAGTATATAACAGATTTTATGAATCAAATGTAGTGCATAGTTAAGAGCCCAACACACTGCATGAAGAGAATCAAATGAAATGATCAATACTTGTTATATGTTTGTACAAGGAGTTTGGACCGCACTACCATGGACAATCAAGAAGCATGAGTCCACTAAGAGGCACAAGCATATAGGAAAATTAATAAATTCACAGTAGGAAACAGTATTTTCAAAAGTCATAAGGCAATCCAAGCATGTATTTACAATCATATATATCATCATACAGTGCATGACTTAGAGGTTTCTCATTGCATATCAATGAAAGACAAACATCAATATACGTTGTAGCTAAAATAAGATCAACATACAAGTGAAAAAACACATTAAGATAGCCACATAACATGAAGCAAGACAAGACAGTCTTATGACTGTAGTAAGATTTTAAATAAAATCATTTCACTTCAAGATTGGCAAGTCAAGAAAACAATGCATAATGGAGTAGATTTCAACTAAGGTGAAGTCTTGGATAAAGCAATAGGATAAAGCAACAACGGAAGGGAAAATCATGAGGAAAGCTTCAATGTGCAGGTACAAACAAGTCATACAAGGTCGATGCTAGATGGAGATAAGAAGGTCATTCTTTCTCATAGTATTGGTACTAAAGGCTTCATGTAAAAAAATTTGCAAGGATGGTCATATAAAGCTTGTTCAAAAGCATGGATATGAGGGGTATATGGTAGTCTCAAGTAAATAATATGAATGTTTTAAATGCTACATAGAAACCCTTAAATACTTTGCATTTGTGCCACATAGAAAAGATACATAAATTTCTTTAAAGTTCAAAGCAGTGAATGAAAGTTACAACTTATAATGTTGCAGAGGCTGAGATCATGAAGTGAATAAAGAAATAGCAGGCTTTCCAAAAAATAGCACCATACGAATGCCAGAGACTCCTTCAAGAGTGTGAGAGGAACCCTCAAGCACATCAATGGAAATAAGCACACAACCACAGAGCAATGGTAAAGTGAAGCTCTAATGTGTATGTTGTAGCCTTCAAATAAGGGAATTGTACAAAATTTCCATATTTCTCTCATAGAATGGAAAAAATAAGAGCATATAATCATTTCTACGTTTTTCTTTTTGAATCCATTTTAAGCTTTTATTAGCAGAAAATAAGATCATGCAAAAGCTCAAATGATGGGAACTTACCAATCATTCTCTATTGAAGATTACATTAGGTATTCCATGATAAAAGGCTTCAAGAAACTTTTCTATGGCGGCCTCAAATAAGGAAGTTATAGGGATTTGTGGTATTTTTCAGAGCATAGAAGAGTTATTTCTTGCACTAACATATCAGAAGCACAAAAAGAGACATTAGGAGATGGTGAAGCCACGGCCAAGTCATCCTCAGAGAAGAAATTCACAAAGTCCAATATATACCCGAATACCTTCAGATATGTAACAAAGATACTCCATTTTTTGCCGGAATACAAGACAATCTCAACAGGGGAAGAAAGTAAACAAAAGACACCAGAAAATAATGTAAAGTTGTGGGTATAAAGCCTGAGAGTGCATTCAAAATGGAGTTAAATATTACCATTTCTAGCAAAAATATAACTTACCAGCAGTCGAGAAGCGTATGAATCTTGTGAAAACACTCCCAGACGTCATTCAAACCCTCAAAAAACATCAGACCATGGCGACGCAACTCCAACAGAGGGTGAAATGCATAGTGGATAATGAGAAATGGTTAGGGTTCCATTTGCTTTTGCTCACAACCCTAATTTGATGGTGGATTTTTTCACTATCTTTTAAAGAGAATCATTAAAAAATATTAACTTCATGGTATTGACTTTAAGTCAATAAACCTTGTGATGTGGGTGGAGTCCGTGACTTTGGAGATGAAGAGTTAAGTGCATAAAATGCCTTTGCATGTTTTAGCAAAGCATTACCTTTATTTCTTGCATGTTTTTTTATAACTCAAGCTTTGTAAATAAATATTAATGGTAATTAATTACCTTAATATTTATCATATCATGCAAAAGGAAAAAAAGAAGAAGATATATGATGTTTACAACAAGGAGTGCTCACTTTTACTTTAAATTATACATGCGAAAACGAGATGCAGAGATAACTGAAGTGCTTCCAAGGGCTTTAAATCATGCAAAGATGGATGGAGTTAATGATGGATTTTCAATTTTCTCTAGTCTTTGATGCCTTATCATCATGCACATTTCAGAGATGGAGTTCTACTCATCATGAGTGAGTTGATAAAAATGAGGTGGATTTTGCATTTTTTGGCCCACATTCTCAGGGATTTTTAGTGCAGTTTGAAAGCTCTATAGTTCAGTTATGAGTTGACCTTGAGTTTGGATCATCATACACTCATTTTTGCATGAGTTTGAGCCTTTTTTTCACAAGGTTTTTTCTTCTTCTTGGATTTCACTTTGGAGTTATCAATTTGGCACTCAAGGATACTTTTAGTTTTGTCTTCATGCCTTTGAGAGGCTTATTGTATAAAGTGTGATGACTTAGTCATTTTTACTCTAGTTCTTGTTTTTCAGCCTTTGCATTCTGCAAAATGAATTATCATGTAACTCAGCTTTCATTTTCAAATTAATACAACAACAGGTTTAAAGATTCAAATTGTGTTTTTTAGCAAAAGATTCCTTCGATTTCTAGCATTTTCAAGTTTTGCCTTCTAGATTTCAGGCATCATTATTGTGTAGGATTTGATCGAAGAATTATTGTGTTTTCAATTTTGAAACCTTTAATTTTTCTATCTCCTTCATAAATATATGTATGCAGTTTAGTTTAAATTCATTGGTTATACACTGTACATGTAATTGATTAATTAGTTTAGTCGTGAAAACAACGTTTTTCCTCAAAATTGTATTGAGTCAAAGCCTCTGTTTAAAACATTCAAGTGACTAGACTATCAAATTAGGTTGTGCAGATTAAAGTACCGAGTAATCATTTTGTGAGTCAAATTGCAATTTAGTTTTTCTAATTAGGTGCATCACCGAAGTTTTCATTTTTGGTTCATGTTTTCAGTTCAATCTCTCTTACCCTTTTCTCAGAATAAATTATTCAAGTACCAAATTAACCATCATATAGGAACCAGCCTAGAATCTGGAGGTCTATCTTTGCCAGAGGAACACCCATAGCCTAAAGATAGTTCCCATGTTTCAACAGATTGTTGAATTTAGTCATTCATGCATTTAGGTGCAATCTATTTGACAACAATAATCCAATTAATGCAAGTAATTAAGCTGAAATAATACTAAATAAGTGCTAAATATGAGTGTGAGTGCGAGTGATTTCAACAAAATGAGTTTTCTCTAAAAAATATGGATCCATTTGTCTCCAAATAGTGACCTATTTATAGGAGGGCAAATGAGAAATGAAGGGTTGAGATTAAAAGGTTAATCAATGGCCAAGAATGAAGGAAAGATGAAACATGGATCATGGATTCTCATCAACGGATGAGAATCAATGATCACATGGATCAAGGAAAGAATCAAGGGACAATATTCTTCCAAATAAACACACTTTTAACTTGCACAAGAAGTCTTGTTAGTTAACTTGCACATGAAGTCTCCTAAGTTTGTTATGAAAGAGAATATTCTTTTTTTCAAATGAGTGAGGAGAGAGAATATTCTTTGGAATATTCTCATGGTTGAGGAAAATAGATATTTAGCAAATTAAAACAAAAGGGGAAGGAATATTCCATGGGAATATTCCCTTTTGGAGGAATGTTCAAAGGAGGATTATTCCCTTGCAAGTGGGGGGATTAGATTTATTAGTAATTGATAATTAAACAAAGGTTTAATTTATGCAATTAAGAGGAATTAGATGATGGTTATTAAATAAAGTGATTTAATGAAAAGGGAGAAAGTGAAATGATATTTAATTAAATAATTTGGAGTTATTTAATTAAATAAGAAGACTTAGGGAGTTAAATTAAATAATTAGATGTATTTAAATTTAATAAGATGAAGTGTTAGCATGAAAGCAGGTGAATTAGCCTGATTAAATTAATTAGGTGAATAGATGCAAAAGACATAATTAATTAAATAGCTAGGCTAATTTAATCAATTAAGAAAAAATAGGATGGGTTTCAAGACAAAATGATGTTAGTATACTTGATTTGAGTGTATGATATCATTCAGGGCATTTTTAAGTGTCTACACTTGGAATTGATCTTCACAAGATTATCAAAATTGATTGACCCATTCTTTTCTTCCATAGCCAACTATCATCTTATTGTCCCAAAAGGAAAATTATTCCTTTGTCTTTAGTGAGATTGTACATATTTCCTTCTAACCTACAAGCTTATGCAACAATCTTTCCATTTTTCTTTATTTCACATCCTTGAGCATGAAAAGTGAGATTGTAGCCTTTTATCAAACATCTAAATTACACTCAGAAGATTATGCTTTAGTCCTTCAATATATAGAACATCATTTGTCCTAGATATTACATCAATGCTTAGAGATCCCTTTCCACAAATCCTTGCACTACTCCTTAAAGCTAATAAATTTACTATTATCTCCAATCATGTGACTAGAGTACCCAATGTCAATGACCCATGGATTTTCTTAAGCATGAAATGCAATTTGAACAATCATTGATTATTTCGATCTTCTAATTTTTGTTCTTTATTTTCCATTCCCTTTTAGATTCTTCTTTTTGACTAGTAGAAATATCCATATGCTCTTTCTTTTCCTATCTTGAAGTTTTTTGAAAGCCACTTCTACAAAACTTTGCTTTGTGCCAAAAATTGTTACACTTATAACATATGACATTGAAATCAATTAAAGTTGCAAAATAATTTATGTTTACAAAATTACTCTTCCTTATAGGAAACCTTCTACAATATATTACCTTATGAACAAATTGATTGCAAGAAAAACATTAACCAAAAAAGGAATAATTGAAATTGATATTGGATGCTTGCCTTTTTGTATTTTTTTTTTGAATCTCCTCTTTTGTTTGACTTAAATGAAAGCATATTCTTTAGCCTTCTTGGTTTGATCAACATTTGAACTACCAAAGGTATTCCCATCAGTTTTTTTTGCTTGATTGTCTTCTTTGGAAGTTGACCTTCATCAAAACCATGACCAATCTTGAGGAGAGGTGACCTTTTGTTGTTTATGATCTCATCTAGAATTTTAGTGCTCTTATCATACTTCAATTTATTGTCCAATTGATCCTTATCCTTTTTAAAGTCCTTTCTCAAGGATACAATTTTTGTCTCAAGATTTTCATAGTCCATTTCCTTTGTCATTAATTTTTTTGACTAGACATCTATCCTCTTTTCTTCTTCTATTCGAATTTTCAAATCAATAATCATATTTTTAGATTCTTCAAGTTTCACCTTCAATTTTTATTCTCTTTCCTTTCTTCTTTCAGGTCAATCAATACAGAGATGAGTCCTCCCTCAAAGTATACTTCACATTCTTCTTCATCAGTATCTTGCATATCTTCACTATCTTATATTGCCATGAATATAATTTCTCGCTTTTCTTCTTTAGAAATGCATTGATCATATTCTTTGGATGAGCTATTGTCCCCTTTTGAATAGAGGTTATTCTTATTCTTGTGAGAATTCCTCTTTTTGTTTGTGTACTAATCACTACTTTGACTTTCTCTGAAAGGGAACTTAGAAGAAAAGTGACCTAATTTACCACAATTGGAGCATTTGAAAGGTAATTTACCTTTATATTTGTTAGAACCTTTCTTCAACTTCCTCAAAAAGTTGGTTTCCTCATTATCAAACTCATCACTTGGATCATATTCTTCATTCCTCTCTTTCTTGGTTGCTTTGAAAGAAAATTATTTCTTCGATGTCTCCTTATCTACATTCCTCATTTCATAAGTAGTGAGATATCCAAACAATTCATTATTGTAAATTTATTCAAGTCTTCAGCTTCTTCAATAGCAAAAAATTGTATATCATACATTTGGGAAAGGGACCTAAGCACCTTCTTGTCAATTATTGGTTGTTTCAATTCTTCACCAAGTCCTCTTATAGCACTGACAATTTCATCCACCCTTAGCAGATAGTCAGTGATATTTTTCTCTTCTTTCATCTTCAAGTTTTCAAACTTACTTATGTGAGCTTGTAGCTTGAGTTGCTTGACCTTATCATCACCTTCATAGATGCTATTAATTTTTTCCAAATTCCCTTAGTATACTTGTAGTGCATTACCTTAACAAATTTTGAATTTGTAAGTGCACTCAAAATAACATTCTTAGCTTTATTTTTGAACTCAGCTCTGCTATGCTTTGAAAGTTTTCCACTTAGGCTATTTTTTTGAATTTTCAGCCACTATTGTGATTTGAATGCCTCATGGGTCGGTCAGGAGGGGGCCCAGGAAGGCTCCACATTCCAAGGAAGTTTTCCTCTTTTCTGGCACTAAGGCTACGATGGCAGTGGCCAGTCTAGTTGTTCCCAATCGGACGTCCCCTCCTCGTACTTCAGTCCTTTCCTCTAGGGAAAAGACATAGGGAATATCTAGAAATTCACTCATTTCACTGTCTCTAGGGCTTAATTCTTTATTCTCTGAGGAAGCACCAGCTTCCTACATGGACAAACTGGTGGGGTCTAACTCGCCAGCTTCAAGTAAAAGACTATTGGAATCAACTTCCTGCTCAGTGACTGGCTAGGAAGTAGATGCCCTGGAGGTCCTGATGTTGAAGGAAATGGACAACCTAAAAATGGCTCTTGTTGGAAAGTATTTGGCATACAGGCCAAATATTGAACTAGTTCATCAATGGGTTGCTTCCACTTGGAATCTCAAAGGTAGCATCACCATAAATGCAATTCCTAGAGGTTTTTGTCTATTTACCTTTGTGGTGTATGAAGACATGTTGAAGGTTCTAACTAGTTGTCCCTGGGCTTTTGACTTGAGATTCAAAAACTTTCTTTCCCTTTGCAAATAGAAGTCGAGTTTTGACCCGTCGGCAGATTTGGGTGCTTCGGCTCCAACCTAGGTTCACCTTCTGAGCCTCCCACTAGAATTTTGGGAGAAGGGAATCTTAAAAGGTATTTCCAACTCCTTTGGGAGTCTTTTGGCTATTGATAAGATTACTCAGGAGATATGTAGACCGGTGTATGCACGTATCTGTGTGAATGTGGCTATGAATACAATCCTTCATTCTTCAATCCTTCTTAAGTCTAAGTTTGGTAATTGGACTCAACCCACAAAATATAAAAATTCCTGCCTCTTTTTCTAGTTGTGCAAGAAGCTTGGTCATCTCATAGATTCTTGTGGGAAAAAGTCTAGCAGTGGCTAAAAGGCTAAGGATAAAATTCTAGAGGAGGATCACTCTGGTACTGAGATGGCTTCTAGAGTGCAACATTCTACTATTCTTGTTCAGGAGGTGTATTTTCCCCTTTTGAAGGATAACCCAGACTTGGTCTCTAAGTCTATTTCTGATCACTTGGTTAAAGCTAATGTTTCAAAATGCTCGAACCTTGATGTGACTACCCCTTCTTCCACCTTTCCAACCCTAGGCTTCTCGACTAAGGTGGTTATGGGGGGGGAATGTTAACATGGAGAAGGTACCATTTGGGGACCCCCTGATGGAGGATTGTGTTGGATCTTAGAGTGAAGTTTCAGAATCAAGGCGTAGGTGATCATCTTGAAGAAGGTGAGTATGTTCTGGTTGAGACTAACCTATCTCTGGAGGACATGCACTCCTTATCCCAAATTGGAGCAAGAAACTTGAGTGATTCATTGGCTCTTCTAGGCTTCCCTCAAGGTTCTAGTGATAAAGAGGATGAAGAGAGATGGTCCCAAGCTCCTACTAAACCAAAAAATAAAAATAAATTGGATGTGGGAGGGAGAAATAAGGTGGGAAGGCCTTCCCAAAAGGATTCTAGAACCAAAGACACGGTAAGTGATGTGGTAGATAGAAAACAAATAGCCTTGGACTCGATCACAGGGTCAAAGTCCAAGAAGAAGTAGCTTTAACTACTTCTTTGGGGTGGAGGTGGTTCACTTAATGCTTTACCAATGAAGTACCTCTCCTGGAATATAAGGGGCCTTAATAGCACGTACAAATAGTTTTTGGTGAAATCCTATATTCTTGATAATAAAGTGGATGTTCTCCTCCTATAGTAAATGAAGATGAAGGATACTTTTGATAAAGCTATCTTGAGTATTTGGCCTAGTGTGAATTATTTTGTAAGTGAGGCGGAAGGAGCTTCAAGTGATATTGCTACCCTTTGGAATCCTTCTAAACTAAAAGGAACTCTGTGTTATTCTTGTAAGAATAGTTTGATGATTACTCTTGAAGACATTGCTTCCTAGGAGAAATGGAATCTTATAAACATTTATGCTCCTAATTTGAATAGGGAGAGAGTTCTACTCTGGGAATAGTTAAGTGATGCTATTTATTTTAGGAAATATGACCATTGGATGCTTGGAGGAGACTTTAATTCTCCTCTCCTTCCCTCAGAGAAGTCTGGAGGGCAAGATGATTATTCTGATAGTATGATGGAGTTGGCAGAGTTCTTAAATTTAGTAGGTCTTATTGATATCCCCCTCCAAGGAACTAAGTATACATGTTCAAATAAAAGGAATGGAAGCCATCTAATCCAAGTCAAATTACATAGGTTTTTGATCTCTGGTAATTGGAATATCTCACAATTCCTTTCTCTTTCAGCTCTTCCTAGGTCTGGTTCTAATCATAATGCCTTGGTGTTCAAAATAAATGCGGAGAATAATAGGGAACCTTTCCCCCTTAGATTCGAAGCTATGTGGAGTCTTCACTCAGATTTTTTTGCTCTGATTAAATCATGGTGGGAGGAACCTATAATTGGTACACCAATGTATTTCCTGGCAGAAAAGCTGAGTAGAATAAAGAAAAGAGTGAAAGGGTGGAATAAGGTGACTTTTGGTAATATCTTTGAGATAAATAATTCTCTGGGAAAAAGTATAAAAGAGGTTCAAGATATGATGGATGTTGGTTAGGTGGATGAAGAGATATGTGCTAAGGAAAGAGACCTTAGATCCCAATGGTATAAGATAAACAAAAAGGAGGAAATCCATTGGAAACAAAAGTCAAGAGTTCAATGGCTAAAATAAGGGGATGGGAACATGAAAATTTTCCATCAATCCACCTTGAAACATAGAAGCAGAAATAGAATCAGATTGCTTGTGAAAGAGGATGGCTCTATTGTATCTAATGAAAAATATATTGTGAGGAAAGTTGTTAACTTCTTCTCTACTTACCTCAGGGCCCCTGGCAATGTTCATCAGGTAAATGTTGAGTTTATTGAAGTGATCCCTAAAGTAATTTCTTATATTGATTTAAAGAATGTGACTAATGATGTTTCTATGGATGAAGTAAAAAAGGTTTTGTTTTCCTTTGGAGCCTTTAAAGCCCCTAGTCCTAATGGGTTCCCTCCTATTTTTTTCCAAACCTTCTGGGATATAGTTAAAAATGATCTTTTCAATGCTGTTAGGGATTTCTTTAGGTTGGGTAGGTTGCTGAACCAGCTGAATGCTACTTTTATAGCCCTTATCCCCAAAAATTTTGTTTCCTTAGCCATGAAAGATTATCGACCTATTAGTCTATGCAAAATAGACTATAAAATTTTCTCTAAAATTTTGGTGTTTAGATTTAAACCGGTGCTGGGTAAAATGATAGCCTTAAGCCAGAAAGGTTTTGTCCAGGGAAGAAATATTCTCGATGCTGTTATTTCCACACATGAAATTATTCATTCAATGGACCATTCTAAGAAGCACGAGATGGCCTTCAAAATAGACATTTCTAAGGCCTATGATAGAGTTTCTTGGCCTTTCCTTTTTGTTGTTCTTAGGAAGTTTGGGATAGATGGAAGATTCCTAAAGATGATCTCTGCTTGTGTTACCTCCCCCATGTGTTCTATTCTGGTTAATGGAGTCCCCCAAGGTTTTTTCTCTTGTGGTCATGGGATTAGGAAAGGTGACCCCCTCTCTCCCTACCTATTTATCATTGTTGTTGAAGTTTATGGCAGGAATATCCAAAAATTAGTGGACTCAAAAGCTCTTAAAGGCGTTAAAGTTGCTTCATCTCTTATGCCAGATTCCCATCAATGGTTTATTGATGATACACTTATGTTTGGGGAAGAGGTCCTCAATGACTATGTTGTTGTTTCTAGCCAGTGTATCAATTATGAAAAGAGAAAAAATTTGCTTCTTTAACATTGACCTGCAGATTGAGGAGAGAGTGATAAAAATCTTGGGATGTCAAGAAGTTGATTTACCTAATGCCTATTTGGGCCTATCGTTGATCTCTAAGAAGCTGGAAAACAATTAATAGAATCGGCTGATTGAAAGGACTCAAAATAAACTAGCAGGTTGGAAGGGGAAGCTTCTTAACTTGGCTGGAAAGATTCAACTCCTTAATGCCCCCCTTTAGAATATTCCTATTTACTATCTTTTCCTCTTCAGAATTCCTGTCTCTATAGGGGAGAAGATAGAATAGATCTAGAAAAAAAATCTTATGGTCAGGAACTGAAGAAATTTTTTTTGTCTCTAGTGTGTTGGGAAAAAGTGTGTACTCCTAAAAGGAGAGGGGGTCTGGGATTAAGAAGAATATCTATGCTTAATAAATCCCTAACAACTAAAATTGGTTGGAATATTATTGAAGGCTCTAAAGACTGGGTAAAAATTTTCCAAGCTAAATACTTGAGGAACAAGAATCTAGGTTATTTTTTCTCAGTTTTTGATCTGCCTTGTGGTTCTAATTTATGGAATCATCTTGTCAAACTGAGGAACATGTTGAAGCTAGGGGTTAGAAAGAGGGTTTGGAATGGGAATAATACTGACTTTTGGAAGTACCCTTGGATAGAGACTTCAACTTTGTCATCTTTAGAAGATCTTAATCCTCTTAAACAAAGCCTAAACATGATATGTGGTAAAAAGGTATCTAATTATATTAACTAGGAGTTGGAGGAACCAAAATGGAAGGATTTTAATTTGTTATTAAGGAGGGACAATCTAAGAGGCCGGAGGCAGGTGAATTGGGATCCTATCCTCACGAGATCGCATAGTTTGATTGGGGAGGTAAAGTGGTTTGATAAACAAACTAGGGAAGATGAATGGCTTTGGAAAGGTAGCTCTTTTGGCTATTTCTTAGTCAAAAAGGCTTATGCATAACTGATCAAGGTGTAGAGTGTTGCTTCAAACCATTTTTGGGATAGGGTGTGGCTAAAGAATTTGATTTCAAAAATTAATTATTTCTAGTGGACTGCAACTCATGGTAAAATTCTCACTATTGATAACCTGGTTAGGAGGGGTTTCTAACTGGTTAATAGATGCTTGCTTTGTAAATAGGAAGAGGATTCAATTATTCACATTTTCTTTCACTACCAATTTGTGAGGGAAGTGTGGTCCTGCTTCCTCTCGTTGATGTCTTCTGATTGGGTATTTCTAAATTCAATGAAAGTTTTATAGAAAGCTGGTCAAATTGCCCATTTTCACATAATGCTATTGTTGATCTCTAAAACCGAGTTCCTTCTTTTGTCACTTGGGGTTTATGGAAGGAAATGAACAATAGAATTTTTAGGGGTGTGGAGAAAAACAATTGGGAGGTAGGCTTGATCATAAAAACTCAAATAAAGGAAAAAATCGAAGCTAGAAGTTATGGCTTCTCCAAAACCTGGCCTAACTACAAAGAAATGAGGATTAGGCACACTTGTACAAAAAAAACAATATATGACTAAATAAACTACTAAAAATTGCATACAAATGACTAATTTTGGTCATGTGACCATTAGTAGTTTATTGCCCGTCATTTATAGCGTGACCAAATTTATAACTAAACTATTTTAGTCATTTATTTAGTCATTTATTTGGTCATTGATTTAGTCATTGATTTATTCATTAATTTAGTCATTGATTATTGTTAACTGGCCATTTATTTAGTCATGGTAGTGATTTATTTAGTCATATATTTAGTCATTGATTGTTGTTAACTGGTCATTTATTTAGTCATATATTTAGTCATTAATTAAGTCATTAGTTTATTCATATATTTAGTCATTAATTTAATCATATATTTAGTCATTAATTTAGTCATTTAGTCATTTAGTCATATATTTAGTCATTAATTTAGTCATTTAGTCATTGATTTAGTAGTATATTTAGTACATTTTTAATTGTCGTCATTTGGTTGTTTATTTTATTAATCAAAAAGATCACTTATCAACTATCTAAAATATTTTCACAATAAAACAACAATGAGAAGGTAAAAATAGCTTATTTTATTAATCAAAAAGATGTTACATACAGTTGTGTAAGCTTGAAAATGGAGTTACAACTTGTCCTAGCACGAAAGAACTTGAAAGATTACAATACATTGCTAAGAGAGAAAAAAACTAGCTGAAATCTACCCAAAACCTTTCCTTTATGTTGTTCAATAGCTTACAAAAGAATAGGAACATGACTATTCATTTATATCATAACCTGCAGTCCCTTACCCTTGTAATGCTTGTTGATCCTCTAATTGTCATTTGTGTATGACTGTTCTTTTATATCATAACCTACAGTCCCTTACCCTTGTAATGCATAAGTACATGATACATCTTTGCAAAGGAACTTTCATTCTATGATTGTGATAAAGCTCCAATCATCTGTAGGTTGCCCTCATTCTGATTACTATCATCTTATGACCATGTTAATTGTTACTTCATTTTTTCTCTTACCATTGAACTATCCCTTAAAAAATTTGATCATTTACCTCTTCATCTTCATATCTTGCTAGTTTCTTTATCACCAATCACGAATCCTACCAATTGAAGTAAATTTGAGTTATTTTCCACAACTTTCCTGCCAGTCAACAACTCTAGAAGAACAATACCATAGTTGTAAACATCAGATTTCTCATTAAGCCTTGAGGTTCTTGCATATTCAGGGTCAATATAGCTAATAGTACCCATAACATAGGTGGAGGTGTGAGTTTTGGCTGAGGAAATGCACTTGGAAATGCCAAATTCTGACAAATCTACTTTGAATTTGTCATCTAAAAGAATGTTAGATATTTTTACATCCCTGTGAATAATGCATTGGTTACAGTCACGATGAAGATATGCTAATCCTTTTCTAGCACCATAGGCTATCTTTAGATGAGTATCCCAATCTAATTTAATCTTCTTTGATGTTCCTACACAAAAATTTAAAATGTTTGTTAGGTTCTCCCCAATCTATTTTGATCAGATGGTAGAAATATTGATTGGACTCATATTTCATAAATCTACCATGTTTCTACATAACATCATTTTCTCACCATGTAGGATGTCCCAGATACTTTCATTTACCATGTATTCATAAAATAGAAACAAGAAAAATATAGAACTACATAGTACTGAAAAGAAAAAAGAACCTGGAAGAAAGGATGTTGAAGACATTCAGCTGCAGTTGACACTTGCATTTTCTGTACAGCCTCGACTCTATCCACCTGGTCCAAAATAAAAAGCATGTGAACCAAGTTAGAATCCCCATAGAATCATAAAGGAAAAAAAATTTCATATGCTGACAACAACAAAAGTAAATACTAAACAAGAACACTTCTCGAACTACATTCACAAGCATAAACTTGAAATATGAACTTTCAAAAAAACATTCAAATGGAAGACTTGAAATATGAACTTTTAGAAAAACATTCAAAAGAGCACAAAAAAATCGCATACCTTAAGACCTAATTCTAAATCTTTCTTTGCAACAAGTGTAGCTCCAAGCATCACATTTGATTTTGATTTATGATGGAAAATAAAAGAAAAAACTATTATTCTCACCTTAAATCCAACCTTGCTATCCAAGCATGCATACCAATCTTCCTTCATTTCCTTCAAAGGAACCCAATCATGTGGTATGCAACAAAATAACACTAAATATGACATTTAACAAACTCAAGTTACTACCAACACTTTAAATACAACATTCAAATATGACATTTGAACAACTTTTTCACTTTCTAAAAATGAATAGATACCACTAAAATGAATTTTTCCAGTAAACCATAAATACAACTACAATACACTTACAAGGTTTGACATATGAGAGATCCAACTCGAGGTAGGATGAATAAACTCTCTCTATTTGTGGTTGTAGTTACATAACTCAATTTGTGTCAACAACAAATAGGAATCCATTAAAATTCAAATTAAATAGAGAAAAAAAAATCAGCCCCTACCTCATTATAGCCCACAAACATTCTATTTGCATGAAGATAAAAATCAATCATTTTTATTTGCAATTGACAAGTAACATCAACTGTTGACAAAAGGTATGTATTTTTGTAGAAGTGGAAATTATAAGTACTCACTGTCTCATCACTATGACCGGTCAATTTCAAATACTCCAAAGTAACATGATCTATAGGGAAGAATCCCATGGTTGCTCCATATTCATAAGACATATTTGCAATAGTCGCTCGATCAACAAGTGACAATTTACCCATACCATCACCTAAATTGAATAAATAAAGTGACAATTAGCCATGCACACAATCAAAGCATGCCACAAATCATTTTCTATGGCGTAAAGGCTTCCAAATGGCACACACAGATGGAAGCATAAAAAGTGGATGTTGATGTTCCATGAGTCACCCATGAACAATATAAATAGGCGCTAGCATGTGCAACCATGTGCAGGGAAATACTATGCATGCAAGCAATGCTGTTTGATTGCATGCAAACAAAAAGTGAACAATGTTGCAATGAGATGTGCAAGCATGATAAGTGTCAAGACCTGAGATTCAAAAAAGCGTCAATAGCAGCAAAATAGAATTATTATTTATTTATGGGAAATATGATCTCATTATAGAGAAATTGCATTCCATAGGATTGAATCCTCACTGGTTGCAATATATGCAACTTTATTGTTACTAAAAAGTAAATCCCCTTTTCCCCAGTACAATCTTTCTCTTTTTCCCAATACCCCAAAATTTACAAAATGAGTCCTAAATAGCCTTTTTCCAACTTGGAACCAAAAATATAATTTTAATTTTGAATTTAGGCAGTTAGGCACCGAAAATTGAAAATTGAAATTCAAAAATTGAGTCACAATTCAAAAAATGGCAATTTTCCAAAAATTGACCAAGTTTCAGAAGCCATAACTTTTGATCAGGGACTCTGTTTGATGAAACGTTTGAACTGTTGGAAAGGTCTCGGAGTGTAGAACATGCTAAAAACCCGTTCTTCTAGTTTTAACAATTTCTGGACCATTTAGTGCCTTAAGTTGGACTTAGAATATTTTTTAGGGAAATTTTGGGAAACTGAAACTTGAATAACTTTCAAACCGAGAATGATCTTGATCTAATTCTTTCACCAAAGTGCTTATTTTTTTGTCCTGAAGCTTCCCATAAATTTCTACCTCCTCACACCTTCAAATTCAAAACTACTAAAAATAGAAATTGACCAAAAAAAGTAGAAATGCAATTCTAAAAGTTAGGAATTCTTATTCGACAAAAAGGGTATCCAGAAATGCAAAAACATATACAAAAAGCTAACAAAGGGAAAACATAAAGGAAACATATTTTTGGGTGATGTAGGATTGCCCTTACACCACTGGATGCTCCTGCATCAAAGCATGTATTGGGTATGTTAAACAATGTTGAGTGCACTAATGAAATATGTGCGAGGTCGTGCTCAAATCATATTGGATTCTCCTTGCCCTTTCAATGTCGCAAGTGGAGGTGTAGTGCATTGACAATTGCTTCCATGGAGATTTTTGTTTGCTAGTCTTGGGTGGTAGCTCATTTGGTGTGGGTGGCTTTGACATTCATGGGTCTCTTTATGCTTCCGCTTGGCCTCAACTGGAACAAACCTTTAAGTTTCACCATGTTACTTTTGACTTGGGATTATATGTAGATAAACTTAGGATTATTTCATAGGACAACAACCTCTTTGTGTCTTTGACTCCATCTTGCAACAACTATTGTTCCATAAATTATGGGACAATGGTATTTCTGAAATTCTCATTATGACCATCATGAGAATCTATGAGACAGTTGTTAGACAATTCAGGAATCCCTGTGGCCTCTCATCCACTAACCTTCATCTCATACACATCCCACCTGTTGCTAAATGTACTACATTTGATTTTTTGATTAGCACAAATTGCAGAGATTTGTGTGACAAGATCCATTTCATGGCCCATATTACCATATGATCACATCCATCAATAATCCTAAAACTCCATGGTCACCACTCCTATTCCTAATAAATTTAACACTATCAGCCTAACATTACTACATCGGGGGAACTCCCCTCATAGCTCCACTGATAGACTGATGAATACATCTAACCTTCTCTCTTGAAGGGACTCCCAAACAATATGGGAAAATATTTACCGATGTTTTTAATGATCTTTGGTACATAATATGCTAATGTAATATATGAGAACATTTGATTAGAAGATTTTAAAATACCCGATCCTTCAATCAAATTGAAGAAACCTATAGGTTGCACATTCACTTTCACCTAAAAATCATGCATAAATGGATCCCAATCTCTTACTTTTGATAGCGTCGAAATCAAAGGATTCCTACATAGTGCACAAGAATATTATTGTCTGACATATCAGCTCTGAGCAATTGTGAAATGATGGAAAACAAATGTTGTGGAGGAGAGGCCATAAGGGATTTTGATTTTTCAAAATGAATTTCTCTGCCAAATGATATTCCAAATAAGCTTTGCTTCCTATGATGAAGTTGCAAACACAGGTAAATGGAGAAACCTTACAACCTACTATGAGTCACATAGCTTTCAAGCATCACAAAAAATAGATAAGTTATCACCTATTAAGATGCGATGGAAAAAAGACAATGGTACAAAACTTGGAACATAACAATTTCCTTCCAAGTTAAAAGAAAAAAATTTAGACAGTCATATAAGATTTGTCAAGCCAAGGAATGTAATACAAGAAAAGATTGGCAAATGAATGCAACTTGGACAACCAAGAAAAATATTCAATGAAAGCTTCATTCATTCAGTCAAAATGTACATATTTAACAATATGAAAATGACTATTTAGTTCATCTTCTAGGTGATTGTTCAAATTCTAGTACAATTAGGATATATATAATATAAAATATTATCTCGCTATTTCTAGGATTATGTACACTATTGTTACATCCCCCCCTTAATTTGTAGGGGTAGTGGTAGAATTACTATTTGTGTTACACATTGGGCAACTTGTTTATGGTACTTATTATTCTTGATATGAAGCTCCAATGTTTTGCAAAAGGTTTTGCCTAAATGGTTCCTTTTTGAAATTTCTCGAGAACCAAGATATAGACTTGGTATTTAGACATGAGTTTGTTTTCTTAAGTTGAGTCAACTTTCAATGATACTATATCCCATTTTGAGAGAATACCACACTCATTTGCTATGAAATTTTTCACTACTATTTTCTTTCTAGTGATGAAATTTGCATTAAAAAGTTGTTCAAGTTCTATCTTAACTAGAGAACCCAAAATGATGGTGGCCATGAGTATTCCAAAAGTGTGCCAACTACATCATGTGACCTGAAGACTAGATAACCCAAGCTAATTTCACCCATGAGTAACGACAAAGTGTGTTGAAGCCTACATTGAATGACCTAACTTTCTATCAAGCTAAAAATGTGAAACATTTGTTTTCTACAATATCGACACATAAATCGCTCCTATGGTGTGAATAAATTTGCTAAAAATGAAGGTAAATGAAGATTTTTCTCCATGCATAATAAAAAAAAACCAAGATGAAGTGTTCAATCTTAGGTGTTCAAGTGTTGAGTTGAACATTACTTGCTATGACACCACTACAATATATTGCAATGGAAAATCCTCAATGAATAATTTGAGAAGTCTCCAAGTACCATGCTTGAAGAAATTGAAATCTTGATGTTTCTTCAAGTACCATGCTCAAAGAACTCAAAATCTAAATTTTTATGTTCCCCCTTGTAAGATGAGAGTGAAGAGCTACTGCAAAGGCTCCCCTAGAAAGAGAACATATATGAACTCATGAATTGCACAACTCAATGACACCCTCTCGGGTTTTCATCACATGTATCCATTAAGTTGCTTGTTCGAGTCTTCAACTTAACGGGAAGAATTTGTAAGCCACTCTTTCAGGTTTTCAACTTACTACTCATGTGAAAAAGTATGATCAACAAGAGGTAATTTCCATGGCCTCAAATAATCTATAATAAGTTGCATATCTAGCAATCTCAATGTGCTCATTATCAATATCCCAATGGGAAATCATAGGTACAAATACTACTTCACCCACCATCAAAGAGACTAAGAGCATAATTATCCTTTGTGGAAATTGAGTGCAACTCTACAATTTTCTTAGTATGTACCTCAAATACCAAACATCGAGATTGTTTTAAGTTTTGCAAAAAAAAAAATTACTTTTGAATTTTTTAATTTCACCATAAACAACTTATTGTTTTATCATTTATGTATTTGACAAGCTTAAAAAAATTCTTCCCTCCCACAATATTCTAGAATGGGTTAAATGATAATTTTAAGAATACCCCAGCTATTTCAACTTTATTATGAAAATCACTCCCATGTCTATATAAAATGACTTCAAATTTAAAATACCTAGTAATAACTTCCCATCCTAAATGCTTATAAAAAATACTCCCAAATCCCAAAGTTTAAAGGAATAAAACTTATTACTTCGATGAGTATCAAGGGAGACAAGGTTCAAGAAGAAATGAAACATTGACCATGTGAAAAGCTACAATAGCAATGGTGGAAGAATCCAAGTAATAGAAGAGGTCTTTGTGAACCATAATGTATGAAAGATGGTCCCATAGAGGTGGCTATGTTGGTGTTGCTACATTTTCGAGATGCTCTATTAATGCAATCTTAATCTTTACTCTTCCTTCATTTTAAACAGTCCAATTCTATTTACAAGCCTACCCTTATCAAAATCAACATATCTATTTTCAGCCCATATCATCGGCTTAATGTTACTATGTATAAATACATGCAACTCAGAGCATAAGCAAACATATACATATCCTGCAATTGATTAAGCAAGATGGAAAAGACATATTGGGCTCATGGTTCTCACTCTAACTGCACTACTTCTGGTTAATATGATGAGCAGTAAAGGCAGAAAAGTTCCACCATTTCCCAAAGTATTTTTTGCACATAAGGAGCCCTTATTGCTCCTATCACTCTAATCTTCTAGCAAAACCAACTACTATGACATGCTATGAAAAATTGTAAATTTTTTAATTTGAAGTTTCATATGCCAATGTTGGAAGGATTTGTAAAGTGAAGGATTATTATTGAGCCATTACCTAGAATATGAACCATCTGAAGGATATTCAACATCGAGATTCTTGTTAAACTAAATATATATAGACTAGATTCAAAATCTGGAACTTACAATTTGTAAAACAAACAATAAAGGTCTCTACCAAGAAATATCATTCATAGCACCCCTACCATTCTTTGTGCTCTATTCATTGATTTCACACAAATTTCAAAAGCCTGATGACAACTCTTGAACAAATTATAGTATTACATGAATATGCATGTGGAAAAAGAGAAGCAACAACATAACAATATACATCTAGTACTATAATTAATAAAACCTCTTCAAATACATGCATAGCTCAACAATTTGACAAATAACAAAATAAATGTACTGGACATGACAATAATGTATACCAACTCTATTTTCAAATAAAAATATAAGAGACTTATACTTGTAAGTGAGCATTCATTTGTTGTAGAAAAAGTTGCCAATTGTGCACATTCATGTATGCAAGCAACAATCCATGATCTACTTTCACAATCATTTGTAACTATCTCCTTCATCTTCCTCCCTCAGCTAAAGCTCTTCATCCTGATCTAATACTAATGTCAAGCTCAAGAATGTAATACAAGAAATGATTGACAAATGAATAGGACTTGGACAGCCAAGAAAAATACTCAATGAAAGCTTCATTCATTCACTCAAAATGTACATATTTAACAATAAAAAAATGATTATTCAATTCCTCTTCTAGATGAATATTCAACTTCTAGTGCAACTAGGATATATAAAATATAAAATATTATCCTACTACTCCTAGGATTATGTACATTATTGTTACAAGATTTGGTGACTTAGTAATTATGAAATGTGAAACATTTTCATTTCTTATAAACTCGCATGTAACAGTATTGTTGGGAGGTCCTTCCCTTGTCATAATCATTTCTATATAATTTATCTCCAAACTAGCTTGGTTCCCTGTTTCATTTTGTCTCCTAAACAAGTGCAGACATAAATATAGGGACCCTATTTCATACAGCCAAGGTAAGACATTGATTTCAATTTAAATTTGACCAAACCTGCTGCAGGAATAAGAAAATAAAGAAACCTACTCCACTAGCATGCATTTTTGCCTCTTGAAGAATTGGCTTTTCTTAGGAACACAAACCCCCTTTTCTACATGAATACAAAAAGAAATCATCTAGAGTTCTAAATCTCATTTTGTATGTTCACATGACACAATTTAAAGGAATACTTCCTGAATTGCGACCATGGGTAGTATTCTCAAGAAACACAAAATACATACAACACATTAGCCTTGGTGAAAAAATGTTATTACATCTCCATTTTTATTTTTTCAAATGCTTTTTGGCCAAACTGTTTGTGAGCCATGAGTGAATCAGATGTTTTCTCACAAACTAGTGCATCTGGACATGAAAAATGCACTTTCTTCTCAAGTGACTTCAACTTTACAAAGAGTAAGGTACCGAGTTGACAAAGATTGTCAAAAACAATTCAATATTTCCTGATGGATTGTAATTCACGTTTACCTTAGTATTTCTACATTTTGTTGAGTAGAAAAAGAATTGCAAGATTTTGCAAGTACTTGACGGTTCATCAGAGTACGAGTATAAGCCTAGTCCAAGCAGTGGAAAATGAGGCCTGCCAAGTCTGTGCCAAGTCTAGGTCTGTAACACTAGTCCTTATAAAAACTTTCTAGATATCATTTCTGGGAATCAACTTATCCTCAAACTTAATTGATGATTATCATGCTAGCTCATGATTCACTAAAAGAATAGGAATTCAATTCCCTCTCTTTGTTGAAGAGATTCTAAGCTAATATGACTGCTTGTTTACTTTTAAGAACCACACTACTTCCTCCTAGTAAGAAAGTAGTACTTACAACAAAAAAATTAACCATTCAAGCGAATAAAATTCACAGGTGTAAAGCCAAATTCCACAACCTTTTCCAACATCCTCCATGCCTATGCCAAAATGGGAGCTTTGAAACAAGATATGAATATTCATCAATGCATAGACAATACACATCAGTATCCCTATAAGAAATGTGGTCTATGGAATGCAATATTGCAGGATATGCACAAAATGGATTTGTTGAAAAGGCTTGAGAAACTTTCAAGCAAATGCAATTGGCAGGTGTAAAGCCAGATTCCACAACCTTTTCTAGCATACTCCCTACCTATAATAAAATGGGAGCTTTGGACAGGGTATGTACATCCATCAAAGCATAACAGAAGGTCGATTTCTGTCAGATATTATGGTTGGAAATGCTCTAGTAGATATGCATGCAAAATGTGGAAGCATAGGAAAGGCACGTGAACTATTTGATAGAATGCCTCAAAGAGATGTCATCTCATGGAATGAAATGATTGCAGGTTTTGCAGAAAATTGTTTGTTGAAAAGGCTTTTGAAACTTTCAAATGAATGCAATTGGCAGGTATAAAGACAATTTTTTTGCCAGATTCCTCCTTGCTTGTGCCAAAATGGGAGCTTTGGGATGGGTTATGAACATGCACCAAAGCATAATGGTAGGGGAATTTTTATCATATGTTATAATTGGATATGCTCTTATAGACATATATGAAAGATGTGGAATTGTAGACAAAACACCTGAATTGTTTGACATAATGCCTCAAAGAGATATCATCTCATGGAATGAAATTATTGATTGCAGAATGTGCACAAAATGGATTTTGCAAGGAACCTCTCAAAATCTTTGAATTAATGAAGCACTCTGGAGCACATCCTAACATTGTAAGCTTTGCTTGGGTTCTAGGTGCATGCAGTCATGTAAGTTTAGTGGATGAGGGTTGCACATACTTCACACGTCAGTAACCCTTATTGAATTACAATGGCTCTACATGATGTGGATTCGACTGCTTTCATAAAGCTTTGCTATTAGAACCCGATGATGTGGGGATTAAGAAAGGACTTGCCACTACCAGGATGAAGACACTTTCAATAACAATGATACTTCACAAACCTAAAATGAAAGTGGATTTGATAGAAAATGCGTTGAGACAGAACGCCAAGAATCGTGGAAATCTTAGTAAAAGATCACATTATTAAGTAATTAATATAGGGACTGCAAAGGCTAAAACTTTTGGAGGAATGTGATAAAAACCTGTGAAAGAATGTGTACCATGCAATGGAAAATCCTTTTTGCTTAAACAGATAGGATCCAAGTGTGGTCTGCATCGCACAGGAAGTAACCCACATCACTGTGGAAAGACTAAGCAACAAACCCTAAAATTGGTGTAATGTCGCAAATACAAGATCCATCGGAGAGAAATGTAAGTATCAGAGTGACTTTCTTCAAGTCTAATGCAGGAGCACCATGACCATTTCATTCTTCCATGGGGAAACTCTTGGATTTTGATTCAATTTTGTTGTTTCTACATTGTAAAAAGGTCATATAGATCATTTTTCATATGTTGAGGTCACTAGGGAGTTAATGGTCAAGTTTTGTGTCCATTTTGAAGAAATGTCAATGTTTCCAAAAAGTTGTCACAATGCAAATTTTTTTTGTAAAATTGCAAAAAAAAAGGTGCAAAACTGGGAAGGTGAAGAGTCAAGTTGGTTTCTCTCATTGGGAATCAGTTGGAAACTGAATGGTCATGATTGTAATGTATTTAAAAGACCTTGTGAATGTTTGTAGAGGCATGGGTGCTTGTAATTTTCAATTTGAATATAGAAGAGCATTGTTTTATTGCATTTTTCAATAGAATTCTATTGTTTTCATGTACTATACAGACCTGTATGGGCAGAAGTTCATTTTTAAATGATTTCAAGTCGAAGTTCTTTCAATCACCTTCCTAGTAAAGTTGGTTTTAGGTGAATTGATGAAATTTTGTGAAAACTATGGTAATTTTCTGGAAGACTGCCTGAAACCCTCCATTAGGGTAGACAGTGATAAACAAAATTGTGTTTCTCTCACTTGGACCAATGAAAAATGCTAGTTTTTGGTGAGATTTTGGTGAGATGGTTTATTTTGGCATATACTTTCATGTTCTAAAGTTGCAATCCAAAATTTTAAGGTTAGCATGTGAATGGTTGATGCCCTAGGATTGTAATTTTATGGAAATAATAGAGTTTGGTGAAGGTTTGAGTATTTTGATTGTGGGATGGCATTCTTCTTGAGTAATATTGTTTGAAAAGGTTGCTAAAGTGTGTTGTAAATAAGGTTTGATGAAACTATAAGCATTTTGAATTTATTTGTATACTATCTTGTTAACACAGACTTGTGACCGTCATGTTTTAAACCCAAAAGTGATGGTTAATAATTGGAGTTTGTTATAAATGTGTTGAAAAAGGATGGGAAATAGTTTATAAAGCATATTTAGTCATATTTAAACATGTTTGTGGCATTTAAAAAGAGAAATGGGCTTGGGATTATGGACTTTCAATAAACCCTCAAGAAGTAAGCATGGAATTTGGCATAAAACCGATGTTTAGAGTTTTGTTACATGAATGAGTGTTACTACTGATGAAATTTGTTGATTTTGACATTTTATCACTTGTTGAGAGTGTTGAAATGGATTTTGAGGGTCTGAGTGAAGAATTCCTTGGAGTTGTTTTGTTAATGTGGCCTAATTGGGCCTAGTTGCTAGAGGACAGTCTACTAAGGAAGATCTCATGATTAAGATATCTAAGTTATTGATAGGGTTTTATATGAATGCATATGTTAATATCACTTTGTGAAGGGTTCATCAAATATCAGATAAAGTGTTAAGTTGTTGGTTTCTTATGTTAGTTTGTTTCCAAGAGTGCTTCAAAGATGTCAATAAATTTTGAATTGTGAGATTGCTGCCTTGAGTTACTGTGGAATTGAGAATTTATATTTTGAACCCCTTAGCTCTGCATCAAAGTCCCTACGATAGGGAAAAAATATTATATTGGGAGGACTCTTCAATATCGGTGTGAGTGATGCGGATGTCCCTGTGATATCCTACAAACTTGAGCAAGTATGTAAGTAGCTTCGTCAGAAGGAGAATGTTACATTGGTGGGAAAAGGCTTGTGGTCCCACCGATGGCCCAACGAAGCATATCGGGGAGAAAATTGATTATTAGTGGGAGTGAAGCATTAGTTTCGTCGATCATCTAAAAACCCTTATTGCATTACAATTTACATATATAGTTGATCATTAGGTGTGCAGGGTTGACATTTGTGCCTGTGTTGGCTATATTGAGGACACCCTAAACATTATTACTAAGATGCTAGTTAAATTTGTGGTACATGTGAATCATATATGAATATAGGCTAAGTATTTCCAACATCACTACTTTTTTAGTTGGATCTTAAAAAAGTTGCAACTTATGTTCTTCTCTAAAACATATCTACGAGGTTCAAATAGTAAAGAGATTGATGAAAGATAGAGGAATTAAAAAGATACTTGGATGTGGTTGGATTGAAGGCAGTAAACTGGTACATGTTTTTTGTGTAGGAGACAAATCACATCCACAAACATGGTAGAGCTATGCAAATTAGGAGAAATTGGCTTGGAAAATGAAGGCAGTAGGGTATAAAGAATCATTTATTTACCACCATAGTGAAAAGTTAGCAATTGCATTTGGATTGTTAAACATGGCCCCTGGTACAACTATTAGAGTTGTTATGAACCTTCAAGTATGTTCTAATTTCCACACTACATCTCAAAGGAGAAATTCAATACTTGGAGGGCTCAATTATCATGATGCCCACACCTCATGCACTACAAGACACTCCTTTGGATCAGATTTTTTGTAGAATAGGGAAAAAAATTCCTCAAATGCAAACGTATAATGCCTAGATAGACCTAAATTTGTTGATTTCTAATGCCAATTAAATGGCTAGAATACATACCATAACTTAGGGAGTCAATCTCCTCAGTTTCCATGAACACTATGGGAAAAAATCAACTCTCAACTACCATCTTCTCAAGCAAAAACTTGGCATCCAAATCATGGTCTGCCTCTGAAACTGCTCATTATGTCATCACAACATCCCTAGCTATCACCAGAGAGTTTTTTATCAACTTGAAAATTAATACTTTAGCCAAAACATATCAAATATTCTATTGTAATTTCTCACTTGCATTATGCCTCTCTTAAACTTGTATTTAAATCTTTTGATAGGACTTAAAATCCATCCAATTGATATTGATATTATATCATGATATGTAAATTGATCCAATTTCAAATCCAAGCCTTATTTCAAGTTGCTTGAATTCAACACCCTCTTCATTAATCATGTAGTTGAATCAACAAACCCTATACTTTGATACTTTCATTTGAATATCAAGAATTTGACTTATGGGATAACCAATCTTAAATTCATGCTTAATCAATGGCCCACATGTATCCCTTAGATGAAATGGCTGCAAGTGATCAACAAAACATCAAGCATATATATCTAGCGCTTTACTACTAAAAACCCATTCAAATCAATGGCTAAGAAATTTTTGCCATCAAGGTCTATGGCTTCAATAGATCAATGGATACCCAAGATGTGCAACCCCTTAATCTACCAATATATCACAATTAAAATGATTGTGACATGTAGCCAAAAGGCTATGATCCACATATCTCCTTCAATACACTAACTTGCTAAGAACATCATTGAGTAGAGAAACAGACCTGCCATCACTTATCACTAGGCTCCACATGGAAAAACTACATTCATTACTACAAAACTATATCCTTACAAGAAAAATCCTTGATCAATAAGAGTTAATCTTACTATGCCAAGTTTCCTTCAAATGTTGCCTATTCATTACTTGGATCCACCACCTTAATTGCCTGAACACAAGACAAGATTAACAATTGAGATGCTTTGGCTTTGATGATCAATGATATCAATGGATAGTTGAACTACCAAGGTGGAAGGAGGACCAATCTACCAAAATCTACCAAATGAAACCACATGGCTTTGCAAAAGCTAATTGATCATCCCTTATAATGCACTCTAACCCCACTCAATTAATGGTCTAGATCAATTTTACGTCAATATTAATGGTCAAGGGAGATCTTCTCTTCAACCCAAAATTACTTGAACATCTTTGACTTCAAAATCCAATCAAGAAATGTCATGTAAACTTATGTTTTTGCACTTGACTATATACCCTTTGATTCACCTTGAAGATCAACAACTTTAGCAAATCAGTAGACTACTAAAGTGTTGAATGGTATGATTTATCAAAGTACCTACATCCTCCAAAGCACATTAGATCACACCACATGGTTTCACCAAAACCATTTGATACCTACTTGATATCTATAGGCCTTACTTAAACAACAATCAACATTGAAAGTGCAGATCAACTTGCCCCAAAGATTAGTGATTACAACCAATTGGCGGATGGCTAAAGTGTTGAATGGTTTTATTCACCGAAGTGCAAACATCGCTGAAATCCAGTAGTTCATGCCACATGGACATATCATATGCACCTAGCCTCCTACTTTCCATCAATGGACACAATTTTCTCCTCTCAATATTGACACCTTCAATAGATGGTTGAGGAGATTGGTAGCTTGATCTACTAATATGCTACAATACACTAGATTGTGCCAAGTAGCCACAATGTCCATTACCAAACATGGACCCTAACACAGACTTGTTGCACCTCTATCCCAATAAGGATCATACACCTCAACATCCCTTTGAAAAAGGATCCATGTTGGAGATGCCCATGCTAACAATAGAGACCTTTTTGGTAGGTCAATATATGGATATTGAACCCACCATGTTGGTCTACCAAGATTATGGGACCATTATCCAATCATCAAACAAACAAGATCAAATCACTTAAATGAAATATAACCTCCTACAACAAGTCAATGAAAGAATATAATAGAAAGGTGAAGGCAGAGGCAAAGTTCTTTGGCCTTCACATAAATTTGATGAACCAATTTTCCATTAATGAAACTCAAGAACTAAACCAAGGTAGCAAAGAATTAAAAATCCAAAGGGGGCAAGGAACCAATGCTTTGCAAAAGGATTTAACCAACCACATAACAGGTGGGAGCACATTGTACTAGATAAAGCTTATGCAAAATTTGATTATAGTGGAAGATTATTTTGTTTCTAGAACTCCTCACAAACAAACCAAATCCTATTGAATCATTCTTGGTTGAATTATCTAGAAAGTTTAACAAGGCTACACATAGAACCATAAAAAGATAAGTTAGATTGGTTTTCAATACCCCTCTCACATCTTAGTTGGTGTGATTTGGTCCTCAATTGAGCTATGAGCATCTTCATTTTCCATTTGATTTTTTCCCCTATTTAAGCATTTTGGTCATGCTCCTAAGTAGGTTTAAACTCAATTTTGTAGTTTCAATTTTTTTAAACAAGCTTAATTTAAACTATTCCTTCACATAATTTTTAATCTCTTGATTGGTGACTAGGCATTCTTTTAGGTTGACACACCACTTATTCATCCACAATTTGTTTTTTTTCATCCATGCCCTCTTTCTCTTGTTCATCTATTCTCTCATTAGTGCCTTTGGCTCCTTATCCTCCTCCATGTTCTCTATTTTCTTTATATAGCTTAAGAAATGCATCATAGTTGTTTCTTCTACCAAGAAATAAACTATTTCTACAAGGAGTACTTCGTGTGTGAAAAACACTTTAATCTTGTATCTTGACACACCACTTATTCATCCATAGTTTGTTTTTTTTCATCCATGCCCTCTTTCTCTTGTTCAACTCTTCTTTCATTAGTTCCTTTAACTCCTTATCCTCCTTCATATTTTCTGTCTTCTCTATATAGCCTAGGAGATGCATCACAATTGATGCTTCTATTGAGAAATAACCTATTTCTATGAGGAGTATATCGCATGTGATAACCACTTTAATCTTGAAGTTTCTCATGATTAAGTGCTTTAGAATTCTCTCAACTTGTCTCCACTTTAAACCCAACATACCACTAGCGATCTCTGTTAGCCCAAATAATACCTCAATGGTTTTCCAATCCCACAAATCAACATCTTTGCACCTATTTTGAAGAGTATAGTGCTCTCAACCTTCTTTGGATTCTCTTTGTTATGCATGTTTCACAACTAAGCTTGTTAGTGAAATCAAGCCCCATGATTTTTTTTTCAAAGACTATCTCAAGTGGGTTCAACTAAATATGAAGCTTATCTACTTCTTATCCTTTCAACACAAGAAGACAAAAACCTTGGTTTTGTTGGTGTTTACTTAGATCATGAGCACCAACAACTACCACAATGAAACATACCTCTGTCCAACATCTACAAATATTGACTAGCCTTTGTTAAAACTCTCTTTTAAATAATGATGTAAATATCAATTCCCCAAACATGAATAGCTATTGGTCAAGAATAGTGATGCATATGGCTTGAGTGAATGTAGAATGGTAGTTGTCAAGGATTTATATGGTAGACTTGGTAATATCACATACCAATCCTCAAACTAAATGTTCAGAGGGAAAATTGAAAATTCATTCATCATTTCTCATTATAGGGCTAAGTGCATTCATTGCATATTAAGATTTATATTTCTCCAATAATTTTCTTAGCCATGTGTCACCATGAGAAAGACACTAATCCATTGCAACTGTAAGCAATGAATGGATTTTTTCTCTTTTGTTTTGGGGAGGATTGATACTTGAGCAGACAAAGGTGAGACACCCACTAAGCATGGGAATTTCAATAAGGAACATTTGTTATGTGTTCACATCCACAATATCATAAGAGGAAAACTTAGTAATTTTTGATATTCTGGGCCCATACCACTACACAATGTATCACAATAGTGTTAGAAGTTGGGTTGTGGAAGAAATTCCTTGCCCTATTTGGTAATATAAAGAACATCCTTAGTTATTGGAGGAGATGTCTTGAATTGTATTGTATTCTTCTATTAAAGGGGCCAATGGGGTTTATCCTTCTTTAAGAATGGTTGTATTGGAAATCCTACCTTAAAAGGAATGTTACTAATTCAACTTTCATATTTGGTATTGTATCATGCTCCTAAGAGATGGGTTCTTGTGAACCAATACTAATTTGTAAGTCACAAAGATTGACTCAATATTAAAGCAACTGACTCCCAAAAAATTATATTACATAAATTTTATATCTCTTCAATTTCATTTTTATACTTCTCTTTATTGGCAAGAGCCTCTTGTTGGGGACTACTGGATGGTTAGGGACATTTGCAATAATTAATGGCATGCAATATAGTTGGCAGGGATTCATTTTCTTTGGTGGACAAGCTGAAAATCTAGTTTTCAGGAAGATACCTCACCACTCAATATGGCACTGGCCCAAAAGTTTTGTTTTATTGCCTACATAAGGAGAGATTTTCCAAGTAATAATTATGCTCATCTAATGTAACTCATTTTCTCTTTGGATTATTAGAAGATTCATTTCTTCAACAACAAAAAAATACATCTATTTTACTCTTCTAGCATGCTTGTTTATTCTACTATTGATTTTGATATTTCTATATCTATGTTGAAGTTCAAATCTATTTAGGAAATATTTCTCTTAAAAAATAGTATCAAAGTGGTTATCTTGGCTTCCAAACAATTTGTGTATTCAAGTGTTAGTCTTAAATTGTGTCACCCCTTCTTTGGTTTGAAAACACATTTGACAGCCTATAGGAAACCGACTGTATAAGTGCTTGTGAGTAATTTGGAGGGAGATAATGCCTTGGGAAGTGGCCCTTATGGAACTATTCTATTTTTTTGGGAATGGTGATCTGTATTGTAGTTCAAAACACTAAGGAAAATACAAGATCTGAAACTTAACCTTCTCGAACTGTTGTGTTTTATGAAAATTCGTGGCTTCTACTTGGTGGAGCAACTCTCATGGAAGAAATAAATTGACATGGGAAATATTGGGAGGCATTTCTACCTATATGGGAAGGAAAGTATGAGCCAAATATGAATCGAGAATCCTACAAGGCTAATAAATTCTTAATGATATTAAATTTTGTAAGTATCCAAGAAGACTATTTCCTAATCATTTGTTTATTCTCCATTGGAACCCATCTTAGTGTCCACTACCTATAGTCTTTTGACTATATAAAACATTCAACCTCTACTACCTATCCCTCTCAAGGCTATTGAACATATCTTTGCCATTCATGTTATCATCCACATGATTGTTATCCCATCAATCATGTCACCATCTAGGGGAGAGTTGGCCTATCAATCATGCCACTATTTAGAACACTGTTGGCCTATCAACCAAGCCAAAATACAAAAGACTATTGACCTATCAATCATACCACCATCAAAATGGAGTGGCTAAAGACTCAACAATCACCATACCTCTTGGGATTGTTGGTTAAGATCATAGTAATGAACATTTCAATAAATTTCAACCCAAAATATGATATTTAATGTTTTTTTGTGTAAATAATTATCACTTAGTAAGTCATTGGGGATTCAAATTCCCTCAGAAAGTCAACCAAAATCATCAAAATGCCTTAGGTCATAGCTGGAAACTGATTCTATACTGTCAAATCACTATTACAAAATACAAAAAGTTGGTAAAATAAGATCAAGATACCCAGTTGACCTGTGTATATACATGCAAACAAGTCAAATAGACTAACATCATGCAGGCCAACCCAGTAAACCATAAAATAATTACATGGTTGGTAACTTAATTTAGGTAGACCAGAAAGATCAAGCAGGTTAGAGTCCACCATGAGAGAGAAAATAAAGGGTTCTTCTGACCCAATTTAACAAATTTTGACATCATGATGTCGCCCAAGTCAAATATTGTAGCCAGGATGTAATCATTATGTCACATATGATTATGTTATGTCCAACAATGCCTACTTGTTTGTTTGTGTTCCACCTCAGATGGTCTATCTCAATAATTCCCTTTGTTGTCTTGAAAATATAGCTAAAGCTTTATAAACTTGTGAAGCAATGGCCTAGTCTACAATGTAATATAATTAAGGAATGAAAATTGTACAATTTGAAACAAGATTCTTCAATAAAATAAGTAGAAATGTAGGTTTGCAAATTGCATAGAGTGATGAAGTCACACAACTAGTAATCAATCAAAAATAGTCTTACATGAAATGTATTTGAACTGAGTGCAACTTGGGTCACCTACATATTACCTTTGCCAACACCACTGCCAAATTGGCACACCAAATTCACTGAAATACAGTTTGCCAATAAGTGTGAGCTGAGGAGCCAAATCATCCCTTGTGCCCTCACCACTACTATAGCCCCATGAAGGCAACCTATCAAACACTGAACATTACAAAATAGTACCTTTTCGTATCCAAAATTGCTTATAACTGACATTTTTTATGATTTTACATGTCATTGCATACAATATTGAAAGGATTCTTCTATATCCTCCCCACATTCAACATAGCTATTCCATTCCAAAAAACAAATCAACAAGGATTCACATCCTTGGTCTCTAATAAGGGGAATTATTTTTTTCAGTCTTTTGATTCTTTGTAAACATAAGTACTATACTTGTTCACCATATCACTTCATACACATTTGACCTTGAATGGGATGCTTCTACACTCTCCTTCAGTTCACCATAGTTGTTTCAATCCAACAAAACAAATCAGAACTAGAATTCTCACCATCGATATTGTGGTTCTTTGGACACATATATAGGCATGATCAAGCTATAAATCAGTGACATCATTATATCTAAGGAAGGAAACCAACATTCACTCTAGGCATAAGTCACTTTAGTTCCTACACTTATAAAGAAACCAGGAGAATGTGCATCACATGAACTAGATGACTTGCTTGTTGCAATTACTTTTAGTAATCAGGCATAGGAAGACAAAAGAAAACAAGGCCATAGATTCCTCAGTAAACCTCACATCATCGTGCTTCTCACAATGCTTGGAATTTATGTTTACAATTTCTCTAATTGGGTTTCTCTCTAATCATCCATTGTATACTTTGTGTGTTTGCACATTCTTGAATAAGGTGAACATGTTGTCAACTTCTATCTATCCAAAAAATCTCTCAACAATCTTGGCTATTCTTGTGTTTAGCAAGCACAACTTGCCAACTACTCACCTAGGAAGCACACTACTCCAAAATAGGGCATTTTAGGGTAAGAGAGACACTTGTTGCACTACAACAAAATTTATATTTACCACATATACATAGAGATATATAGAACTCCATATCATGACATGCATTCCTTGCTGCATTGTCAAGCAAACAAACAAGAAGATTAGACTCTATACACTACTATTAGCTCCATCTAGGCCTTGGGAATATACAATGTTGCAGAGTCTCAAGGCAAGGAGATGGTGGAGACGAGTCTCAGGATGGGGGGATCAAGGGCCTAGATTTGGGGACAATGAGGGGATGACAATGCAAATATAAATAGTACTTAAAAAATAGTTATAAAAAATATACAAGAAATAAAATATGATATTTTGAAATACTATTGCATTGAACAATGGAAATGTTGAATATCAATATATTAAGATTACATTCAAAATGACAATTACATTCATAATCCAAATATAAATAGAAAATGGCCCAATGCCTCAAATCATCATTCATTCCCGCAATCCACACCAAACTCCTCATCACTCCCAGGGGAACAAGATATGCCCAAAATAGTGCAAAATCTCAACATGCAATAAAATAGATGCAGTAAACTATTAATGCTAGAAATAAGAAATGTAAAATTCCAGTGAGGCTAAACCATCCATATAGAACTCAAGACTAAGACCAAAATAAAAAATACTCAAAATGTTATATTAAACACTTCTAACAAGTCACAATACACAAAAGCACAACTCTCCAAGGTCAAATCAAAAACTCATAACTGAACTCAAATATGAATCCCAAGTTTATAGTTTTATCAGCAAATAGAAAATTGTTACTGGTATTGATGGAAACAAGTGTAGAATGATGATAGAAGGCTACAAAGCTTCAAGCCAAAATTCAAATTTGTGATAAATTTAATGCTATAATAAGTACAAGAGATTATAGCCATCAAGGGGGTGATCATTTTTTAAAATCGACAACATTCTTTCTAAACTAACAAGAGATTAGTGCCTTGGTGATTAAAAAATGAATTCTAGACACCACTCAATCAAATCCAACAATCACAGAGTTCACAGAGTTCATTTGAGAAAGGAGGGCGTACATTTGTATGAAATAGAACAAAAAATACAAAAACGTAGGGCACACCTGGTCTGTTGTTGAATGCTATCATTTGTTCAAGATCATTATTGTTGTCGCTTTCCCAAGATCCTAAACTTTTTTGAAAAGCCCCTTGTCATTTCTGATGTGGAAAACCCTTGTTTGAAGTTTCATAAAAAGGAAAAATGCATGTCGAATATTCAGGGAGGGAAAATGAAAAAGAAGAGGGAAATAAAAAAATTATTGTAGAAAAAGTTTTTTTTTATTGTCTTAATTTAAGACAATTAAAGAATATTATATAATATTGTATTCTAATTATATTATATTATATAATATATCATATTATAACTATATTATATTATATAACTATCATATTATATTATAATATATTATATTATATTATATTGTAATATAATATTATATTATATTATATTGTAATATAATATAATATTATATTATATTTTAATATAATATCATATTATATTATAATATATTATATTATATTATATTTTAATATAATATCATATTATATTATAATATATTATATTATATTATATTGTAATATAATATATTATTATATTATATTATATTGTAATATAATATATTATTATATTATATTATATTGTAATATAATATATTATTATATTATATTATAATACCACCCACTCCCTCAATTTGAAATATTCTTTTGAATTGTCTACTTTAATATCATATTGTCTAATTTTTATTTGTGTGACTAATTATTTAGTTGTGTTTTTTACCCAATGATCAAATTAGTCATTTATAGTTGTGTACTTGACCTTTTGAAATGAAAGTGTTTACAAGATAGCCCTCAAAATGCAATTGGATTGCTTAAATCATATTTTATTAGTGAAATTGACCATAATTGCTCTTTGATACATTTGACATGCTAACATTACTGGAAAATCAAACTAGCTTCAAATCATAGTTAAAAACATTAATGATTCATTAACATAATGAGTAATAAAAGTTAAAAAATGCAAATGTTAATTTAAAAAATATATATATGCGAAGGCCTTAAGACTGCACCGAGAGGCAATGCCTTCCATGCAATAGGTATTTTTGGTGCACCAAGAAACCTAGGCAGCCAAATGGCCCGCTTAGGTAGGGGTCCCATGAGGGGGGCTTAAGCTCTATGGATTATGATCAAATTTGAAAGAAAAAAGAATAGAGTAATAGTCATTTATTTAGTCATTTATATAGTCATTTATTTAGTCATTTTTATTTTTCTAGTATTAGTCATTTATTTAATCATTTAGTTGTGATTTTACCCGGTGACCTAATTAGTCATTTATGATGATCAAATTAGTCATTTATTTGCCAAATTCTACTAGTGTTAGTCATGTGACTAAAATTTTTAGTCACGTAGTCATTTATTTGCTAAATTCTACTAGTGGAAAAATTGGGAAATCAGGAAGGATTTAACTAAACTTAACTAGTCAAAGATGTTAACCAGAATGGCTACTGTGTGGAGCCCTTCGCATAAGGATTGGGTTAAGTGTAATTTTGATGGGTGCTCAAAAGGAAAACCGAGACAAGTTGGTGTAGGGGGTCTGTTAAGGAACCATAAAGGAGATTATATAGTGAGCTTTGGCATGAATATGGGGATCTGCTCCAATAATAAAGTTGAAGCTATGGCAACTCTGGGAGGCTTCAATACTTTGAAGGAGTTGGGTCACCAAAATATCATAATTGAAGGGCTCTAAAATTATAGTGAACATCCTAAATGAAGAGGCAACACCACCATGGGAATTAAAAAACATAATTGATAAATGCCAACTCATTAAGAAGTTTTTTTTATCAATTGTAGGGTGCAACATGTTTATTGGGAGGGAAATAAAGTAGTTGACTATGCCGCCAACGTGGCACTAAGCTATAGAGGTTGGACCCAATGGACTCATGGTAATATGCTGAAGTCTTTAAGAGACTTAAACCTAAATGAAATTTTTGAAAATGAGTATCATTTGCAAAAATGAAAGATTGATATTATGTGGGAAAGATGGGTACTAAGTGGTGCCTTTGGCTTTCCATGTAATGATGACATAGGAAGTACGAGGTTGTATCAGATGATCTTGGTTGGAAGTATTATTTATTATGCTTCCATTATGAAGGTGTCCAAAAATCACATGAAGATTTACAAGGTGTTAAGGGTTGTCATTTCTATTCGTGTTGATTTTCCTTGTGCTAGCTATTCCCACATTTCAAATGTGGAGAAAGGTATGAAAATTAATGAGTTTAATAATTGTAAGAAAAATGATGGGTTTTTTGTTCTGGGAAATGTGTCACTGAACTTAACCAAAATAAACTTCTCATTTCTCAATTCATTAGTGGCTCTCTATGAATTTTGGTGTAAGAGTGGTTGTTGCATTCTGGAAAGAAAGAAGAAGGTGTGGGAAATTATGAAGAAAATTCTATCACAACTAAAGAATTTGCAGAAAAACAAAATGGGAGGACCAATGAAAAGAACGGAGCCGCCTAATTGTTAAGCCTAGAAACATAATGTGGATTTATGGAGAATGTTTGAAAATGTTGGTATGGTTCCGTTCTTCCAATCCCTGAAAGGATACAACAGGAACCTAACGACAAAGTTTACCAACTCCTGGAGGAATGGTAACATTACCATTGGAGTGGTGAAGTTTGAGGTAATGCCTATATTCATTGCAGAAGCAACAGGGCTACAAAATCAAGGGATTAAAGTTGCTAAGAAAAGTGGGGCGGACTACCAAAGGTTTGTTGACAAATTCCTGCATGAAGGGGAGAATCTCAAAAGATTTCAAAACGGGTATGCAAGATTGGAACTCCCTCCTCCCTTTGCTTTAGTTAGCTTGTTTGTTATGCATTACTTTACTCTTGAGGGAAGGTATATGTTGGTACATATGTACAATTTTCCCTTGATTAACCACATTCGTCATGGTGAGAGAGTTAATTTTTCATTTTATCTGTTGTCCTCCCTGCAACTCAATATCGAGAAAGGATGTAGTCCTCCCCTCCACCAAGGTCTAATGCTAACCCTATACAAGTATGCTCTTGCATTGAATCCCCATGGCAACCCTTTGGCTGGAAGAAATGAAAACCCTAGTCATTTTGAAGAGGTTAATGAGGAACAACCTGAGGAAGAAAAACATGTTGTTGTTGAAATCCCGACTAAGGAACCTAACCCCCGCCTGCCTCCTATTGTTGCTGCCAAGAGAGTGCTTATTACTTCTAAAATCCAATCCCCTATGGCCAATGTGTCCAACCCCTCTAATCTTGTGTCGTAGAAGAGTGAGGAAAAAAGAGCATTTGAAATTGAGCTCATCAGAGCCACACCAAAAAAAGAAAACATTCTCCTTTGTTGTTGGAACTACCCAAGGCGAAGAAACCCAAAAGATACATAAACCCTAGGGATGTCATCAATATCATTGAGGAAGGGACTCAAAATGAGGAGGAGTCTTTGCAGGGGCAAGGTAGTGGAGTGGCAGGAGGTCGACCCGCCTTGCAAAAGTAGCCTCAAAGGACAAAAAAGGTAAACAAAAAATGACTGAGTGTGAAGAGGAGGACCTGGGGTACGAAGAATTTGAAGCCTGGGAGGAAGATGACTCAGAAGATATGGATTTTGAGGACATAGCTTATGAGATGGGGGAAGAAGATTCAAACGACGATAAGGATAAGGAAGAGGAAGAACAAATTGAACAATTTGAGGATGAAAAGAAGGAGGATGAAAATGTGTAGGAAGATGGGTATTTGGGAATGGATAATAAAGCTGAGGATTCGAGCAATGAATTTTTAAAGAGTAGACTAACATTTCTATAGGTTCAGTTTGAAGATATGGAGAAGGATTTAGTTGCGCTCATGAAGGTAACTAACAGATTGATGAGGAGGGCGATGCTAGGAGCTACTTCTGGAGAATCCAAAATCACTAGGAAGTTGAGGAAATAGGGGAAACCAGATGTCTTGAAGATGCTAGATGAGACAGAGGGACTTGACTAGAGAGTATACATTGCTCTCATGGGAGAGTATGGGGACCTGTTGAAGAAAGCCAATTAATGGCTTTATGTTGCTACTCTATTGTTTATGATGAGTTTTTTGGCCTTCTATTTTAATCTCTCAAACTGCTATGTTATTATAGCTATGATTTGGTGGAATACCACTTGGGATATTGTGGATTTAATGGTTTATGTAGATCTAAGTATGCTTCTAGAAACTTATTTTTTTGATTAGTACTGGTTGGTCTATGGTTACTATGTTAAATGTTGGTCTATGTGCTATTACTGTAGCTATTTTTTAGTTTGCTGGTGGTGTTGTTTCCCACCTTTTTCCATTTCTTTTTTTATGTTGTTGTAACCATGGGATCATGGCCCTTCCCCCTTCCCTTCTTAACTAATCAAAAACATTCTTAGCTTTAGCATTATACTCACATGCCTTCTTATCATCCTGATCTATTGGAGGAGTTGCAGGAGAAGTGTAGCCATCCACAACATATTTCCAAACATCAAATAATAATGATGTCAGGTATGCTTCTGTCCATATACTCCAAAAATCATAATTTTTCCCATCAAACTAGGGTGCCTTGTCTGAGTGAGATCCATCTTGGCCTACCATGTGTTCAAATCCAAGATCTACCTCCAACTATTAAGATGCACCAAGGAACATGGAGCTAATACCAATTGTTGAACACACAAATATACTAAGAGGGGGGGTGAATAAATATATTATTAAATTTGAACTTTAATCAATGAATATTAAAACATCACATCATAATAGAAGCAACAATGAAATCAATGAACACAAGATAACACTAGATTTACATGGAAATCCCAAAGGGAAAATTTATGATGAGAAAAGCTACATGGATCTACCACCCAAAGTTAGGCTCACAAAAATAAACCAGTTCTTACAATTACTTTTGTAGGCACCAACCCATTGGAGACACCAATCCCTAAAATAGTTTATAAGCACCAACCTAAAGGAGACACCAATCCCCCAATCTGAGCACCAACCCAGAGTATAAGAGGCACCAACCTCACTTGAAACAAGAGGAACCAACCTTAGAATACATTGAAATTATTACAATAAGCTTACACACAATTTTCTATCATAAATGCTCACAAAATGAATTTGCACATTTTTGCTTAATCTTTTGGATTGCTATGAATACACATTTTGCTCTCCTTCACACACATTGACTCTACACTAAAAGATGAGACATGAAAGCTAAAACATATCACAACCTAAAGGAGAATTTTGAGAATGAAGGACTAGAGAAACATGGGCAATGGATGAGAGATTAGATAACACTATTTGATAATAGTGGAAATGGCCATTGCCTACTTTTATCATAAAATATTTACCCCCACAAATAAATTTTATGGACTAATGAAAAGTGGAGAGAACAACTCCCATTAGATGAATTTGCGGTCAACCAAGGAGGAGAATATAAGAAAGAGTCCTTGCATGATATGGAATAATATGGCAAGACTAACAAGGTAGAGTTTTCCCCTTTTTTCTTTTCAAGACTACAAAAACACACTCACATTTTGTAACCAAAAAACTCAAGTGCAATTTTTTGATTGCAAAATGGGCTCATGTTTTGTGGCTACAAAATGTGCTTGCATTTTGTAAGCCACAAAATACACTCATGTTTGTGATTTTCAATATAATGCAAACACATTATGGACAAAATTGATCATTTTGTTATTTTTTTGTATATACCATTTCCATGCATTTTCCCTACAGTGGAATGTCTGAAATGAAACAAAATATCAAACCTAGTGACATGCTCTTGTACTAGGTTTGGTTCATGCCCTAATCTCTATCCATCCCTATTTACTTCTACTCACACTTATTCCCACATATTTTCATTTATCCCACATTATTGTACCCTCATTCTCACCCACTTCCATACATTCATAACCTTCTTCTAGATTAGAACTTTCATAACTTGGATCATTTCCACATTGCTCAAGATTGATCCCACAGCACATATAATGGTGAACCCAAAATTCAAATTATAAATTTCCTTCCTCTTTCTACTAGTCTTTATGAGCTAACTTGGCACACTTTTGTTTGGGATGTTATTATATAATGATATTCAAAGACATTCAATGTGTTGTTAGTTCATGTTGGATTTGTCAAATAAAAATAGTCAACTAGCACACACTTTGATTTCTAAAGGGACAAATGACCACATTTGCATATAAGCCATTTGGATGTTAGTGAATTCATGTTGTCTTCAATATTCCTTATCATCATAAATCCAACTCGACAAAGGGGTTGACCCAAGAGAACATGTTCATTATCAAGTCAACAATCCATTAAAGATATTCGTAAACACTGTCTTGAACATATTTAACTATCAAAGGAACAAAAAACTTGTTTTGTTAATACAACATTTTGTTAAGTCACATCTACACGACACAATTCAATTTTACATATTTGATCAAATCCACATAAATTGAAATCAAAACCAAAAGACTTAAAATTGAACTTCATAAAATTCTAAAATATATTAACATATATTTTAAGACACTCATCAAATTAAGATTATGCAATTCATAAAGATGTCAAATGAGGAGGCTCTCTCTCGACTAAACATAAAGAGATAGAGGTGGGATTGGATACCCTCACCCCTTAGCCGCCTCATTTGAGGCTTTCATGTCGAATGTATAACCCCTTTCATCTAAAAAAATTATTTCTATGTAGGTAAATCATATTATTTCTTTACAAATATAATAAAACTTCAACTTGGATGACGTGAGTGATGATCCAAGCATCCGTTAGTCCATTAAGTAGCCGATTAGCAGGATAAGACGTCAGCGCTGGCGTGAGTTTTAAGACCTTTTGCCCTTTGGTTCTGCAGCATCTCTATATATACCAATTGAAACAGCCATTTCAATTCATCTCACACAATTACATTTTTCACAGGAGGAGCTGATTAGTGATCAAGAGAAATGGGCAGCCAAGATGAGAAAATCAAAGTATTAAAGCTATGGGTGAGTCCCTACGCTAATCGGGCGTTGATAGCATTGGAAGAGTTGGGTGTGGCATATGATACCCAAGAAGAGGATCTGGACAACAAAAGCCCTGAGCTTTTAGAAGCCAATCCCATTTACAAGACTGTGCCCACCATCATTCACAAAGGGAAGCCATTGTCGGACTCTTTGATAATCCTTGAATATATACACGACACCTACTCTTCCTCTTCAACTCTTCTACCCACAGATCCATACGAAAAATCCATTGCAAGGTTCTGGGCCGATTTCATAGACAACAAGGTAAGAATTTGGTAACTACGCTGAATCTTCTTAATGTTATCTAGGGAGTTGTTAACTATTTACAAGTGATTATGTATTTATTTTATTGGGTTTTGAGTTTGGCAGTTTTGGAATGCTGGATATAAAGTTATAGTGACACAGGGAGAATCTCAGGAAATTGCTAAGAAAGAGTTCATTGATTCATTTCTTTTGTTGGAAGAGGCGATACCGAAAATCTTAGGCGGGAAACCCTACTTTGGCGGAGATAAGTTTGGTTATCTTGATATTGTACTTGTTCCGTATGTGTTCCTGTGGCATTCTGCAGAATTTTTTGGGGAATTCAGCATTCCTTTGGAGAGATGCCCACATTTGACCGCTTGGATTGAACTAGTTTCTAAAAGAGAGAGTGTTGTGAAAATTCTCCCAACGGTTGAAGCAGCCCATGGATGGTTCACCCGGTCGAGGAAGAAAGCATTGTCCAAGTCAAATTAATGTCAATGGAAAACGTATGTCGTAGAATGTAATAAGGCATCTTTGGTGTCAATGTTAAAGACCAATATAAATTATTCTGGAATTTTCCTGTTGTATATGACTCTGTAAAATAATTTTACTTGCGAAAATGGGGCTAAGAAATGATTTCAGAGGTTGCAGAGAGATAAATGTTAGCGCCGTTCATATATAACCTGCAATGGGATTGCCCAGTGTTTGCGCCTTTATATTGCGCTGGGAGCTCGTTTAGACGGGGTCCTTCTGTTGGGTTTTGATGTTGGGCTATGGTTTATGATTTGATTCTTCGTAACTTGTGCTTTTCCCTATGTTCTGAGTGCACTTTCTTATTCATTATTCCTCGTCGTCCTCTTTTTTTCCCTTGTTTTGCCTTGCCATCTTAGTCATCATCACTGGATCGTCCTTTATTGTTTCGATCTGGTTGCATTGTCAATATTTTAGGTTCTTTATTGTTCTTTTTCTGGTTCTGCTGGGGAGAATTCCATTGGTTTCCCCTGTTTCTGTCGTGTCCCGGTTAGTGCTGGGTCTGGTTGATAGGGACCGTTGTATGGAGGAGAAGATCTTCTATCGTTGTGTCGAGGATGAAGAAGATCTTCTTGACTATTCCCTTGATTCTGTTGGGAAGAGCTAAGAGCTGATTTTCCCAGATTATACAGATTTTATCCACATATGAAAGTCTGAGCGGGAGATGGGGTAAACGGCTAATGAGTTAGTCGGTCTGTGTTCTTTATGTATGATGACCAAAGAGACTGGTTTGTTGTTAAATATCCAAAAGTTACCTGCTGAAAAAGCAATAGTCGATCTCGAAGGTGAACTTGGTTTTCTGGAGATAAGATCAAGAGAGACTACCAACAATTGGAACTTCTCTGGGACTCGAGAAGATGTGTTGAAGCGGTTTGTGTGGGTGAAAGTCTTGCTTATAGGATTTCACTTGAACTTTTAAATGAACTGCCCCTGTAGTTGCTAGTAGTGATGTGGGAGGAAAAGAAAGAGGTGTATCAAGCTCCGAGAAGGTCGCATTAACCTAGGTCTAGGTGCTAGGTGCTGATGTTTTTATGAGCCAAGTTTTGGATATGGAAGCTAATACTTCAACAAGAAAGTTTTATGGTAGATTTTGTTTTGCTAAGTCTATGGGCAGGTGGTTAGAAACAGTAGGGGTCGAGGCCCCCATTTTAGGCTATGTGCCTTCTTTCTACTCTGGCAAATGGATGGTTGACCTTTACCTTTGGATTGGCTTCAGATTTAGTGAGGATTTTGCAGAGTAAGTGGCACTGGGGATCTGCCTATTTGATTCTGAAAAGATGTTCACCCTGTTTTGATTTGAAGAGAGAAACAAAAGTTGTTTAGCCTATATGGGTAAAACTCCAAGGATTACTGTTGGAGATGTGGTCTTCTTGCATTCTCAAGGACATTGGAAATTTTATAGGCTCTTTTGTGGGCTGGTATAAAGGTTTTTTAAATGGTAACTCGTGTTCTTTAGCTAAGATACTTGTTAACATGGATATTTCGAATGATCTCTCTACAGAGATAGCGTTAGATATGGGTAATTGGCAATCTGTTCAAAGTTCAAACACTTTAATACTCTTAAGGTTTTGTTTTTCTGTGCTCCCTATCATGTTTATAGCCACCTTGTGAATGACTGAACTTCTTTAAAGTTCAATAGAAAAACTTGGCGTCCTAAGGTTTTGGGTTCTCAACTTGTAAGAAAACAATGTCTTCACAGGTTGATTTAGGGGCTGATGGTATCAACAATATTGTTGAAGATTTGCAAATCCTTGGGAAGGATAAGATGGATAACCTGCATAATATTGTCTCAGGAGTTGGTGTTGCAGATATTGAGAATGCTGAGGTGTTGAGGTGTGGCATTGGGAATTTAAGGGGTGTAAACATGGTGTGGGCTACAGGGCAGGATTCTGTACTAGAGGAAATTGATTTAGTGGCATCTCCACCTCTACTTTCCTATTATAAGAAAACTTGTCTCAGTGACTTCACATGATCATGGACAACCTCAATTGAAAAAACTATCATAAAGTCAGGAGTTAAAGGTGCAAAGAATTTTGAGATGAATCTCAGTGGGCAAAGTGAGCCTATGGTTTCTACTTGAGCCTTCATTACGAACTCCAGTTGGTACTACTTTCCTTCCTGCCATTTCTTTAAATGATAGATCATCTGAGCTTTCTACTTTCTCAGTGGAAGGGGATACATGTAAAGGTACAAATAGATATAATCTTAGATCCAAAAATTAGACAAACAGTTATCGATGGGGCTGAAGTTCAGGGAGGTTTTCGTTCTGATACTTTGAGAGGGGGTTGCAATATAGGGAGAAAACCCTACTTTTCACAAGCCAAACATAAAGCTATTAGGGAAATAAATTGCGGCAAACAAAAAACTATTGTCAGGGAACTTAGAAAATGTGAAACCTCGAAGATGGTTTATCCACGTTAATTCTTTCTCTAAATACATGTGGCATGGGCAGTTCTATCAAACAGGTCGCTTTGCGTAGATTGGTTTTGCTTAATAAACCTTTTATGCTAATACTCCGGAGGAATATGGGTGTGGGTAGGAAAAGTTGAATATATACTGAATATTTTTATAAAGGAAAGAGATGTCTTTCTAGCTCATTAATTCAAAATATATCTTGTTTTTGGGTTGGGAGTTGCAACTTTTTTCTTTTGAGTTGGGGAATAAATTTTTGTGGTCAACTTGTATGAATTATACGAGAACAAAGATCAATTTTGGGATACTTTGGTTATGGATTTCTTGAGGAATGAAAGTCTTATATTGGATAGTGGTCTTAACTTTACTTTAAACAACTTTGAAATGTGGGGTGCAATTGTAGGAGGTGAGCCTCTAACAAGCTTTTTTGTGCACAAAATTGAGGAGGTATGGTTGGTGAATGTAGAACCTATAAAACTTATACCTACTTGGAAGAATATTAGGACCAATGACATCTTTATTGTTAAGAGACTTGATAGATTCTTAGTCTCAAAGGATGTCTTGACTAAGGGAAAGAGAATTAGATCATGGGTTGAATTCAGGTAGTGCTTTTGATCATTCTCCTATTCCAACTTGGCAATGTGGCAAAAAAAACCCCTAGTCCCTTTAAGTTCAATCCTTCCTAGCTAGGGGAAGTTGATCTTTAGAGTATGTTCATTGCTAATTGGATTAGGTATGATAGAAATTTGGGAGGAACTACTTGTTATCAATTTGCAAAAAACCCTCATTAAAGTCAAGTTTACCATCACTAAATGGGCTTATAAAAACAAAGACAATAGGATGAAGTGCCTCTACAAATTTAAAAATGCATATCTGAGTCTCTTAGTTATTTGGTTGAGGGTGATTTTGATGAGGAGGTCAAATCAGATACCTTTTCCTTAGAGAAAAAGAAAAATCATATTTTGTCTCCAGATCATGAGGTTGTTTGGAGATTGAAAAGTAGGGCTATTTAGTTGAATGTTGGTGATGAAAATTTAGAGTTCTTCGTAGCTATGTAAATCATAGGAAGAACATAAAGACAATCTAGGAGATGCTTAGAGCATATGGTTATGTTGCTAGGTCATTTGAGGAGTTGGCTGATTTGGGGGTTTCCCATTTCAAGAACTTACATAAGGAATCTACAAGGGTGAATATAGCAGTGATTATGATGAAAATAATTTGCTAATTTTGGAGAAGGTTACTAAGGATGAAATAAAAAATATCTCCTCTTATTTTCATAAGAACAAAAGTCCTAGGCATCATGGGTGGATTGTGGATTTTTATATGGTCTTTTGATTTAATTGGGGAGTATTTACTATGGGTGATTGAGGAGACTAAAGAATCTAGGATAATTCCCATGATATCAATTCTTTATTTATTTCTTTGATTCTTAAAAAGGATAGTTTGAAAATATTTGATGATTTTAGGCCTATTTCCTTATACAAACATTTGTATAAAGTCATTGCATAAAGAACTAAAACTATCATTTTAGACCATATTTCAAGTGAATAATTTGGATTTTCCATAGGAAGAAAAATATAAGATGTTGTGAGTGTGGCACAAGAAGGTCTACACACTATAAAATTAAGAAACTTCTTGCTTTTGTTACAAAATATAATCCAATCCTCATCATGAATCCTTAAATCCAATCCCATCCATTCATCCCACATACCCTTGGCTTCAACATGTTATTGGATACCAATTTGTGTATTTTACATGTTTTTGATTGTTTGTTTGCATGGGTTTGTGTTTGTTTGTTTCCTATAGTCTTAGTGATCCTACCATCACACTGTCACAATCACCTTCATCCTTCATATGATGGTGTGCCAACGACAATGTGTCTACTGGATCACTATTATGTTTGTAACTTATTTTTTTGTGTATCAATCCATATGCACATGGCACATCGTCATCATGGTCTCTTATATCATGGTGCATAATGCTAAGTACTATAGAAAAATAAATGTTGCTCCTTGCATGCAAAGTTATTATGATAGCATGTATTCCTCATTCATATATCCTTTATCTCATCCATTTATCCATAACTCCAATCATGCATGTCATTTAGTTGTATTACATCCTTGTGAGATTTCATCATCCAACATGTACATCCATGCCAATCCATTCCAATCATCCTGGCAACATTGATCCAAATGCCCAATCCTCAAACAATCATTTAGTCCTATATTCATGGAATATACATCAACCCAACATGATTTCTTTGAAGTCAACTTTTATCCTTTACGAAACATCTTATCTTTTCAAGATACCTATCGAGTTCTATTTCACCCAACAATTCTCTTGTGGGGGCATCACTTTCATCATCATCCCTAAGCAAATGGGTCAACTTGCCACTGAAGCTTCATTCCATCTCATCCTACTTTTTATTCTTATTTGACACAATGACACTTAGTTGCATTGTATCAAAAAGGGGGAAAATGTAGACACCTAAAATATTCCCTAGGTCTATTCATCATCACTAAACCTATTACCTAATCCCTAATCTACCAATTTCATCACCTAAGCCCATATCCCATCACCTAATCCTAATTAACCTATTAGGACATATCCTTTTCATATAAAGTCCATAACTTAATTAAATAATCATATTATTGAATTAATCACCCTTTTCCATCTCACAAATAAATAAATAATTAATTACATATTCCACCTATTATCCACCTCACCCTTGTGGGTAAAATAATTAAATATTATTATTTAATAAGCTTTTATTCTCTCACCACTTTCCAAGAATAATGGGAACATAGAAACATTTGTCCTTGGGCTCCCATTATTCTTTCAACACATTCCAAAAAATATTGGGCACCTAGGAACACTTGTCCTTATGTTCCCATTATTCTCTCAACGCGTCTCAAAGTTATAGCCTTCTTAGGTGCATATATCCCTAATTTCTCTCATCCTCATAACTACTTACTACATTTGGTAAGTTAATCCTATCCATTCACATTCTAACTACCTTCATCTCCACCCTTCATCCTCTCCTAGATCCTTGGGAATTCCTCTCAACCATTCTCCACCCTTGATCTCATAATCAAATCTTGTCTATCCATTCCCCTTCCCAAAATCTATTAATTCAAGCATTCATAATCAATTATCTTTCATGCTTAGTATATGTTAAATTGGTGATCATTCATGCAAGGAGCATGCACATTCCAATCATTCAAGGAGGAAATCCTTCAACAATGGAGGCTTTGGTAACATTTGAATTTAGTTTTTGATGTTATTATCTTATTTTGCTTTTATTTTTTAGCTCTATCTAGAGGTTTATGATAGTTTAGAATAGAGTCTTTTGCATTGCATTTGGTTCTATTTACACTTCTAAATTACTCACTCATCATAAGATTAGGTTAGGTTTAGATTAGGTTTGTGCATGTTTAACATTTAGTTTTACAAACCATGGATAAATCTTTGGGGTAATATAATTATTAAACCATTAGAGAGTTTGGAAACTATGTTTACACTTTGTCATTGTGTAAATAATGGCAAAAAGAACCACCTTAAGGGATATAAAAACTACTTCTATATTAAGGTGCATGTGTAAGGTGTGTGACCAATTATATAAAGGTATTTTTCAACTAGTAACACTTGATCTTGTGATAGAAATTGGGGTAAGGTGTACAATTGGGTATGGTTGTTATTTATTCTATTCATTTCTATATTTTAATTGATTTAAAAATCCTTTTAAGGAGGCCTCTAGGAACACCCTCTTGAGTTTAAGGTAATCTTGAAGAGCAGGTGATATTACCCACTCTTCTTGTAGGCCTTCAACTACCCTCAATATGTTGATGAACATCTATTTCACCCTCCTAAAGAAATCACTAGCCTTGAAGGTGAGACAATCATGTTCTAAGATTTTGGACCTATGGTTGCGAGACCTAATAGTGGCATCATTACTGGGGATGATTTGCTATTGGTTTATGTTTTGAATACCCTTTGAACATTTTTTAGTTGAATAAGTTGCTCTATGTTTGCAGTTGTGTAATTTTGTTGTGTGTTGAAGTTGGCATCCTGTCCACTTACACCTATTGGGGATTATTATCTATATTTTATTTTGAAAAACCTAACTCTACTAGTGATTTTAACTTAGGAGATTATTCTAGTTGAGATGTAATGATGCATTAAAAGACTTAATACTCTTAGAGAGGTGGATAATATACTCTTAGGTTTTTGAAGAATTATTTTGTGAGTGGTTTAAATCTATAGAGAACTTATATGAGGTATAATTTTCTAGGTATTAAATTTTTCCTTCATATTATATTTTGAAATTAATGAAAAAATCATTGTCCAAGGGCCTTGAAAAAATTCGTCATTCCTTAGTTATGCATATATTTGTCTGGAAGAAGGAGAATTAATTCTTACTAAGGGTAAATCGTAAAATAGAATACTACTCTAGGTTTTTGTTGACATTTCATGCCACCCTTAGATGACCCATCATTGATACCTGATCTGAATGATCATGCATGGGCCATCTTGCATGAGTTATCCTTGGGGGTTCTAAAATTTGGCTAAGTCCCAAATTTTTGGGGTTTCAGATTGTTGCTTACTTGCTTACTTCATGCTTTCTCCCTCACTCCCTTCCTTCCCCCTTTTCTTCTAAGTATTTTGTGTTTTTCCCTTCGACCTTACCCTTTACCTCTTCCCTCTTCCCTTTCTCTTCCTTACACTTTTCTTCTTTAGCCCTCAGCCTTCGTCTTTCGCCCTTGCGTCTTACCTCTTACCTTTGGAGGTAAGAGGTAATGATTCCCTCCGACCTTCGAACGTTTTCTTTACTAGCTTTCGTTCATCACCTAAGGTTCCTTCGCTATGTCGAAGGGAATTTTCTTCAATCTCTTCAACATCTTGTCTCCCCAATGGTTTCCCTTTTGAAATTTTACTAAGTGTCAAAATTTTGGAAGTCGACCTTCGGCCTTCTTTGCTACCTCTTACCTTTCCTTGGTAAGAGGTAACTCTCCTCTTCGACCCCTGACCTTTACTTCATTTATCGTAGTTTCCTCTACCTTCCTCCAAGTACATAGTAAGCTGAAAGCTTGAAATCCAATGGCCCGAGGCTTGTTCTCTGAAGGCTCCTCATCAAAGTGACAATGGATTTCGGTGGGACCTATTTTGTGGTCCCTTCGACATTCTGATGGGATGGTGACACTGGTGGGACCTGACGAAGATGCAAAGACAACATTGGCGAGACTTGGGATTTCGGTGAGACCTATTTTGTGGATCCTTCGACATTTCAACAAGACATATCTTCAAGGGTCTGGATCGTTTAATTCGCAGGCTTGCAAAGCTTCCCTTTTGGTCTTGACACCCTGACAATCCAAAAATTGGCATAGTTTCTTCACCAAACACCATTAATGGACATCTACTTCCCAACGACCAAGCTTGAATTTTTAGGGTTCGAGGACAACATTAATGCATCTTGGTGACTTCTCTAGGTGATTTGGTGGATGTCGTGCTCATTCATTGTTGTTGCTCATCCTCTCTGACCATTCCCATATCTATTTCACGAATTTCACAAGGGATTTGGATGGATTTTCCTATAAATATTTATGGTGAGATAGATGGCATGTTAGCTATGCCTTCTCTAGGTCCTTCTTGGCATGATTCTCCATGGTAGGTATGGCATCCATGGCTCTTTTTGGCACAAATTTCTAGGCGTGAGTTTCTTGAATAGATCTTGGGTTTTCCTTGATCAGATTTGTAGCCCTATGTTGGTTAGGGTTAGTTATTATTCATCTCAGTTATGCCTAAACTATAAAGGAAACACTTGTATTCATTTTGAGGGATCTTCTTCCTCTGGCTCCTCTATGGTTTTTATTTTATAGACTTGCATTTTGCATCTCTGCCATTGTAAAGATTGGATTTTTGCTTCCACATTAATGGAATCATTCAATTTTTCCTTTTCTCAACTCTTTGGTATTTGTGTAATTCATTACCTTCATATCTGATTGTTTATTGTATTTTCATGCATGTATGTTTGTGATTAAATGGTTTACAGTTGCTAGTTGTGAAACTCTATTTCCTTCCAGTGCCTTGTCAAACCCTAGCCTTCATGTATGCCTCTAAAAATTGACCAAACAAAGATTTGTGAAAGTCCCCTTGCCCCTCTCCAATGATGTGTTGTGCAATATTGGTCAAGAAGAAGCGACCTTTCTATCTTGGTGTATCACCTCCCTCTCATTTTCATGTTCTTCTTCTCCCCATTTCCTCGTGAGCTGTTAGTGGTAGGATTTTATGTGTTGGGTTGGACCAACACATTGCACTAGGATTTAAAAGGAAGTCAGCCTTCTTCAGAGATTTGACCTCATATGTGCAAGGGTTCGATCCGGGGCTAGAGCGCGGGCTCCTGGTCCTCCAAAGGACCGTCGGCTTGTCTTTAAAGCCCGCGGGGGCTATCTCCACTGAGCAGCGGGCGAAGTGACGCCGGAGTGGTGGACCGGCGGTGATAAGGGAGGCCGCCGATAGCGGTGGGAAGTGGGCCGCGGGCGGAGCACGGGCCAGGGAGAGGTGGAGCGGCGGTGGCTCCTCTTGAGCCCGCCGCTAGGGGTGGTCGTCGGGCGGTGCAGGGGTGGCCGCTCGGTGGTTCCCCCTTTTGAACTGCAAGCACCGAAATAAAATAAAATAAATTGAGTTTTTTTGAATTTTTTTTAATTTTTGACCTCAAAAATCGTGCCTAGGGGCCGTACGGCCCCTAAGCAAAAAAAATTTGCCTCCCAGATCAACTATGTCCAAATAGGTCAAACCATATATGAAAATATGAGTTTTTGGCCGCTCTGAATCCAACCGTGAGGTCCGTTTGGGCCCAAAATGCACCCAAAAAATGGAGTAAGCTAGATCCACTCAAAATCAGCCAGAAAACCTCTGAAAGCCCTATCAAACCCTTGAAGCTCCAAATTAATATGTTAGAGAGTATGTGTTTGTGCATTCATCATGTGATAGTTTCTCACATTCTTGAGTTATATTGGCACATATTGGTGAAGATAAATTCATATCAGATTCATTATTTATTGATGGTTTGCAATATTTAAGTGTGATATTATTTATTGCATAAAATCTGAAATATTTTCCAGCAAGAGACATTACAGTGGTATTAGAGCATCATATTACAGTTGGAAACCATCTTATGTTGATTTGGCACAATTTGAAGTAGTAAATTCAATACTCGATTTGCTCAAATTGAAGAATATCTTTCCTATTTAAAATATTTTAATTGGGGACATTACATTCACACATGCTAACTCTGCACTAAAATATAAGCCATGAAAGCTTAGATAGATCACACACTAATGTACAATCATAGTTTTGTACTCTTCCTCACACATTCAAAATTTTGAAACAATTCGCTTAAATATCTATATGGGATGGAAGATAATATTGCAATGTCGGCCTAGACCAAAAATCAGACCCGTTGGTGAAAGAAAATTCGTCCTGTGAAAATATTTCATTATCACCACCATGTCAGCCTATGCACATTCAAATTTTGAACTAGGAACTAACTATTGAGTATGTTTGAATTTGGAGCGTCAATATTCTTTTTTGCGAGAAAAAATACATGATAGATATTCAGTAACCGAATTTGAATACACACATATTCCCATAGAATATCCCTGACCAATAGAATGCAACCATTGAAAAGTCTTAGATGTGTGTCACCAGCCTGCAACACCGCAATTTCACTTTGGTCCTAAGTGCTCCAAAATGTGTTATAGAAAAAACCTGACACTTGTCATTATGTCACACCACCGCAAACTTGACTTAGTCCAAACAAACCCAAAATGCACTATTGTGGTGATCGTTGATCTAATACACTTTTGCACTATTCATTGATCTATTGAACACATGTTGACATAGTGCTTCACCACAAACTCCATATGATCCGGACAAGCTCAAAATGCACTCTTGTGTAGCATCGACACTTTTCATCTTCCATGCATGTCATCACAATTTCAACAAGGTCGGGGCGAACTCAAAATGTGTTCATGTGCAATTGCAACACTTGTTCGACCAATGCCATCCTTTGCTTCCTGGAAGTATTAACTTTAGACTTAGGAAAAATATTTTGAACCAAATTAGACTGTGAGCGGGGCCGGTGAACAACGATGCAGAAGGGCTTAAGTAATAACTTAAGTAACTGGGAACAACTAATAGCTAGTCAACAATAGATTAGGACATAAAGTGCATGATTGAGAAAATCACTTAGGGTTTAAATGAATTAGGGATAAAAAACTCTACCAAGAGCAAAAACCCTAACTAGACATGATCTTCAATCTAGTCCAGAGGAATCAAACGAAGACCAAATAAATCATCATAGCATGTAGACATGAACATATCATATCAAAGCAACAATTACCATCTCAGATCACTTGACATCAATGACAACCATTTCCCCCTTTTGACATCAATGACAATAATTTACAACAATCTCCCACTTTATCATTGATGGCAACAAAAACTAAATTATCTCCCCCTTATTCAATTCTCAAACTCTTCTTTTAATTCTCCCCCTTTGACATCAATGGAAAAGGAATATGAAAATACTCATTCCACAGTACTCCCCATTTGATCTTCTCCCTTTATGGATCAGTGGTACTAACAACAATAACTCTCTGCAACACTCCCCCACTCCCCCTAAGGGAAATACTCGTGGGGAAGAGTAAGGAAGTACTCCCTATAAACCTATACTTCATCTAGGTCTTCATTAAAAGGAAGACGGAATTGTGACTCCTAGCTTCTATCTGATATACTCAAATGTCTCCTTAGGAAGAGGTTTTGTAAAGATATCTATAGTTTGATCTTTAGTAACCACATATTCTAATTTGACCTCTTGATTTGCAACCTTTTCTCTCAAAAAATGATGTTTGATTGAGATATGCTTTTTCCTTGAATGAACCGCTGAATTCTTTAAAATATTAATTGCACTTTTATTACCACAAAAAATAGGAATAAGTTTATTATACTCAACCTTTATATCCTTCAAATTTTGTTTCACCCAAAGACTTGAGTATAAGATAATGTTGCAAAATATGTTTTTTTCTTCTATTTTGACAAGGATATTGAATCTTATTTCTTTCTTAGCCATGGCACAAGACTATCTCCAAGAAAGAATGCACCACCACTGGTACTTTTTTGTCATCAACACTTCTTTCCCAATCAACATCTGTGTATGTTGCAAGAGTAAAATCATCACCTCTAGGACACCACAAATCATAGTCAATAGTATTTTTCAAATATCTAAAAATTCTCTTTATTGCCTTTACATGTGTTTATTTAGGCGTTTCTTGAAATCTTGCTACCATGCACACTGCTTGCATGATGTCAAGTTTGGATGTAGTTAAATGAAAAAAGCTTCTAATCATTGACCTATATAGAGTCTTATTTTCTTCAAGTGAATCATTATCCTTTCTTAGCTTACATTCTATCACCATTGGTATACTAACTAGCTTGTAGTCTTCCATCTTGAACTTTTTCAACATCTCCTTGACATACTTGGTTTGTGATATGAAAATACCCTTATCTAATTGAGCAATTTGTAAACCAAGAAAAAATGATAATTCACCAAGCATTAACATCTCAAATTCCTTTTGCATCTCTTTTGCAAACTCCTTACACATATTGTCATTATTGTCACCAAAGATAATGTCATACAATCCCTCTTTTGAATCCTTTTTTTTGTAGGTACTTGTCTAATCTAGAATACCAAGCTCTAGGGGCCTGTTTGAGTCCATACAGTGTCTTTTTCAATTTGTAAACATAATCCTCATTAGATCAGACAACTAAAATCCTTCAGGTTTCTCAATATACCCTTCCTCTTTAATATTTCTATTGAGAAATGTTGACTTGACATCCATCTAATATACCTTGAAATTCTTATAGACTTAATATTCCAAGAATATTCTAATTGCTTCCAATCTAGCCATAGGAGCAAAATTTTCTTCAAAATCTATACCTTCTACTTGATCATATCCTTTGCAAACTAGTTTAACCTTGTTTATTGTTACCTTCCAATCTTCATTCAATTATTTCTAAATACCCACTTAGTGTCACTTACATTCTTATCCTTAGGTCTTGGAACAAGCTCCTAAGCATCATTATTTTCAATCTGATTTAGTTCTTCCATTGCATTAATCCAATTCTCATCTTTGCTAGCCTATGTGAAATTCTTCAGCTCAATTTTAGATAGCGAGGAAAAATTTACCTGTTCATTCATGTTGAAAATTGAGGTGTTTTCTTAGCTTAATACTTTGTAAAACCTTGATATTGCTGATCTAAATAAGCTTTTCCTTTGTTACATATTCTTTGTGGGTGATTATCTTGATTAATCCATTTTACTATTTGTAGAATGTAGACAGAAGTTGATATAAGTAGACAAGATATTAGAAAGATTACACAACCATGTACCATGGAGAAACCCTTTCGGGAAAAAACTCCACCAAGAATTATTCTATTATTCAATCTCTGAAGTAGATTACAATAGCTCCAATTCTTTCTTGAGAATGCCTCTTTTGCCTTCACCAAAATTTCTTCACACCTACAATAAAAATAGATTAATCACTCTCTTCAACTTGCTTGAGATAAATAGGCTTTGATTAACTTTATAAACTCCAACATGAGTTACAATTACAATGCTCAAGCCCTATCCCTAAAAGGTACACCTATCTCATGCAAATAGAGTTATGTCATGAAGAACAATGTCAAATCCTCATCTTCATGCATTTGGGCATCCCAAACTGAAGTAGCAACTCAACCTTTATTATGTAAATATCTTCAAGGCTTCATCATCAAAGTAAGCGCCCAAAAGAGGTCCCACTTAACTGAGCATTCTAAAATATCTCAACATGTAAAGGAGGTAATAACAAGAAGCTAAATTGGGTGCCCAAGTTGGGTCCAAGTCATTTCTTGTTAATTGAAACATTTCTCAACACCATTCATGCAAGAATGGTCATCCCATGTTAACTGGAGGTAGTCCTTGTTATCTGTCATGCAACTCAAGTCATTAAGCATGCATTCCAAGTTAACTAAAGTCAACTAGAATTCAACTAAAACTAACTGAAGATAACTGAACCATAACTGAACTAAACTGAATTGAATTGAACTGAACTAAACTGATATGAATTGAACTGAACTGAACTGATCTGGACCAAACTGAACTGAACTAAATGCATGAAAACATCAAACCCTAACTCCTAGGATCTTTACATGCATATAGAAGTGTTATCTATTACTTTGAATAGTTAACTGAACTCAAGGTGAGTGTCACCTACCATGTGGGTGCCCCATGTGCCCCTATTATTTAGGAAATCATAATAGATGTCCCCACACGCTCCTAACATTTAGAATTAATTACAAATGTCAATTAACATGATTATTTCATCAAATATTAATCTCATCCCGATCCTAGTGTTGTTGAACACATTCCAAGGACTTAGGAGATAAATGAAATAAATAATGTTTAGGATTGCAATTAAATGGCATCCTATTTCCAACATTCTCCCACTTGACATTATACATTGCAATTATTCTAAACAAGGAATAATATAAAACAAGTACATGACTCAAGGCCAATGGCATTCCTGCACCCAACTAATCAATCCATGCCAACTTCAAATGCAACCTGCATAATCATGAAGCTTCTAAGCAAATGATTAAAAACAAGAGAACTTATCTGGTTTCATAAGATAATCTGTAACATTAATTAAAGTGTCAACTTTCTCAATTAATACCTTCCCATTATCAACCAAACCAATACCTTTCCCAAGCCTCTATATCCAAACTGCCTCTTTGGAGGCATGTTAAACCACCAAGTGTGTTGAACTCGCATTCAACCAAGGTGTAGGATCCTTAGTCTTTTCTGTTGAAAAAACTTTTCTTGCAAGTAGCCATTCCAATAAATATCTCTTACCATAAGAGAACTCCAGCCTCACCTATTTCTCCAAGTATCCATGAGGACCTGTAACCAACCAATCCATGCTAAACTCCAAATGCAACACAACACTTTCATGAAGTAATCAAGCAAATGATTAATGTACCCAATACTTAAGAGAACTACACAAGATCAATGTCAAAGCTCTAATCATGAATCAGGAACATAAACATGAAATTCATGATCTGACCATCTCCTCCTAGGAGATCACATGCACCATAACATATATATACATCCTGGTCTCAAGAGAACATGTAATATGCCAAACTCTAAACTAGTATCAAGAGTATAACATGACATCATAAAAAATAAACTCTAAACCAAGAAACCATATCTCCAATCACATGGAGATAAACTTACGAATGATGCATCCATGTCACTACCAACAACTCCCACTGAATTGTGGTACCAAGTCACACATGGCATCGTGACTACCATCCTCTCTATGAAGATTACTCTGAAACATGAAGCAAAGAGAAAGAGTTATCACAAACAATATTAGTTGAAATAACCAATGCATCATTACTATCATCCAAGGATTCCTCTGTAGAAGAATCAGAACTCTCTTTCTTGTTCTTACAATTCTTCTTCACATGTCCCGGTTTCCCATAGTTCCAACACTTTACCTTACTCTGTCCTTTTGACTTACCCTTCCCTTCCTTGTTTCCCTTAGGTTCGTTTTTCTTAGGCCTACCTTTTACAAACAAGGCATCTTGGATTTCCTCCTTAGACTTCCTCCTCATATCCTCTGATAGGAGAGTAGGAATTATATTGTCCATCTTCGGATCTGCACCACTACCACTGATAGCAACTATTAAATTTTCCCAAGAATCTGGTAAAGAACAAAGTAACAAAATGCATTTATCCTCATCTTCTACCTTTACATCTACAGATGCTAACTAACTGAGAATTAAATTGAAAGCATTTAAATGTTGTGCAACATATTCACCATCTTTCATTTTTAATGAATACAACTTCCTTTTCAGATACAACTTATTGGTGAGACTCTTAGTTTGATAAATATCCCCTATTCTCTTCCACAATTTATATGCAGTATTTTCATCTAAAAAATTCAAGAGAACAACATCAACAAGACATAATCTAATTGTTCCTCTTTCCTTTTTATTTAACTTAGCCCAATCCTCATCTAAAATAGTTGTAGGTGTCTTTGTCTCATTATTAACCGCTAACCACTGATATCTTTCTTCAAGAAGATCTTCCATTTTTAATTTCCACATTTCATAGTTAGATCCATTGAACCTTTCAATATCTAAATGAGAATTCATCGTAACCAACTTATTTCCAAAATCAGCAAATAACAAAAATAATAAAAGCTCCCACTAAGCCAAAAAATATCCAATCTTTTAAGAGAAAGGCGTCCTAATACTCTACCCAACCTCAGCTCTGATACCAAATGTTAAAATTGAGGTGTTTTCTTAGCTTAATACTTTTTAAAACCTTAATATTGCTGATCTATATAAGCTTTTCCTTTGTTACATATTTTTTGTGGGTGATTATCTTGATTAATCCATTTTACTGTTTGTAGAATGTAGACAAAAGTTGATAGAAGAAGTAGATAGGATATTAGAAAGATTACACAAGCATGTATCGTGGAGAACCCCTTTTGGGAAAAAACTCCACCAAGAATTATTCTATTATTCAATCTCTGAAGTAGATTACAATAGCTCCAATTCTTGCTTGAGAATGCCTCTTTTGCCTTCACCAAAACTTCTTCACACCTGCAATAAAAATTGATTAATCACTCTCTTCAACTTGCTTGAGATAAATAGGCTTTGATTAACTTTGTAAACTCCAACATGATTTACAATTACAATGCTCAAGCCCTATCCCTAAAAGGTACCCCTATCTCATGCAAATAGAGTTATGTCGTGAAGAACAATGTCAAATCCTCATCTTCATGTATTTGGGCATCCCAAACTGAAGTAGCAACTCAACCTTTATTCTATAAATATCTTCAAGGCTTCATCCTTAAAGTAGGCACCCAAAAGAGGTCCCACTTAACTGAGCCTTCTAAAATATCGAGCAACATGCAAAGGAGGTAATAACAAGAAGCCAACTTGGGCACCCAAGTTGGGTCCAAGTCATTTCTTGTTAACTGAAACATTTCTCAACACCATTCATGAAAGAATGGTCATACCCTGTTAACTGGAGGTAGTCCCTATTATCTGTCATGCAACTCAAGTCATTAGCCATGCATTCCAAGTTAACTAAAGTCAACTAGCATTCAACTAAAACTAACTGAAGATAAATGAACCATAACTGAACTGAACTGAACTGAATTGAATTGAACTAAACTAAACTAATCTAAACTAAACTAAACTAAACTTCATGCATGCAAACATCAAACCCTAACTCCTAAGATCTTTACATGCATTCAGAAGTGCTATCTCTTACTCTGAATAGTTAACTGAACTCAAGGTGAGTGTCACCTACCATGTGGGTGCCCCATGCGCCCCTATTATTTAAGAACTCATAATGGATGCCCTCACATGCTCCTAACATTTGGAATTAATTACAAATGTCAATTAACATGATTATTTCATCAAATATTAATCTCATCCTAATCCTAGTGTTGTTGAACACATTCCAAGGACTTAGGAGATACATGAAATAAATATTGTATAGGATTTCAATTAAATGGCATCCTATTTCCAACAAATCATTCTTGCTAATCTTCTCCTAGTCATAACTCCATCATTCTTGTCTCCAAGAATCTGAATTTTGGAATGATTTCTCTGAACATATTTAGTTGGAGCTTTTGTATTTTCTCTTTCAGACTCTTCTTTTGTATTTTCATCTTCTTCATCTATACTTTCATCTTCTTCTTGTACTAGTTGATTGCTTAAAAACTGATCACTTTCAACGGATGAAAAGTGATGTAGATCTTCATCAATTCTCAAATCTATACTCTCAACAATCTTGTGCAGTCTCGTATTGTAACATTTATATGCCTTGTTCCTTGATGAGTAGCCAAGAAAGATACCTTCATCTAATCTTGACTCAAACTTTCCTAAATTATCTTCATCCCTTCTAATGTAGCATCTGCTTCCGAATATTCTGAAATGCTTGACAAGTGCAGGTCTGTGATACCATAGCTCATATGGTATCTTACAATTATTTACTCTTATTAGTTCTCTATTAAGGATATGTACAACAGTATGAATTGCTTCTCTCTAGTATACAATAAATAACTTCTAGCTTCATTTAGAATTTTCCTAACCATTTCCTAAATTTTGTTCTTTATTTCAACCACTCCATTTTGTTGAGGAGTTCTTGTAGCTGAATACTATCTTATAATTCCATGTTCTTCACAAAATTATTCAACTCATTAGAAGTAAAATTAACACCTCTATCAGACCTTAAGAATTTGATATTTAATCCCATTTAATTGTCAACCATAACATTAAAATCTTAAATCTACTAAAAGCTTCAAATCTTTCTCTCAAGAAAAAAAACCAAGTCATTCTAGTAAAACCATCAATGAATAACACAAAATACTTTTTTCCTTGTAGGTTTTTTGTCTTTGTAGGTCCACATAGGTCTATATGATCCAAATCCAATGGCTTTGTAGTATAATGCTCATTTGTCTTGAATATTTCTCTTTTATGCTTCCCTAGTTGATACTCTTTATAAAAGATGCTTGCAAGCTTAGTAACTTTTTGTATATAGATATCACAACATGCTTGTCCAATTGATCTTCGCAAGATTATCAAAATTGATATGACCCTTTCTTTTCTGCCATAGCCAACTCTCATCTTATTGTCCCAAAAGGAAACTTCTTCCTTTGTCTTTAGTGAGATTGTATAGATTTCGTTCTGACCTACTTGCTTATGCAACAATCTTTCCATTTTTCTTGATTTCACATCCTTGAGCATGAAAAGTGAGATTGTAGCCTTTATCACACATCTAAATTACAGTAAGAAGATTATGCTTTAGTCCTTCAACATATAAAACATCATTTGTCCTAGATCTTCCATCAATGCTTAGAGATCCTTTTCCACAAAGCCTTGCACCACTTCTTCAAGATAATGAATTTACTATTATCTCCAGTCATGTGACTAGAGCACCCACTGTCAATGACCCATGGATTTTCTTGAGCATGAAATGCAATTTGAACAATCAAATTGATTTTTTGGTCTTCTAATTTTTGTTCTTTATTTTCCATTCCTTTTTAGGTTCTTTCTTCTCACTAGTAGAAATATCCATATTCTCTTTCTTTTCCTATCTAGGAGGCTTTTGAAAGCTACTTCTACAAAACTTTGCCTTGTGCCCAAAATTGTTACACTTATAACATATGATATTGAAATCAACTAAAGTTGCAAAATAATTTATGCTTACAAAATTACTCTTCCTTGTAGGAAACCTTATACAATCTATTACCTTATGACCAAATTGATTGCAATAAAAATAGTAACCAAAAAATGAATAATTGAACTTGGTATTGGATGCTTGCCTTTATGTATTTTATTTTTTGAATCTCCTCTTCTTTTTGTCTTGAATGAAAGCTTATTATTTAGTCTTCTTGGTTTGATCAACATTTGAACTACCAAAGGTATTCCCATTAGTTTGCTTTGTAATTGTCTTCTTTGGAAGCTAACTTTCATCAAAACCATGACCAATCTTGATGAGAGGTGACCTTTTATTGTTTATGATCTCATCTAGAATTTCAATGCTCTTCTCATACTTCAATTTATTGTCCAATTGATCCTTATCCTTTTTAAAGTCCTTTCTCAAGGATATAATTTTTGTCTCAAGATTTTCATAGTCCATTTCCTCTGTCATTAATTTTTCTGACAAGACATTTTCTATCCTCTTTGCTTCTTCTATTTGAATTTTCAGATCAATAATAATCTTTTTAGATTCTACAAGTTTCACCTTTAATTTTTATTCTCTTTCCTTTCTGCTTTCAGATCAATCAATGTAAAGATGAGTTCTCCCTCTAAGTATACTTCACATTCTTCTTCATCAGGATCTTGCATATCTTCACTTTATTATATTTCCATGAATAGAATTTCTCCCCTTTCTTCTTTAGAAATGCATTGATCATATTCTTTGGATGAGCTATTGTCCTCTTTTGAATAGAGGTTATTCTTATGCTTGTGATAATTCTTCTTTTTGTTTGTGTTTTGATCACTACTTTGACTTTCTCTGAAAAAGCACTTAGAAGCAAAGTGACCTACTTTACCACAATTGAAGCATTTGAAAGGTAAATTACCTTTATATTTGCTAGAACCTTTCTTCAACTTCCTCACAAATTTGGTTTCCTCATTATCAAACTCATCACTTGGATCATATTCTTCATTCCTCTCTTTCTTGGTTGCTTTGAAAGCAACTTCTTTCTTTGATGTCTCCTTATCTACATTCCTCATTTCATAAGTAGTGAGATATCCAAACAATTCATCCATTGTAAAGTTATTCAAATCTCCAACTTCTTCAATAGCAAAAAATTTTGTATCATACATTTGGGAAAGGGATCTGAGTACCTTCTTGTCAATTATTGGTTGTTTCAATTCTTCACCAAGTCCTTTGATAGCACTCACAATTTCATCCACCTATAGCAGATAGTCAATGATATTTTTCTCTTCTTTCATCTTCAAGTTTTTAAACTCACTTTTGTGAGCTTGTAGCTTGGCTTGACCTTATCATCACCTTCATAAATGCTATGATTTTTTATCCAAATTCCCTTAGTAGACTTTTAGTGCATTACCTTGACAAATTTTGAATTTGTTAGTCTACTCAAAATAACATTCTTAGCTTTAGCATTATACTCACATGGGCCTCCTTATCATCCTGATATGTTAGAGGAGTTGCAAGAGAAGTGTAGCCATCCACAACCGATTTCCAAACATCAAATACTAAGGATTCTAGGTATGCTTCCATCCATATACACTAAAAATCATAATTTCTCCCATCAAACTATGGTACCTTGTATGAGTGAGATCCATCTTGGCCTGCCATGTGTTCAAATCCAAGATCTACCTCCAACTATTAAGTTGCACCAAGGAACTTGGATCAGATACCAATTGTTGAACACACAAATATACTACGAAGGGGGTGAATCGGTATATTATTAAATTTCAACTTTAATCAATGAACATTAAAACATCATATCATATTAGAAGCAACAATGAAAGCAATGAACACAAGATATCACTGGATTTACATGGAAAGACTAAAGGGAAAATCCATGATGAGAAAAGCTACTTGGATCTACTACCCAAAGTTAGGTTCACAAAATTAAATCAGATCTTACAATTCCTTTTGTAGGCACCAACCCATTGGAGACACCAATCCCTAAAACATTTTATAAGCACCAACCTAAAGGAGACACCAATCCCCCAATCTAAGCACCAACCCAGAGTACAAGAGGCACCAACCTTCGAATACATTGAAATTATTACAATAAGCTTACAAGTAATTTTCTAGCATAAATGCTCACAAAATAAATTTGAACATTTCTGCTTAATCGTCTAGATTGCTATGAATACACATTATGCTCTCCTTCACACACACTGACTTTGCACTAAAACATGAGACATGAAATCTCGAGTAGATCACAACCTAAAGGAGAATTTTGAGAATGAAGGACTAGAGAAACATGGGCTATGGATGAGAGATAAGATAACACTATTTGATAATAGTGGAAATTGTCATTGTCTACTTTTATCATAAAATATTTACCCCCACAAATAAATTTTATTGACTAATGAAAAGTGGAGAGAACAACTCCCACTAGATGAATTTGTGGTCAACCAAGGAGGAGAATATAAGAAATAGTCCTTCCATGATATGGAATAATATGGAAAGACTAACAAGGTAGAGTTTTCCCCTTTTTCCTTTTTAGGACTACAAAACGCGCTCACATTTTGTAACCACAAAACCCAAGTGCAATTTTTTGATTGCAAAATGGGTTCATGTTTTGTAAGCCACAAAATGTGCTTGCATTTTGTAAGCCACAAAATACACTCATGTTATGTGATTTTCAATATAGTGTAAGCACATTATGGAGAAAATCGATCATTTTGCTATTTTTTTGTATACCATTTCCATGCACTTTCCCTATGGTGGAATGTCTCAAATGAAATAAGATATAAAACCTAGTGACATGCTCTTATACTAGGTTTGGTTCATGCCCTAATCTCTATCCATCCCTATTTACTCCTACTCACACTTATTCCCAGATATTTGTCATTTTTCCCACATTATTGCACCCTCATTCTCACCCACTTCCATACATTCATTACCTTCTTCTAGATTATAACTTTCATAACTTGGATCATTTCCGCATTGCTCAAGATTGATCCCACAACACATATAATGTTGAACCCAAAATTCAAATTCTAAATTTCCTTCCTCTTTCTACTGGTCTTTATGAGCCAACTTGACACACATTTGTGTGGGATGTTATTATATAATGATATTTGAAGACATTCAATGTGTTGTTAGTTCATGTTGGATTTGTCAAATAAAAATAGTCAAGTAGCACACACTTTGATTTCTAAAGGGACAAATGACCACATTTACATATAAGTCATTTGAATGTTAGTGAATTCATGTTATCTTCAATATTGCTTGTCACCATAAATCCAACCCGACAAAGGGGTTGACCCAAGAGAACATGTTCATTATCAAGTCAACAATCGCTTAAAGGTGTTCATAAACATTGTCTTGACCACATTCAACTATCAAAGAAACAAAGACAAATTATTTTGTTGATACAACATTTTGTTAAGTCACATCAACGTAACACAATTCAATTTTACATATTTGATCAAATCCACATAAATTGAAAACTAAAAACTTACGATCGAACTTCATACAATACTAAGATTACATATATTTTAGGACACTCTTCAAATTAAGATTATACAATCCATAAATGTGTCAAGTGAGTAGGTCATGTCTTGACTAAACATAAAGAGGTATAGGTGGGATTGGATAGTCTCACCCCTTAGCCTCCTCATTTGACACCTCCATGTCGAATGTATAACCCCTTTCATCTAGAGTTATTATTTCTATGTAGGTAAAGCATATTATTTCTTTACAAATGCAATAAATCTTTAACCTGGATGACGTGAGTGATGATCTAAGCATGTGTTAGTCTATCAAGTAGCCGATTAGCGGGATAAGACATCAGCGCTGGCGTGAGTTTGAAGACCTTTTGCCCCTTGATTCTGCACCATTTCTATATATACCAATTGAAACAACCATTTCAATTCATCTCACACAATACATTTTTCACAGGAGGAGCTGATTAGTGATCAAGAGAAATGGGCAGCCAAGACGAGAAAATCAAAGTATTAAAGCTATGGGTGAGTCCCTACGCTAATCGGGTGTTGATAGCATTGGAAGAGTTGGGTGTGGCATATGATACCCAAGAAGAGGATCTGGACAACAAAAGCCCTGAGCTTTTAGAAGCCAATCCCATTTACAAGATTGTGCCCACCATCATTCACAAAGGGAAGCCATTGTCGGACTCTTTGATAATCCTTGAATATATACACGACACCTACTCTTCCTCTTCAACTCTTCTACCCACAGATCCATACGAAAAAGCCATTGCCAGGTTCTGGGCCGATTTCATAGACAACAAGGTAAGAATTTGATAACTACGCTAAATCTTCTTAATGTTATCTAGGGAGTTGTTAACTATTTATGAGTGCTTATGTATTTATTTTATTGGGTTTTGAGTTTGGCAGTTTTGGAATGCTGGATATAAAGTTATAGTGACACACGGAGAATCTCAGGAAATTGCTAAGAAAGAGTTCATTGATTCATTTCTTTTGTTGGAAGAGGCGATACCGAAAATCTCAGGCGGGAAACCCTACTTTGGCGGAGATAAGTTTGGTTATCTTGATATTGTACTTGTTCCGTATGTGTTCCTGTGGCATTCTGCAGAAATTTTTGGGGAATTCAGCATTCCTTTGGAGAGATGCCCACATTTGACCGCTTGGATTGAACTAGTTTCTAAAAGAGAGAGTGTTGTGAAAATTCTCCCAACGGTTGAAGCAGCCCATGGATGGTTCACCCGGTCGAGGAAGAAAGCATTGTCCAAGTCAAATTAATGTCAATGGAAAACGTATGTCGTAGAATGTAATAAGGCATCTTTGGTGTCAATGTTAAAGTCCAATATAAATTATTCTGGAATTTTCCTGTTGTATATGACTCTGTAAAATAATTTTACTTGCGAAAATGGGGCTAAGAAATGATTTCAGAGGTTGCAGAAAGATAAATGTTAGCGTCGTTCATATATAACCTGCAATGGGATTGCCCAGTGTTTGCGCCTTTATATTGCGCTGGGAGCTCGTTTAGACGGGATCCTTCTGTTGGGTTTTGATGTTGGGCTATGGTTTAAGATTTGATTCTTCATAACTTGTGCTTTTCCCTATGTTCTGAGTGCACTTTCTTATTCATCATTCCTCCTCGTCCTCTTTTTTTCCCTTGTTTTGCCTTGCGATCTTAGTCACCATCACTGGATCCTCCTTTATTGTTTCGATCTGGTCACGTTGTCAATATTTGAGGTTCTTTATTGTTCTTTTTCTGGTTCTGCTGGGGAGAACGCCATTGGTTTCCCCTATTTCTGTCATGTCCCGGTTAGTGCTGGGTCTGGTTGATAGGTACCGTTGTGTGGAGGAGAAGATCTTCTATCGTTGTGTCGAGGATGAAGAAGATCTTCTTGACTATTCCCTTGATTCTTTTGGGAAGAGCTAAGAGCTGATTTTCCTGGATTATACAGATTTTATCCACATATGAAAGTCTGAGCGGGAGATGGGGTAAACGGCCAATGAGTTAGTCGGTCTGTGTTCTTTATGTATGATGACCAAAGAGACTGGTTTGTTGTTAAATACCCAAAAGTTACCTACTGAAAATGCAATAGTCGATCTCGAAGGTGAACTTGGTTTTCTGGAGATAAGATCAAGAGAGACTACCAACAATTGGAACTTCTCAGGGACTCGAGAAGATGTGTCGAAGTGGTTTGTGTGGGTGAAAGTCTTGCTTATAGGATTTCACTTGAACTTTTAAATGAACTGCCCCTGTAGTTGCTAGTAGTGATGTGGGAGGAAAAGAAAGAGGTGTATCAAGCTCCAAGAAGGTCGCATTAACCTAGGTCTAGGTGCTAGGTGCTGATGTTTTTATGAGCCAAGTTTTGGATCTGGAAGCTAATACTTCAACAAGAAAGTTTTATGGTAGATTTTGTTTTGCTAAGTCTGTGGGCAGGTGGTTAGAAACAGTAGGGGCCGAGGCCTCCATTTTAGGCTATGTGCCTTCTTTCTACTCTGGAAAATGGATGGTTGACCTTTACCTTTGGATTGGATTCAGATTTAGCGAGGATTTTGCAGAGTAAGTGGCACTGGGGATCTGCCTATTTGATTCTGAAAAGATGTTAACCCTGTTTTGATTTGAAGAGAGAAATAAAAGTTGTTTAGCCTATATGGGTAAAACTCCAAGAATTACTGTTGGAGATGTGGTCTTCTTGCATTCTCAAGGACATTGGAAATTTTATAGGCTCTTTTGTGGGCTGGTATAAAGGTTTTTTAAATGGTAACTCGCGTTCTTTAGCTAAGATACTTGTTAACATGGATATTTCGAATGATCTCCCTGCAGAGATAGCATTGGATATGGGTAATTGGCAATCTGTTCAAAGTTCAAACACTTTATTACTCTTAAGGTTTTGTTTTTCTGTGCTCCCTATCATGTTTATAGCCAACTTGTGAATGACTGAACTTCTTTAAAGTTCAATAGAAAAACTTGGCGTCCTAAGGTTTTGGGTTCTCAACTTGTAAGAAAACAATGTCTTCACAGGTTGATTTAGGGGCTGATGGTATCAACAATATTGTTGAAGATTTCCAAATCCTTGGGAAGGATAAGATGGATAACTTGCATGATATTGTCTCAGGAGTTGGTGTTGTCTCCGCTATAACAAAGGCAGATATTGAGAATGCTGAGGTGTTGAGGTGTGGCATTGGGAATTTAAGGGGTGTAAACATGGCATGGGCTACAGGACAGGATTCTGTACTAGAGGAAATTGATTTAGAGGCATCTCCACCTCTACTTTCCTATTATAAGAAAACTTGTCTCAATGACTCTTCACATGATCATGGACAACTCTCAATGGAAAATACTGTCATAAGGTCAGGAGTTAAAAGGTGCAAAGAATTTTGAGATGAATCTCAGTGGGCAAAGTGAGCCTATGGTTATTCTACTTGAGCCTTCATTACGAACTCCAGTTGGTACTACTTTCCTTCCTGCCATTTCTTTAAATGATAGATCATCTGAGCTTTCTACTTTCTCGGCGGAAGGGGATACGTGTAAAGGTACAAATAGATATAATCTTAGATCCAAAAATTAGACAAACAGTTATCGATGGGGTTGAAGTTCAGGGAGGTTTTCATTCTGATACTTTGAGATACTTTGAGAGGGGGTTGCAATATAGGAAGAAAACCCTACTTTTCACAAGCCAAACATAAAGCTATTAGGGAAATAAATTGCGGCAAACAAAAAACTATTGTTAGGGAACTTAGAAAATGTGATACCTCGAAGATGGTTTATCCATGTTAATTCTTTCTCTAAATACATGTGGCATGGGCAGCTCTATCAAACAGGTCACTTTGTGTAGATTGGTTTTGCTTAATAAACCTTTTATGCTAATACTCCGGAGGACTATGGGTGTGGGTAGGAAAGTTGAATATATACTGAATCTTTTTCTAAAGGAAAGAGATGTCTTTCTAGCTCATTAATTCAAAATATATCTTGTTTTTGGGTTGGGAGATGCAACTTTTTTCTTTTGAGTTGGGGAATAAATTTTTGTGGTCAATTTGTATGAATTATACGAGAACAAAGATCAATTTTGGGATACTTTGGTTATGGATTTCTTGAGGAATGAAAGTCTTATATTGGATAGTGGTCTTAACTTTACTTTAAACAACTTCGAAATGTGGGGTGCAATTGTAGGAGGTGAGCCTCTAACAAGCTTTTTTGTGCACAAACTTGAGGAGGTATGGTTGGTGAATGTAGAACCTATAAAACTTATACCTACTTGGAAGAATATTAGGACCAATGACATCTTTATTGTTAAGAGACTTGATAGATTCTTAGTCTCAAAGGATGTCTTGACTAAGGGTAAGAGAATTAGATCATGGGTTGAATTCAGGTAGTGCTTTTGATCATTCTCCTATTCCAACTTGGCAATGTGGCAAAAAAAACCCCGAGTCCCTTTAAGTTCAATCCTTCCTAGCTAGGGGAAGTTGATCTTTAGAGTATGTTCATTGCTAATTGGATTAGGTATGATAGAAATTTGGGAGGAACTACTTGTTATCAATTTGCAAAAAACCCTCATTAAATTCAAGTTTACCATCACTAAATGGGCTTATAAAAACAAAGACAATAGGATGAAGTGCCTCTACAAATTTAAAATACATATTTGAGTCTCTTAGTTATTTGGTTGAGGGTGATTTTGATGAGGAGGTCAAATTAGATACCTTTTCCTTAGAGAAAAAGAAAAATCATGTTTTGTCTCTCTATCATGAGGTTGTTTGGAGATTGAAAAGTAGGGCTATTTAGTTGAATGTTGGTGATGAAAATTTAGAGTTCTTCGTAGCTATGTAAATCATAGGAAGAACATAAAGACAATCTAGGAGATGCTTAGAGCATATGGTTATGTTGCTAGGTCCTTTGAGGAGTTGGCTGATTTGGGGGTTTCCCATTTGAAGAACTTACATAAGGAATCTACAAGGGTAAATATACCAGCGATTAAGATGAAAATAATTTTCTAATTTTGGAGAAGGTTAGTAAGGATGAAATAAAAAATATCTCCTCTTATTTTCATAAGAACAAAAGTTCTAGGCCTCATGGGTGGATTGTGGATTTTTATATGTTCTTTTGATTTGATTGGGGAGTATTTACTATGGGTGATTGAGGAGACTAAAGACTCTAGGAGAATTCCCATGATATCAATTCTTTATTTATTTCTTTGATTCCTAAAAAGGATAGTTTGAAAATATTTGATGATTTTAAGCCTATTTCCTTATACAAACATTTTTATAAAGTCATTGCATAAAGGATTAAAACTATCATTTTAGACCATATTTCAAGTGAATAATTTGGATTTTCCATAGGAAGAAAAATATAAGATGTTGCGAGTGTGGCACAAGAAGGTCTACACACTATAAAATTAAGAAACTTCTTGCTTTTGTTACAAGATATAATCCAGTCCTCATCATGAATCCTTAGATCCAATCAATCCATCCAATCTCATCCATTCATCCATTCATCCCACATACCCTTGGCTTCAACATGTTATTGGATACCAATTTTTGTATTTTACATGTTTTTGATTGTTTGTTTGCATGGGTTTGTGTTTGTTTGTTTCCTATAGTCTTAGTGATCCTACCATCACACTGTCACAATCACCTTCATCCTTCATATGATGGCGTGCCAACAACAATGTGTCTATTGGATCACTATTATATTTGTAACTTATTTTTTTGTGTATCAATCCATATGTACATGGCACATCGTCATCATGGTCTCTTATATCATGGTGCATAACACTAAGTACTATAGAAAAATAAATGTTGCTCGCATGCAACATTATTATGATAGCATGTATTCCTCATTCATATATCCTTTATCTCATCCATTTATCCATAACTCCAATCATACATGTCATTTAGTTGTAATACATCGTCGTGAGATTTCATCATCCAATGTGCACATCTATGCCAATCTATTCCAATCATCCTGGAAACATTGATCCAAATGCCCAATCCTCAAACAATCATTTAGTCGTATATTCATGGAATATACATCAATGCAACATGATTTCTTTCAAGTCATCTTTTATCCTTTACGACACATCTTATCTTTTCGAGATACCTATTGGGTTCTATTTCACCCAACAATTCTCTTGTGGGGGCATCACTTTCATCATCATCCCTAAGCAAATGGGTCAACTTGCCACTGAAGCTTCATTCCATCTCATCCTACTTTTTATTCTTCTTTGACACAATGAAACTTAGTTGCATTGTATCAAAAAGGGGGAAAATGTAGACACCTAAAATATTCCCTAGGTCTATTCATCATCACTAAACCTATTACATAATCCCTAATCTACCAATTTCATCACCTAAGCCTATATCCCATCACCTAATCCTAATTAACCTATTAGGACATATCCTTTTCACCTAAAGTCCATAACTTAATTAAATAATCATATTATTGAATTAATCACCCTTTTCCATCTCACAAATAAATAAATAATTAATAACATATTCCACCTATTAACCACCTCACCCTTGTGGCTAAAATAATTAAATATTATTATTTAATAAGCTTTTATTCTCTCACCACTTTCCAAGAATAATGGGAACATAGAAACATTTGTCCTTGGGCTTCCATTATTCTTTCAACACATTCCAAAAAATATTGGGCACCTAGGAACACTTGTCCTTATGTTCCCATTATTCTCTCAACACATCTCAAAGTTATAGCCTTCTTAGGTGTATATATCCCTAATTTCTCTCATCCTCATAACTACTTACTAAATTTGGTAAGTTAATCCTATCCATTCACATTCTAACTACCTTCATCTCCACCCTTCATCCTCTCCTAGATCCTTGGGAATTCCTCTCAGCCATTCTCCACCCTTGATCTCATAATCAAATCTTGTCTATCCATTCCCCTTCCCAAAATCTATTAATTCAAGCATTCTCTCATCCAAATGATAATCAATTATCATTCATTCTTAGTATATGTTAAATTGGTGATCATTCAAGCAGGGAGCATCCACATTCCAATCATTCAAGGAGGAAATCCATCAACAATGGAGGCTTTGGTAACATTTGAATTCAGTTTTTGATGTTATTATCTTATTTTTCTTTCATTTTTGAGCTCTATCTAGAGGTTTATGATAGTTTAGAATAGAGTCTTTTGCATTGCATTTGGTTCTATTTACTTTTCTAAATTACTCACTCATCATAAGATTAGGTTAGGTTTAGATTAGGTTTGTGCATGTTTAACATTTAGTTTTACAAACCATGGATAAATCTTTGGGGCAATATAATTATTAAACCATTAGAGAGTCTGAAAACTATGTTTACACTTTGTCATTGTGTAAATAATGGCAAACAAAACCATCTTAAGGGATATAAAAACTACTTCTATATTAAGGTGCATGTGTAAGGTGTGTGACCGATTATATAAAGGTATTTTTCAAGTAGTAACACTTGATCTTGTGATAGAAATTGGGGTAAGGTATACAATTGGGTATGGTTGTTATTTATTCTATTCATTGCTATATTTTAATTGATTTAAAAATCCTTTTAAGGAGGCCTCTAGGAACACCCTCTTGAGTTGAAGGTAATCTTGAAGAGTAGGTGATATTACCCACTCTTCTTGTAGGCCTTCAACTACCCTCAATATGTTGATGAACATCTATTTCACCCTCCTAAAGAAATCACTAGCCATGAAGGTGAGACAATCATGTTCTAAGATTTTGGACCTATGGTTGCGAGACCTAATAGTGGCATCATTACTAGGGATGATTTGATATTGGTTTATGCTTTGAATACCCTTTGAACATTTTTTAGTTGAATAAGTTGCTCTATGTTTGTAGTTGTGTTATTTTGTTGTGTGTTGAAGTTGGCATCCTCTCCACTTACACCTATTGGGGATTATTATCTATATTTTATTTTGAAAAGCCTAACTCTCCTAGTGATTTTAACTTAGGAGATTATTCTAGTTGAGATGTAATGATGCATTAAAAGACTTAATACTCTTAGAGAGGTGGATAATATACTCTTAGGTTTTTGAAGAATTATTTTGTGAGTGGGTTAAATCTATAGAGAACTTATATGAGGTATAATTTTCTAGGTATTAAATTTTTCCTTCATATTATATTTTGAAATTAATGAAAGAATCATTGTCCAAGGGCCTTGCGAAAATTCGTCATTCCTTAGTTATGCATATGTTTGTCTGGAAGAAGGAGAATGAATTATTACTAAGGGTAAATTATAAAATAGAATACTACTCTAGGTTTCTATTGACATTTGATGCCACCCTTAGATGACCCATCATTAATATTTGATCTTAGTGATCATACATGGGCCATCTTGCATGAGTTTTCCTTGGGGGTTCCAAAATTTGGCTAAGTCCCAAATTTTTGGGGTTTCAAACTATTGCTTACTTGCTTACTTCATGCTTTCTCCCTCGCTCCCTTCCTTCCCCCTTTTCTTCTAAGTATTTTGGGTTTCGCCCTTCAACCTTACCCTTTACGTCTTCCCTCTTCCCTTCCTCTTCCTTACACTTTTCTTCTTTAGCCCTCAGCCTTCAACCTTCGCCCTTGCATCTTACCTCTTACCTATGGAGGTACGAGGTAAGGATTCCCTCCGACCTATGAAAGTTTTCTTTACTAGCTTTTGTTCATCACCTAAGGTTTCTTTGCTATGTTGAAGGGACTTCTTCTTTAGTCTCTTCAACATCTTCTTGTCTCCCTAATGGTTTCCCTTTTGATATTTGACTAAGTGTCAGAATTTTGGAAGTCGGCCTTCGGCCTTCTCCGTTACCTCTTACCTTTCCTCAATAAGAGGTAACTCTCCTCTCCGACCCTCGACCTTTTCTTCATTTATCACAATTTCCTCCACCTTCCTCCAAGTACATAGTAAGCTGAAAGCTTGACATCTAATGGCCCAAGGCCCAATCTCTAAAGGCTCCTCATCGAAGTGGCAATGGATTTCGGTGGGACCTATTTTGTGGTCCCTTCGACATTCCGATGGGATGGTGACACTGGTGGGACCCAATGAAGATGCAAAGATAACATTGATGAGACTTGGGATTTCGACGAGACCTATTTTGTGGACCCTTCGACATTTCGACAAGACATGTCTTCAAGGGTCTGGGTCGTTTAATTCACAGGCCTGCAAAGCTTCCCTTTTGGGCTTGACGCCCTGACAATCCACGAATTGGCGTAGTTTCTTCACCAAATGGCATTAATGTGCATCTACTTCCCAATGGCCAAGCTTGACATTTTAGGGTTCGAGGACAACATTAATCCATCTTGGTGACTTCTCTAGGTGATTTGGTGGATGTCGTGCTCATTCATTGTTGTTGCTCATCCTCTCTGACCATTCTTGTATTTATTTCACAGATTTCACAAGGGATTTAGATGGATTCTCCTATAAATATTTATGGTGAGACAAATGATGTGTTTGTTATGCCTTCTCCAGGTCATTCTTGGCACGATTCTCCACGGTAGGTATGACATCCATGGCTCTTTTTGGCACATATTTCTAGGCATGAGTTTCTTGAATAAATCTTGGGTTTTCCCTGATTAGATTTGTAACCCTATGTTGGTTAGGGTTAGTTATTGTTCATCTCAGTTATGCCAGAACTATAAAGGCAACACTTGTATTCATTTTGAGGGATCTTCTTCCTCTGGCTCCTCTACGATTTTTCTTTTATAGACTTGCATTTTGCATCTCTTCCATTGTAAAGATTGGATTTTTGCTTCCACATTAATGGAATCATTCAATTTTTATTTTTCTCAGCTCTTTGGTGTTTGTGTAAGTCATTACCTTCATATCTGAGTGTTTATTGTATTTTCATGGATGTATGTTTGTGATTAAATGGTTTACAGTTGCTAGTTGTGAAACCCTATTTCCTTCAAGTGCCTTGTCAAACCCTAGCCTTCATGTATGCCTCTAAAAATCAACCAAACAAAGATTTGTGAAAGTCCCCTTGCTCCTCTCCAATGATGTGTTGTGCAATATTGGTCAAGAAGAAGCAACCTTTCTATCTTGGTGTATCACCTCCCTCTCATTTTCATGTTCTTCTTGTCCCCATTTCCTCGTGAGCTGTTAGTGGTAGGATTTTATGTGTTGGGTTGGACCAACACATTGCACTACGATTTAAAAGGAAGTCAGCCTTCTTCAGAGATTTGACCTCATATGTGCAAGGGTCCCGCACCTTGAGGTCATTTCCATTGTGTCATTGGAATGCTGAGTTGTGTGCTCAGTAGGGTGCAATTTCATGTGACAACAGTTTCCCCTTTGTATTCAAATGTCATATACATGGTATAAAATAACATAAGTCATGTCCTCAAAGAATGCCTTTCTCTACTAGAAGATAAAAACCACATAACTTTAGTGGTATCCCAAATTATCCAAATCTTATTCCCAATAGAATTAGAGACACTTTCTAAAGTTTTGTGGTAGTAAGTATGAATCAAAAAATAAAAATATTCAAGCATTCAATGATTTAATAGAATATTATGAGTTTGAAGAGGAAGATTTTGTCATGAAGTGATGAGGGCACAGCCCGAGACTTAGAAAATAACCCACAAACAAGAGAATAATTTTATTATTCAGAAAATGGAGCTTCTTACATGCAGAGGATCTCAAATCCCCAAGTTCTACAACACATGCAAGTTACAAAAAACTACAGAATCACCCTTTCGCAATATGCGAGCTTGTCCCCAAAAAGTTACCCAAAAATTAGAAACCCGCCATAAATAGAGCTCCTCTTTAGTTTGGAGCCAAAACAACATTCAAATTTGAGTTTAGGTGGTTTGGCGCCGAAAAATTACAACTTGAAGTTCAAATTTCAAAAGAACATTTGCAATTGTATCTTCTAGAAAGTGCGCCAACTTCCTGGGGCCATAACTTTTGATCCGGGACTCCGATTCGCGAACCGTTTGAACCGTTGGAAAGGTATCGAAGTCAATAACACGCTCAAAATTTGCTACACCAATTTTAGCAAGTTTCGGGGCCGATCCGGGAACTCTAAGTGCCTCAAATCTAACTCGAAAGATTTTCAAGTGCAAATCTGGGCAACTAAAACTGCAATATCTTTCAACCCAGGAATAGAAAATAAAAACCATAAATTGGGAATTTCATTATGACGAAAAGGGTATCCAAAAATGTAAAAACATTTAAAAAATGAAGAAACTTGAAATTTAACTATTTTTGGGTGATGCAAGATTGCCCTTACACCATTGGATGCTCCTACATCATAAAGTTATTTGTGCAATCTTTAAAGGAAGATGCAATGGACTAGTTCTTTAATGTTCCAATGATTTCTTTCTCTTTGTGGCAATGGATATACATTCATTGATTAATTCCTTAATTCACATTTAGAAAAATTAGTATCTTATTTATGAGCCTTTGATGAATAAATTAGTTTCTTGTTAAGGGATAAAAATCCCACATCACTCCAATAGGAATATACTTTAGCAAGAGATATTGAAAATAGTGTGAAGTTCTCAATGATGAAAGGCGTTGATTGTACAAGTGTTGGTGAATGTAAACCATTATAGGTAGATAAATAGTTTGGAATGGATAATGGAGATGGTTATCAAAATAGGAACATGTGTGATATTGTAGGATGAATCACCAATGAAGTGTTTAGGTCATAAAAAACTCCAAGAATAATGTAAGAAGGAAAAAAATTAATTGATAAAGAGGAGTATGGTTTTGATTTATAGTTTAATGATGAGTTGAATGATACAAAATTAGAAAATGCAATGCAAGATTGAGAAAATACTATTACAACTTTAAATAAATAATATATGTGTGATTTTGATCATATATCCAATGTCAAAACATTATTTAATATTAACAGACATGAAAGGTAGTTTCCATTTGATTTTAATATAGTATTTACGGTTACTCTATTTGAAATCCTTGTGCATCAAGACCTAAAGATCCAATTTACATTTATTTGTTTTGTGAGGTTTATGAACTAGGTTTAAGTGTCATACCAAAGGAGTTGAAGCCTTCTATTCCTGATCAAAATACATGAATGGATTGTGTTTCTTGAAATTTTTTGAGAGGAATATTCAAGAACCATTATGAAGTTACCCTAATTGAGAAAAAGAAAGACATAACATATGTGGATAAAGCATTGAAAACATAAAATTAAGATGCATGTTGTAGTGGAAGAAATAAAATGGATAACCAACTTGAACCTGAATTCATACTTAGTGTTCTCCAAAATTTTCTATCATGTGTGAAACGTGGTGAATTGATTATCATGTTGAAAGTATGCAGATGCATGACAAGGAAGTAAAATATTGTGCATGTATTAGTGATTATGTTAAAATACAAAGTTATAGATATTTATTTGTAGTTTTTGAGTGATGTTAAGAAAGGAAAAATGTGTAGATAGTCAATTGGAGGATCCTAAACAAAATTTTATGTATGATGAGCTTTCTTTCTTTGTTAACAATAATGAAAATGGATTATATCATATCTTTGGTATTTATTACTACTCTGATGGAGATAAGTTGGCGACCTATACTTCACATGAGTAACATGTACTAATTCAAATATTGCTAGGGACATGTGCTTTCCTTAGAGTGAGCAATATTTTTGTCTTATTGATTCTCTAGAACATGGGTTAAAAAGTAAACTCCTAGTGGTATAAATTATGTTGAAAATGTATCTTTATACTCTTCATGTGATTGCAATGATTTCAAGTATGTTGATTATGAGGAGAAATCAATTATTTTGCTAAAGAGGCATAATAATTTATGGAAGGAATGAACATATGAAATAATTTCCTCTATGACGAGCCTATAGCTCCACTATAAAATATAAGTTTACAATCTTATTGGTGTATATATAATATTTATTTTGAAAGTGAACAAGAGTGTGTAGGGTTTAAGGAGGATAAGCTCAAGGAGCAATCAAATTTGAGGAAAGAGATCAACTACCCTATTATAAATACAACCTTTCTATCATATCCCATGTCCCTAACTTTTATCTATTTTGTTATTCTAGGTTGGATTCGGGGTGTGATCCTAATGAGTTGTACTAAGTATCTATCAAGCTTAATAAATTGATGAAACTATATGGTTGTGAAATTATTGAGGTAAGGTATTGCAATGAAGGTGGGGGAGAGAAATTTGTTGTAGTAATTAGTAGGTTCCCACATGATGATAGATGGAGATGTGTACTATAGGAAGATAAGGTGATATCCATGGAAGATATTTATTGATGTAATAAATTTAGTAATATAAATTATAAAGTTGTATCAACCTTTTGTTATGATCTAGGAGGTAAAAGTGAAAGTTTTAACTAGAAGGATGAGATTTGTTTCCCTAGATAAAAGGATAGTCAACATGAAATAGCTAAGTTGCAACCCCAAAAGTATGTCTAAATGTTTGGAATTTTTTTGAATGGATTAAATACCAAATGTTCTAGACAAATAAGTATATGGCTTGTGGTATGGTCATGTAACTTTCCTAGGGTGTTTTTTGTGTTTTTTTGGAGTTCTTAGAGTTTTCTTGCTAGGCATACCTTTATTCATAACTCTAATTTTCTTTGTTCCTTTTTAGAATTTAAAAATTCCCTTTCTCATCATGTTTCCTACCTAAATTCTAACTTTCCTCTATACTTATCAGCCTGTCAAAAATTTCCCTTCTTTAGTACTTTACCCTTATTCCAAGTACCTATTCTAAGGTATCCCTAAACTTGGATCCCCTAAAAAGTATTACACTATATTTTCTTGTTAAATTTAAACCATTATGCTTCTTGCATTGTTCCTACCTCCATGTCATGAGTTTCTTTCTACCTCCTCCCAACAGACCAACCAAGTGCATAAGGCATGAATCTTATCTAACCCTAGACGACTCAACTCTTACCTATTTTTTGTTGGCTTCCCACCACCTCACTAGAGTGGCTCAAAAAGGTCACGCGGCCATAACTTTTGATCTAGGAGGCCGATTGGGCCAATTTATTTTTAAATTGTAGAGCTCAAAGAGGACCATATAACAATCACCCCTTTAGTGGTTTTAAATAGCTTAATAAGTTATTTTTTCATAAAAACCAACTCTATAGCCTAAAATTTAAGTTTTTTCTATTTTATAACTCAAAATTACACTTTTTGTAATCTTATCAATTAGAGAAAGGTTGAAACACCTTTCTTGATATTATCCCAATTTTTGAAAACCTTGCAAGGGAAAAGTGAGTATCAAAACTATAATCTAATTTCTAGGAGCTCATAGGCCCATAGACTCATAACACCACCTAAATTTTTGTGTACCCATTGGCTTTCTAAATGCATTTGCAACAATATTTAAAGTGTCAAGTTTTTTATTATCAATCTCCAATCCTCTACCATATCTCAAAAAAATTGTACTAGACATCAATATGATTCATATTGCATAAAAGGTTTGGTTCTTTGCTAGACAATGGCACTCTGACTAGATGATAATAACCATAATGACTCTTGCCTCTAGTTCAACATCTAAACACAAGCTATTAAGCGAAATGGTTTCCTTAAAACATAATTTTCTACCATGTACTAATTATGTAGTAGAAAACATGATAATAGATTGTCACTTAATCATCAAAATTGATTGGGCCACCAAACATAGTAAAAATGTATTCACTAGTGGATCTTCTATTGTCAACATATCTAGTTGTATTTGAATCCATAAATCCATGAATACAAACTAAATAAATATTTCCTATAGGATAACCATGATAGCATAAGAAATGTACTCATCCAAGATTAGCCATAAATTGACTGAGGACTCCCACTACTAGGGAATTTTATTTCCTTGTGCAAACCATAACATACATCAAAATCATAAATACAATATCATAATATACTCTACTCATATCCTTCACCTCAATAGGAGAAATTAGGTATTATTAAACAAATAAATTTGTCCCCATCGTAATAAGAAAATATTATGGGCTCTAGTTTGATGTATGTTGAACCTCTCCAAAATTGAGTTCACATACTTACTTTGGCCCAACAATTTTTTTTCACTATATTTTTTCTAACATACATCTCCAAGATGTCCCTAGCTACCCTTAAGTCTTTCATCTCAATTTGTTTTGAAAGTTGAGACTTCAAATCACAAATCAAACTTATCCCATTACCAAAAAATAACATATCATCAATATATAATGCAATAATAATACAATCACCATCTATACTATAGTAGATGCAATTATGTGATTTGGATCTTAAAAATCTAAAAATTAACAAAAAAGAATCAAAATTTTGGTACCACATTCTAGGAGATTTCTCAAGACCATACACATTTCTTCAACTCAAAAAATTAATGTGATTTACCTTTCTCAATGTAGTGCTTCAACTATGTCATATAAATTTCCTCTAAATCACCATAAAATATTTTTTTCTTCACATACATCTATTCAACCTCAAGATTATACAACAAAACAATAGATAATATAAATATAATGGATGCTAGCTTTGCTACTAGGGATAAAATCTCACATAAAAATTATTCTATCAACCTAGAAATAACCCTTCACAACTAATATCACCTTAAAATTCTCAACACTGCCATTAGACAATATTTTTCTTTTGAATTTAATCATTTGCATACAGTAGGATTTCATCAATTAGGCAAAGGTATAGGGTCCCATGGGTTATTTTCTTTAAATCATCCATCTCATCCATGGCCACCTTCTAGGACTCTACATCATTTATATCCATAGCCTCCTTTGAATTACTAGGCTCATTAGTGTTAGTAATCAAAGAAAAAATACATCTCCAATTAGAGGGAGCACACCATTCTAGTTGTTGTCTTTGCTAAGTGGAACTCATCAATGATTGAGGTGGATGTTATGTCTCTTCTTCAAAACTCTCAAAAATATCTAAGATCACTTACTCTTTAGCTCCTTCAAGGTATTTTGGTTCAACCTTCTCAATATTTTATTGGATATTGCTGATATGTGGTTGTCATTGATGTCAACACTATTGGCATTAATGTATTTAAGGCTGTATATGTCGAGGATATTGAGAAAATTGTAATAAAATAAGTTGCAGATGGTGGCTAGCTCAGTATATTGATGATGAAAGGTTGTGTATTAAAGGGTTTGTTGACAAGTATATCTAGTTTATCCACATGAAGTTTTAGAGGTTCGTATGAAGATTTGATTGAGTTATGAGTATCTATGTTCTGATAGTTGTTTTGTTGCTTTAGTTGGTGTTCCTAAAAGAAGATGATGCAATTCTAGTAACTTTATTTGTTGTGGATGCTTCTATGGTGATTCATGATGCTTGTGGATGTTTCTAGATCGTGCTCTATCTGTGTTGTTGGTCCGCATTGATTTTTGTGCTCACGATTAGTGATTTTCTTTTATGAGTTCATGTTTTTCATGATCATGGCTAACAGGGTGATTGTAGTGTGTTGCAGATCTTTGAGGAATAATTGTTTAAGGTGTTTCATGTTTGAGGAGGTTATTTTGGGTCCTTACTATGTTGTGGCTGACATTGTTTGGTTTGCATTGATAAATTATCTATTGATTTGGGCTGATAGTTTGTACACATTTTATATTTTGTTGGGTCGACATGCAGTTGATGTAATCCTTAGTTGCGGATATATATGATCAATTGTTTATACCATTTGAATGTGATTGTAAGATAGTGAGTCTTCCTTTGGGCAGTAATCCTTTTGTATTTGAGCAGTGAGCTCAAGGAAGTGTGCCTGAATGCATGCGCATTCCCCATTTACAATTATTTTATACTTTTAACAAAGTATAATCTTGTGGATTAACCTCCACCATGGTTTTTCCCCTAACAGGGTTTCTACGTAAAAAATCTTGGTGTTATGTGTGTTTCTGATGTGGTGATGGTTTATACTTTCATGTTTATTTATTAGATTTGAGAATAAGTTTAATAAGTATAATTTATGTGACAACTGATTCACCCCCCCCTCAGTTGTTTGCCCTTGTGTTGCCAACAATTGGTATCGGAGCAGGTTCCTCGGAAGAAGTTTAATAGCTTGAGGTGATCCGGGATAGCGATATATAAGAAGGATAGTCTGAGATTTGATGGAACTAATTATTCATTGTGGAAGACTCGAATGGAGTGTCATTTGAGATGCATTGGTGAACCTTATTGGACAATTACAAAGAATAGGTAAATCATCCCACAAAATGGTCCTTCTATTGCAGGTGAGATTAAGGAAGACGAGTACAATATTAGGGCTAAGGAAGCATTATTTAGTGCTCTGACTGATTCCGAGATGACAAATGTAATGGAGCTAAAGACTGCTTATGAGATCTGGAAAAAGTTGGAAACTTTGTATGAAGGTGATGCCCGTGTGAAGATTGCTTAGCTGCAAAGCCTAAAAGGGAAATATGAAATGTTGAGAATGGGTGAAGATGAGAACATCACTTCTTTTATGAAAAGAGTGAATGAGCTTGTGTGTAGTATCAGATGTGCTGGTGGAACATTAGAAGAATCAAAGATTATTGCTAAAGTGCTCAGATCCTTTCCTATTGCATACAAACACAAAACTACTGCTATTGAGGAGGTCCAGACTGTGACAAATGTAACTAGAGACATGTTGATTGGTAAGCTTATTGCTTTTGAGTTAAGTGTGTTTGATGATTCTCTTCCTAAGACAAAATCTACATTTAAAGCTACAATTTTTGGAAAAGATAAGCAAATATATGATCTCAGAGAAAGTTCTAGAAAAATTTCCAAGTATGAGTAGGAAATGAGAGAGATTGAAGAAGAAGAGAGAAAACTAGATGAGCTTGAAGCACTTATTGTGAAGAGGGAAGCCAGAGGAGGAGGTAATTATAAAGGGAAATTTCCTATTAAATGTCTTTCTTGCAATAAGATAGGTCATTTTGCCTCAAGGTGTCTGGAAAGAGTTCCTAAGCCAAGACCTAACAAGCCTAGATTCCAAAGAAAGTATTATTTTGTTGTTGATGAAGGTGTGACAGATGATGAATATGATAAAGGGAATTTGAGTGAGGATGAATGGGTATTTATTGCTATCAAGGAAAATGATCTAGCACCTATTGAATCTGCTACTGTCAGAGTTGAAGAAAAGGATGAATGGGTGATTGACAGTGGATGCTCTCATCACATGACAGGTGATAAAAGTAAATTTGTGAGCTTGGAAAAGTATGATGGTGGTGTTGTAAGATTTGGTGATGATAAAGTTGGTATAATCCATGGCAGAGGATCCATTTCTCTTGATGGTAAGAATAATACTGATGGTGTTCTAGATGTGGAAGGTTTGAAGCATAATCTCTTAAGTGTTGGATAGAAGGTTGACAAGGGATACAATCTTCAATTCAAGAATGGAAAGTGTAGAATATTGGGGAGTTTTGGAAATGTGATTTTACAAAAGCAAAAGGTAATATCTTTCATTTGAGTGCTATTGGTAAAAGTTGTTTGATTGCTCAAGTTGATGAAAGTTGGTTGTGGCATAGGAGAATGTGTCATGTAAACTTTGAGAATATTATCAAGATAAGTTCTACTAAGGCAATGAGAGATCTTCCTAAGTTGATAAAACCTACTAATACTATATGAAAGGAATGTTAGTTAGGGAAGCAAACTAGAGCTTCATTTCGGAGCAAACAACATTGTTCAAATGAAGTGTTGAAGCTTGTGCATATTGACTTGTGTGGTCCTTTTAGAGTCAGAAGTTTACAAGGAGACATGTATTTCATGCTACTTATTGATGATTATTCTAGATTGATGTGGGTTACTTTCTTGAGGGAAAAATATGAAGCTCTAGAGAAATTCAAGATTTTTAAGGCTATGGTTGAGACAGTGATAGGTCTGAAGATTAACTATTTGAGATCAGATAGAGGTGGTGAATTCACTTCCGGTGAATTTAATTCTTTTTGTGAAGAGCATGGGATAAAGAGACAATTATCTTCCCCACAGAACCCTCAGCAAAATGGAGTTGTAGAAAGGAAGAATAGGACAATTCAAGAAGTTTCTAAGACTATGATGATGGAAGGAAATGTTTCGCATATCTACTAGAGAGAAGCTATGAGTACTATCGTTTACACTCTCAATCGGGTACATGTCAAAGGTGATACCAGTAAGACTCCTTATGAGCTTTGGTTTGGTCATAAGCCTACTATTAGATACTTCAAAATCTTTGGGAGTAAATGCTATATCAAAAGAGATGAAGATATAAGAAATTTTGATGCTAGAAGTGGTGAAGGAATCTTTCTTAGTTTTTCTACTAAAAGTAAAGCCTACCGGTGCTACAATAAGAGATTGAGGAAAGTAATTGAAAGTGCTAATGTCAAGGTTGATGAAGACATAGTTAGACTATCCATAACTCATGGATATGATTCAGACGATCATAATAACGGTTCAGATAAAGGAAAGAAAGTTCAGACTCCAAATCAAGTTTAGATCATTTTGGTGAATCGGGAAAATCAAGAGGAAGGAATTAGTGAAAGTGCAAAAGTAAGATCACAAGAGCCTAAAGTTCAAGAACATCCTAAGACTCCAAGGTATGTAAGACTAAATCATTCAGAAGATTAGATTATTGGTGATAAGAACAAAGGTGTTCAAACTAGGAGAAGAATTGCAAAAGAATACTATTTGATCTCAAAGACTGAGCCTAATAGTGTCAATGAAGCATGCAAAGATGAACATTGGGTGGAAGCAATGAAAGAAGAACTATTGCAAATTGAGAAGAATGATACATGTATTCTTGTTCCTAGACCTAAGAACAAAAATGTAATTGGAACTAAATGGGTCTTTCAGAATAAACTGAATGAGCAAGGTGAAGTTGTTAGAAACAAAGCAAGACTTGTGTGTAAAGGATGTTCTCAAATGGAAGGAATTGAATTTGAAGAAACTTTTGCTCCTATTGCTAGGATTGAAGTTGTGAGACTATTTCTTGCTTATGTTTCTTACAAAAACTTCAAGGTTTATCAGATGGATGTCAAGTCAACATTTCTAAATGGTGAACTAGAAGAAGAAGTGTATATTGAGCAACCTGATGGATTTCAATTGACTAATTAGGGAGATATGGTTTTTCGATTGAAGAAAGCATTGTCTGGACTTAAGAAAGCCCCAAGAGCATGGTATTGCAAATTGGACAAGTATTTGTTGAAGCTTGGATTTAATAAAGGTACTGCTGATAGTAATTTATATTTCAAGATTAATCATGATAAAGATCTGATTGTTGAAGTCTTTGTTGATGATATCATTTTTGGAGGAGATGATACTTTGTGCATGAAGTTTGCTGATGAGATGCATAGTGAGTTTGAGATGTCTATGATTGGAGAAATGAAATTCTTTTTGGGATTGCAAATTACTTAGCTAGATATAGGGATCTTTATATCTCAGTCCAAGTATGTGAAAGAACTCCTAAAGAAGTTTGGTATGGAAGATTCAAAGCCAGTTGGTACACCTATGGTGACCAGATGTAAGTTAAATCAAGATGATGATTCTCTTAAAACAAATCAAACTAGATACAGATCCATGATTGGTGGATTGCTTTATTTGAATCAAACTAGACCTGATATCATGAATGTTGTATGAATTGTTGCAATATTTCAAACTGATCCTAAGGAATCTCATGTGACAGTTGTAAAGAGGTTTTTTAGGTACTTGAAGGGGATAGTTGATTTTGGCCTATGGTATCCTAGAGAAGATGACCTTACTTTGAGTACTTTTACTGATGCTGATTGGGTAGGAGATGTGAACGAGAGAAGGAGTACCAGTTGTGGTGCATTTTTCTTAGGAAAGAAGATAATTTCATGGTTAAGCAAGAAGCAGAATGCCATTTCTTCATCTACTGTAAAGGAAAAATACATTGTTGTTGCTAAAAATTGTACTCAGGTATTGTGGATGAAGCAGATGTTGAAAGATGTCAGAGTTGTGTATGATGAACCTATTTCTATATTCTATGATAGTTCAAGTGCAATTAATATTTCTAAGAATCCGGTGTTGCATTCAAAAACTAGGCATATATCTATCAAGTTTCACTTTTTGAGAGAAAAGGTGAGTGAAAAGGAAGTCAAATTGGAGTATGTGCCCACTAAGGAATAGATTGTAGATATCTTTACCAAGCCCTTTCCTAAGGATACTTTTGAGTATCTCAGAGGGAAGTTAGGGGTGATTACCCCTCCTAATCAAAACTAAGATGCATTGACTTGCATCAGTTTGTGCATTTCATAGTCATATCATATAATCCAAATTGATGTTGTGGTGGCTGCCACTCAGGGGAAGTAGTCAGATGTTCAAAAATGCGGTTCAGAGCTTGTGTGGAGAAATATAATGTGTATCTTTTTCACTGATGTCAAAGGGGGAGAAGAGTCATGTGAAAAACTGTGAAAGAGTTAAGGAGAAAAGAGTCAAAATCTAAGGGGGAGAAAGTGCTAAGAGAAAGTTGTGTTGATGGTGTTTTTCACATCATGTGTTGCCATCAATGCCAAAGGGGGAGATTGTTGGATGTTTCTGATATGTGGTTGTCATTTATGTCAACACTATTGGAATTAATGTCTTTAAGGTTGTATATGTCGAGGATATTGAGAAAATTGTAATAAAATAATTTGCAAGTTGTCGGTGGTGCAGTGAAGTTCAACATGGTGGCTAGCTCAGTATATTGATGATAAGAAGTCGTGGATTAAAGGGTTTGTTGAAAAGTATATCTAGTTTATCCACATGAAGTTTTAGAGGTTCGCATGAAGATTTGATTGAGTTATGAGTATATGTGTTCTGACAGTTGTTTTGTTGCTTTAGTTGGTGTTCTTGAAAGAAGATGATGTGATTCTAGTAACTTTATTTTTTGTGGATTATTTTGTGGTGATTCATGATGCTTGTGGATGTTTCTAGATCATGCTCTATCTATGTTGTTTGTTTGCATTGATTGTTGTGCTTGTGATTAGTGATTTTATTTTGTGAGTTCATGTTTTTCATGATCATGGCTGGCAGGGTGATTGCAGCGTGTTGTGGATCTTTGAGGAATAATTGTTTAAGGTGTTTCATGTTTGAGGATGCTATTTTGGGTCCTTACTATGTTGTGGCTGACATTGTTTGGTTCACACTGATAAATTATCTATTGATTTGGGCTGACAGTTTATACACATTTTATATTTTGTTGGGCCGACATGCAGTTGATGCAATCCTTAGTTGCGGATATATATGATCGATTGTTTATACCATTTGAAGGAAGTGGTGTGTGAGTGTTGTGTGAAAATAATGTTCTAATATTTTGAAGGAAGAAGTAAAGTGTGAAGAAGAGTGAGCAGAATAAAGTGTTTACGTGCTTAACCGAAACTGTAATCAGGCATTAGAAGATGCTATTTTCTTAGTTTAAAATCTTCTGGATGTAATATGAATGTGATTGTAAGACAGTGAGTCTTCCTTTGGGTAGTAAGCCTTTTGTATTTGAGCAGTGAGCTCTAGGAAGTGTGCCTAAATGCATGTGCATTCCCCATTTACAATTCTTTTATACTTTTAATAGAGTATAATCTTGTGGATTAACCTCTACCATGGTTTTTCCCCTAACAGGGTTTCCATGTAAAAAATCTTGGTGTTATGTGTGTTTCTGATGTGGTGACGGTTTATGCTTTCATGTTTATTTATCAGATCTAAGAATAAGTTTAATAAGTATAATTTATGTGACAATTGATTCACCCCCCCTCTCAGTTGTCCGCCCTTGTGTTTCCAACAATTGGTATCAGAGTAGGTTCCTCAGAAGAATTTTAATAGCTTGAGCTGATGCGGGATGGCGACATATAAGAAGGATATTCTGAGAATTGATGGAACTAATTATTCTCTATGGAAGACTTGGATGGAGTGTCATCTGAGATGCATTGGTGAACCTTACTAGACAATTACAAAGAATAGATATATCATCCCACATAATGGTCCTTCTACTGTAGGTGAGATTAAGGAATTCGAGTACAATATCAGGGCTAAGGAAGCATTATTGAGTGCTCTGATTGATTCTGAGATGACAAATGTAATGGAGCTGAAGAATTCTTATGAGATCTGGAAAAATTTCTCTATAAGAGCCTTAAACTATTTTAAATTATTAAAAAAATCATATTTACTTCTAAAAATAACCCATGTCCTTCTACTATAATTATTAATGAAATAAATGTGGGCGGTTGGGCAGGCGACTTTCCACATGGATTGTGAAAATTCCATTTTTGTGTGGGAGTGGATGTTGTTGGCGGGTGACTTGGTTTCCTTGTTAGTGGAAGCTTTTAGCAATTTCCAAAGAACCGCTTTCTTTGTTTTCGTACTACCGTGAGTTGGGAGACATTATGACAATTAATGGTTTCATACCCGCGATGATATGCTCAGATTCCAAAAAATATTTTCATGAAAATTCACCCTATTTCCTCACATACTCTCATCTAAATGGTGACATTGTGTGGTTCTTTTGGTGGTTCCTAGGGTGGCACACATGATTTGTACAAGGTGATAAATAAGGTGGTGATTGCAGGTTAATTGCAGTTTATTCATGAAGGTGGCTGAGCGAAGTAATTTGCTTCTCTTCTCTCATTCTTTCTCTCTAGTTTTTGATGTCTGGTAGTGGCTAATGAAGGAGCGTTCAAATTTTTTTGTGCATATGTCAGTGAACACATTGGTTTGGTTTTGTGCGAACACTCCAATTGACTTGGATTGTAAGGTTCGATAGAATGCTTTTCGTGAGGTCTCTAATCAACATCTTAAGAAAATCATGCTCAACATCAATCCCTTGAATAATGTGGTGGCCATGAAAATGGTGGTCAAAAAGGGGCATTTGGCTTACCATGAGACCTTCAAGGTGAACACACAAATATTCTTAAGGTTCTTGGCGCCTCTTCTCAACATTCACATGGTGAAGGAAAAATCTACAGTTTGGAAACTATTCAAAAAGGAATTGTTGGGTGGTCTCGATGAGGTTATCTACGTGGCAATACCTAGATTAGGTGCACCATGTCCATGTGACCTGGCATTGCTAATTTTTTTGGGTGAAGTTATCAAGTACTACCCTCTTTTGCTAGACCTAAAGGGTATGGCTCTGGTTAGGCACAAGATGATCATGGTTATGGGGGTGAATTTCCTCAAGAAGGTGTTGCAGTTGGAGGCTATGAGCGACTTTGATTGGGTTCCATAATTTGATGCCTTTGCCAAAGCTAATGACTTCCTATAAGCACTTGGTGGTCCTTTTGCTTCTGCTAATAATCGTTTGTTGGTAATATGGTCTGGTTTTAGTCTTTTCCTACACTTTTCTATAGTCTTATGGTAGTTATGACTCAACATAATGTCAATTTTTGTAAGTGATTGCAGGTAGTGGGTTTGTCTAGTTGGGTTTGATTTTTGGGGGTCTGGTGGTGCATCAAATTTTGGTGTGTCTAGGCTGGTAGGTCTTGACTAGGTGGTAGTTTCTAGGGGTAGGTTTTGGTGGTAGTTTTTGGTGACAATTTTTGGTGTTATTTTTTTATGGTAGTTTTTGGTGGCAATTTTTGGTGGTAGGTCTTGACTTGGTTGATAATCAGCTGTGAGTCCCCATAGAATTTCATCTCTTGTATGATCTTCCATTGAATGGCTATCCTTAGACCTATGATTAGGGATTCATACTCAACAATGTTATTAGTACACGAAAATGATAGCCTCTATGGCTTTGGGATGCAATCACCTTGAGGGGTGATAAAGAGAATACCTACCCCTAATCCATGTTGGGTGAATGATCTATCAAAGTACATTTTCCACTAATCTATGTTATTGACCAGGAACATTGATTCATTAGGAAATTCAGATACCAAAGGGTTCTCTGCATAGATAGGTGCTTTCGCCAAGATCATTACCCATTTGGCCATTTTCCTTGTGAGAGTTGCTTTGGATAACAAGTATTTCAATGGGTCGATCTTTGCAATAAGTTTGATTTGATGTGACAACATGTAGTGTCTGAACTTTTGTGAAGGAAAAGAAACTGCTAAGCATGCTTTCTCAATGGATGAATAGTTCATTTCATATCCCACCAAGGTCCTACTGATGTAATAGATAGCTCTTTCTTTTCTATTTTCATCATGTTGTGCTAGAAGAGTCCCTAGTGTTCCTAATGTTGCTGAGATATTATAGGATCAATGGTTTGTTTGGTATCAGTGGCATGAGCACTAGAGGTGCCAATAGGTAGTCCTTAATCTGTTGGAAATATTTATCACACTTCTCATCCCACTTGTAAGTTATTCCTTTATGGAGAAGGTGTGAGAAAGGGTGGATTTTGTTTGATATTTGTGCTATGAACCTTCTGATGGACTACAATCTTCCTTGTAACCCTCTCATCTATTTCAACATTTGTGGTGGTTCCATTTCTAGGATGGCTTTCACTTTTGTTGGATCAATTTATATCCCTCTCTATGATACAATGTAGCCAAGAAGCTTCCCTGATGTAACCCCAAAGATACACTTTTTTGAGTTTAGTTGTACCTTATATTCTTTGAGTCTGTTGAAGATGGGTCCTAAGACTTCTATTTGCTCACTCCTTTTCTTTGATATTTCCAAAATATCATCCACATAGTCTTTGAATTTTTTGTGGATCATGTCATGAAAGATGAGGGTCATTGCTCTTTGATAGGTCACTCCTACATTCTTTATCCCAAATGGCATCATGTTCCAACAATATGTTCCCCACAGACAAGTGAATGCAGTTTTGTGTTGATCCTTCTTGGTGATCATGATTTGATTATAGCTTGAAAAACCATCCATGAGTGATAGAATTTCATGTCCAACTGTTAGATGCATGATAATGTTGATGTTAGGAAGATGGAAATTACCCTTCAGGCATGCTTTGTTCAAGTCTCTGAAATCCATGCATATTTTGATGCCCCTAGTGGGTTTGGAGACTAGTACCAGGTTGGAAAACCACTCAAGATAATTAATCGGTTGGATGAACCCAAATTCAAGAAGCTTTTGTAACTCAAGTTTCACAAACAGTGTTATTTGAGGGTGCATCTTTCTCAATTTTTGATTTACTAGTTTAGCTTTAGGATAGACTACTAAATGTTGCACAACTACTTATGGATTGAGCCCTGACATATCTATGTATGACCATGAAAATTTGGCTCTTTACTCTTTTGGGAATGTTGCTAGGTTCTTTTGTTCTTCATCTAACAAGGATTCAACATAGAAAGTGATCTATGGTGCCTCTTCAGTTCCAAAATTTATTGGAGTATCCTTTTTTGCTAGCACTGCTAACTTATCTAGATGCATTGCATTAAGGGGGAGATCAAATCCCTCATCCTTGGGCACCTCAAAGAGGTTTTCACCCTCAGATGTGTCCTTTCTTTTTACTACTTTAGGATTGGAAAGTGTCATAGTGTGGTTTTCACTTAAAGATCTACATGTTAGTTGCGTGTTGTCCATTTCATGACTGAAGGATTCAATTGTCTCCCCATAGTACACCCTTGTGTCTAGTTCTATATCAAAACTAGATTTGTGATCTTCCCATGGTAAGTTGTCACAGAGTCCCATGAATTCTGAGATTGCTTCATCGTTTTTGAATAAATATAGAATTAGTGGTCCTTTTTGGTACCAATCGATGAGTTGTGGGTAGACTAGGATAATCTCGTGGGTTTATCATTTGAGATGAAGGATGTTGTGGATATCATGAAGAGAGATTTATTCTCAAAAAGGTTAGAAATATCGAGGGGGAAGTCATCTAGGGTAGTATCATGAGATATTGGTAATCAAGAGGAAGCCTTAACCCATTTAGCGGAAGTACCTTTTCCAATAAGGGTAACCTTGCTAGTAGTACATACTTGGCCAAGATTCTTTGGACGTTTCTTAGGAACGATGGGTTCTAGCAAACCATTGTCATTTTTTCCTAGTTTCTCATTCTTGTTATATCCCCATCGCTTCATTAGCTACAAGCCTTTTTTGTCATCTTCCATGGGAAGAATGGGGATGGGTCATTCATCTTGACATAGCAATAATTTAGAGATATCCTCCTCATTGACATCTTCTTTGATCAAATCCCCCCACTTGGTGAAGGTAGTAGCTGTCATTTTTATTGTTTTGAGAACTTTGTTGCTAGGTGTGGGTTTCCCATGAGAATTAGGAGAAAGAGGTAACTCTCCCAACACAAAACTATCCTTCATTAGTTTATAGCTTCCACAACCATCATCTTGGATCACTGCTTTGACGTCGGGAATGTTCTCCACAATGGGTGTTTTTATTTCTGAGGTAGATGTAAGGGACGATGGGTCAAAAAATGAGGAAGATGGTGTAGGCCCTTCATCATTCTTGGTTACTTGGGGAATCTTATAGAACTTGGCCTCAAGATTCTTGTAGTAGTAAAAAGGCTTAGGATTTCCATGGATGGTAACTTCTCTGTCCTCAAAAATAAACTTTACACATTGGTGATAGGTTGAAGCTACAAATTTTAGGGCATGGATCCATGGTCATCCAAGTAGGATGTTGTAGGGGAGATCAAGGTCTAGCACTTGGCATGTAGTCTTTGCAATGACAGGTCCCACTTGGATGGGTAGTGCGATGATGCCTTGTGATACCCACTCTTGATCATCATATGCTCTGATGGTTGTACTCTTTGCTTTCTTAATAGCATCTTCTAAATATCCCAATTTGTTGATAAACTAAAGGGTGCAAATGTTTATACCAACACCTCCATCTACTAAGACTCTTTTAACCTTGTTTCCATGAATAATGACCTCAAGGTGCAAAGCATGGTTATGGGATGGCTGTGATGGAAAGTCTTGTTTCGAGAAGGTGAGAAGATGATTAGTGATATGCCCTACCATAGCTTGAAACTAATATTTATCAATATCCTCAAGGACAAATTATGAAGATAAAGCTTTCTCTAAGATTTCCTTGTGTGCGGGGGATAGCCTCAATAGTTCCAAGATAGAAATATTTGTGGGGGTTTTCTTAAATTGATCTAGGAAGTTTTAATTGCTAGGGTTTGATGTTGGAAAAGTAGGTTGTTCCCTAGATTGAGATTGGACTCCTTGGATGGTGACTTTTCCACGTCATGTGGTGACTCCACATTCTGCACTAGGTCCTTTGATGGTGATGACAATGATGAAACTATCACATGAAGTGACCACATTAGAATAGATATGTTGCACATTTGTGTAATCCTTAGCTTTTCCAGTGTTGTTTCCTTTGCTATGATCTGGCATAGGGTTCTTGTATATCTTAAGATCCTGGTTGTCAGATAGTACCTCAATAGATATGTCTCCATTCTCGATAAGATCTTGGATAAAACTTTCGAGCCTCATGTAGTTCGATGTTTTGTGTCCTTTGATTTTTTGGAAGTCACAAAGATCTTTTTCATTGTACTAGGGTGGTTATCTTGTGGTTCTTGGTAGTTTTCAAAATTGGGAAGCATTATCAAATTTGACTCTACCAATTTCTTCATGATGATTTCAATGGGTTCCAACAACTGTGTGTACTTGCATTTTGGATAGTTGTTCTTGTTGGGGGTTCGTCATTGTTATGTTTTGTTGTTGTTGATCTGACTGTTTTGTGATGGTGTTGTTTGTTGCATGGTTGGTTGAGCATTAGCTATTAATTTTTGTTTGGCCTAGGAGCACTTATGACCACCTTAGCATCTACCATGCCATCATTCGTTACATTCTTGTTCTTAGCCCAAACACGAGGCTTGTCATTTGAGCTAGTGGATGGGTGGTTGTCTTTGTAGGCTTGAGTATTTCCCTATGAGATTAGAGCTCTCTCGATGTTAAGGGCTCTAGGGACAAGCTCATCATAAGAGGTAATGCACTGCATCTTTAAGTGGAAGGATAGATCTGGATCTAGATTTTCTATGATAATCCCCACTTTTTGCTCATCAAGAATGGGCCATTTGATTTTACTAGCTCTTTGTCTCCATCGTTGTAAGAAATTGGTGAAAGATTCTCCTTTGTTTTGTTTGAGAGTTTACAACTCTTCTAGGCTTACATCCATGTCAAGATTAAAGGAGAAATGATCTATGAATTTGTTGATGATTTCTTGGAAGGTTTTGATACCTGGAGGCAACTGGGAAAACTAGTCGATGGCTGGGCCTGCTAGGCTTCTTGGAAAGAGGCGCATCAAATAGGACTCATTTTAGGAAACCTCCATACACATGATGATAAAATATTTGACATGGAATACATGACTTCCTCTCCCTTTGTATTTATCAAATTTTGGGACTTAAAAAATGGGAGGGAACGGTACCATTGTGATGTTTTGATCAAAAGGATATGGGAATAAGTTCTATGTATTTCTTCATTTTTCTCATTCGGATGTCTTGTAATTCTTGTGTTAATTCCTTAAGTTGCGAATGCGACATCATCTTGTGGGTTTGGTGGGAAAACATATGGTGGAAAGGTGGATGAGTTGTATGTGGGATTCTGATATGATGAGGTGTTGTATGGTGTGTATGGCGGTGTAGGATATTGTGAAGGTGATTGTGGTGGAGGCATATATATCCCTAACATGTTTGTATTGATGATGTTCTATTGAGGGTTATAGTAGGAACCATGTTGTTACTGTTGGGAATACTACTGAGCTAGTAAGGCTTGTTGTTGTGCTTGCTCTTTTTGATGTGCTACTAAGGTTGCTTGGTGGGCTTGATGTTGTTTTTGTTGTGTTGCTAATGTTGTTTGTTGGGCTTGTTGTTGTTGTTGTGCTTCTAAATTTTTTTGTTAGGCTTGTTGTTGTTGCTATTGTTGTGCTGCTAGGGGTGCTTTTTGTTGTTGTTGTTGTGCTACTGCTAGGGCTGATTGTTGTTGTTGTTGTGTTACTAGGGATACTTGTTGTTGTTGTTGCTATTGTTGTGCTGCTAAGGATGCTTGTTGTTGTTGTATGGCTTGATGATATGTGTGTTGTGATTGTTGCAAGGCTAGAGCATGTGCTTGCAATGTAGGATTAGTTGGTTGTTGGAACATCTGCGATGGGTTGATGTTTTTGCGTAGGTTGTGGGTTATTGATGAGAGGATGGTGGAACATTAGGACCTTGAGTCCATAGATTGAAAGGATTCTCTTGATTGATGTTTTGGGGACTTCCTTGTGTTTGGGACATGGTCAAGGTATTACCTTGGTTGATGGAATTTTTGACCTAGGGGTTGTTTTGAGTTGGGTTGGTGATGGATAGGATATATGTGTTTTGGATAACCAATGGGATGGATGAAATCAATGGGGGATTTGATAAAGATGTCCCATATTGCGTTGAAGATTGATTTTGCATAAGGGGATTAACTTTCCCTTCTGGGTCTATTTGAAACACTTGGTCTATACTTCCTTGTGTGATGTTGGGAAACTTGTGGTACTTGTGGGGATGGGTGAAGAGGGGTACGCTTAATATGTTGAGGTTGTTGTGGATTGATGAAGTGTAAGTGGTTTATGTTGATGTAGAGGATTCTCAGGAATGGGGGGAGTGCCAAATGTTGGTGTCCAAGTGGTCGTTTGAGAAGCATTAGTGTTGATGGTACCCACAAGTGTGTTTCTTTCAAATGGAAGAGTATGGACAAAGTCCTTAGCAAGACTAGCTGCAATACTATGAATGGGTGTTTGATTTTTCCCTAGTGATGGAGGTGTTTGAATGGTGGATGAAGTCAAGCCTTTTGTCAATGCGCAATGATCCTGATGGAGATGAGGGTGGTTGTGATTGGGTAACTTGAATTCTTGGATAAAATTCTTGAGGATTGGGATCACTTGAGGTGAATGTGACTTTGGTTTTCTCCATGATTCTCTTGTGTTGTGATCTTGTCTTTACCATAAATTTTGGGTCACTTATGGGAGAGTTGTGTTGAGATTTGTAATGTTTAAACTCTCTATTTGACTCAAATCTAGGTAAAAGGTACGCTCTAAGTAATTTTGGAGCAATGATGATAATGGGAGATAAAAATATGAATGATGTGGGGAGCGATCCTTGCAAACATTTTGGGACAACACTTTTTGACTTAAGTTTGATTGTTTGATGTTTGGATAAAGGATGTTAATGAACTTGTGAATCTTTAGAGTAGACTTGTGACCTTCAAGATAAACTAGTCCAAAGATGATAACTAACTTAACTAGGTGCATGGAAAAGGATTCATTTCACATACAAAGTAGCTAAGTTAGGGTTTTGGGTTGATTGATGTCTAATTCCAAAGTATTGGTGTGTTCAAAATTTTCACAAAGTTTTGTGAAGTGAAGTTTGGATTTTGATAAGGGGTGGATGAAATGTTTGACCCCATGTTGACCTAGAGTGAGCCTTTTTTTTTCCAAGACCAAGGTGGTGAGAAACATGCTAGACCTCTAAAGTGTACTCAATCCAAAAGACCAATGCTGACTTAAATGAGAGGTTCATATTGAGCATACATGTCTAGATCATTCATTGAAATGCATCTATAAAAATTCCTTACCAAAATGTTCCTGTTGTGGTAAAGACTCACAAGGTGTCTCTTAACGACTTTTTGACTATAATTCCTAAGTTTGAAGTGACGACATATAGACCTTCTCTTGGGGATTTTGATTTTGTGAGAGATCATTTAGAGAAGCAAACGATTATGGAAAAGAGGATATTTATTAACACGAGAGGAAGTGGTAATATGGGCCTTCCGACCATAATATCGACTTGTTCCTCTTGTTCATCTAAGACGTATGCTATGTTTCTCCATTGGAAGGGTGTTTCCTTCTTTTCAAAAATGAAGCTTCTCAAACTACTAATTATATCCATTTTTTCTCTCTCAATTAGTTCAAAGTTTGGTTGAATGATAGTGGGCATAAGGTTAGGTTGTTCAATTAGAGTGATCAGACGCCAAATGATCATGCGGGGTTCAATTTGTCAATTTATCTTTCTTAAATGAGTTTCCTTTTACCACAAACACTTTGTATTTCTTAAGTTTCAAACTAAATTTCTATGTCAAAAACATCATAAATTTCACAAATTCCATTTTGTGAAAAGGATGAAGTTAAGGGCATAGTTACCTAGGTTAACTTTGGAAAGTATGGATTGAGATGTAAAACAAAATATTTAGAAGTCTCTAAGAATAAATCCTTAGGACAAGCGTTAATATCAAAGTTTTGTCAAAGGGTATCCATACTTATACCAAAGGGTTTGAGATTTTGAAAAGACTTGATGTTTGTTTGCAATTGTTTTGGAACCAAGCATGTGTTAAACTGACTCACAAGAATGAACAATCCTAGGTAGGTGTGTATTTCTTAGTAGGCTTACCATCATCCCCTAAGAGATGATTAATCCCTGAAGATGAAATGGACAAATAGGCTATGTCAAGGAAATGTAATGTCTTGACATGCCAAGCAAAGGAGTCCCTTCCCCATTTTCTTTATTGCCTCAATCAAAAATTGAACATGGTAAGTAACTTCTTGGAACGATGTTATTCCAATAAACTACCTCAAAATACACTTCAGAGGAAATGGAAAGCCACTAATAACAAGGTTCGTAATTCATAATTTTGGGATAAACTAGTGCTATACATGCAGAAAAATTGCTCAATTAAGAGGCCTCCCGGCCCTTAGACACATCTAAGGGTTTTGATGTATCACACAGATACTAGAGGAGACGATCGTCGATATAGTGTAACTACACTAGTTGGTTAATGACTTTCATCACACCAAGTATTTATATAGCGAACCAAAGTGAAAGCACCACTCGGGTCGTTCTCTCTCACAAGTTGGGAGGCAGGCCCTTCTAACGGTAACACATGTTTGAAGCATAAAATTCTTTTCACACCCAATATAACCAAATAGGCGCAAGGGGAGAGGATAAGCGCTTCCAAGAAGAAAAGGTATACTTGTGTGTGTCTCTTCACCCAAGATCACATGAAGCACAAGGGGATTAGATACACATAACAAGCATACTTAAGAAATTTAGACACATGTTCATTTTACTCCATCATAGCAAAATGAGTTCGTTTTAAGCACCAATTTGAAGTGTTGGGATTGTATTACTCAATTTTAAACCAACAAGCATAATGATGTGAGGGTTCAATTTTAACCAATTTGAACATTCATTTTAAAGCCCAAAAATAAATCTAGTTTGGTCCTAAAACTTGAAATAAAGCATCATAAATGGGTTATAACTGCCCCATAAGTGTCAAAACACTTATTACAATTATAATTCAAATAACAATATGCTCCTTAAATTTGAATTTTATTGCCCAAACCTGCAAAACCAGTTAGCCTAAAAAACCAAAATGAGAAGTCAGTGACATGTTAGTAATCATATAAGGTAAAAAATTAAAGCACATGTCAAAATTCAAGTTCAATTCTATTTACCATTGCAATACAAATTTTCTTTTCTAATGAGAGAAAGCTTAAATGACATAGAAAATTCCTTTCATTGATTTCAATTTCAATACAATAATCATTGTGTTACAATATTCCAAGATTGTAAACAATTACATGCATAGCTCAATCAAGCTTCAAAGAAATAGATAAAGATGGTCCATGAATCTTCTTCAGAACTTGATCGCCGGCTGAGGAGGAGAAGCATCACTCAAGCATTTTTCTGCCAACCAAAAACTCATATGTGGTCCCCCACACATCTATCATTGGATAGATGACCCTACCCTTCAACGAAGAGATTGGTGAAGAAACCTCATAAATTTAACCTTATTGAGCTTAGTGTTGTGCCCTACATAACTAGAACTTGTAGATCTTACAATCTTGATCTAGCATGCATAAAAAGGAACACGGTGAATTGAAAATGGAGTTGGAAAGGAAAACACACTACTTTGGCCAAAGTGATCTCACTCAGTAATTCGAGTGACAATCATCCTATTCACATACACTACCCTGGCCCATTCTACTTTAGACCATTATATCTATGCATAGGTAAAACTTCAATAGGTAATCTTACCCTCATATTTGATCTATTCCATTTTCCTGAAGCACAATGGCACCTCTACCAAATAACATAAGCAAAAAATAAGTTATTCCCCCTTCAATGGATAACCTAACCTTAGGTATAACTCATAAGCTTCCAAAGCAAATTTACATAGAATAACTTAACAAGCTATTCTAAATTCATCATACCTAGTATATAGAACTATAAATTTCAATCAATCTCTCCTCAATATGGAGTAGTTACAAACACTTAAATGGAAATCATATCATTAATACCTTTCCTCTTTTATAAGAAAATAGACTACTACTCTATTTCAAGAAAATTAGTGCAATTCTGAAATAAACATACAATGTAAACAATCTTTCAAATTTAAAGACAAAATAGAATAAGAATAGAATTCCATGCCTATCAATCACTTAATCCAATCGATTCTTGGAATTACTAGCTTGGCCCCCTCTTAATATCAACTTAGAAATCAACCTCTCTTCACTAACCTCACTAAAACTCTCTCACAAAAGCTCTTAGCAAAATATTAATCACTCAATGAAACTACAATAGAAATGGAGCAACGTATTGTTTGCAGATAAAAAATGTAAGAAATGAGGTGAGATCGGCCTATATTTATACAAAAAAATTAGCTTCACAAGGCTACAAACAAGGTTCATTATATGCCACTTCTCAGTCATTTACAATCAACTCAACTCAACAATATAAAGGTGGTAAATTCTTATGAAGATAGTCATCAAATTTGAACAAAAAAATGATCCAATGTTTACCACAGTAGGTTTGAAAAGTTCAAAAAGCACATGCTTTATACAACTAATCAATTTCTAGGCAAAATAGACTTCTAAAGTAATATGGGAATTCATAATATGGCACCAATTTTACAACACATTCCCTATTCTCAAGCCCGTGATTTACAGAGGAATTGGTCTATCATATTCTGGTTGCACATACTCATTCGACTTAATCAAAGACTGAGTAGTCAACACATAATATTCGTTCGACTTCTTGGCATTTAAATGGTGGTTAATACGTTGACTGGTTCACTGCATACTATGCATTGCATTTAATTATGTTTCAATATCATTATATAGCAGACTATAATCTCACTTATTTCCTTTGTGCTTTATCAGAAATGATAAACATGCGCCTTAATATTTACTTCGACACTATTATATAGTGTGCTATACTTCACATTTCATCAACCTAATCATATACTTATATCAATCAACCTTTATGCTTTGCATAATATATGTATGGATCAACCTCTAATTCTTTCCATAATATATATACAAAACAACCTCAAATACTTTCTTAATATATATATATATAAACACACGTACATATAAATATATATCGATGAATAGCTTCAATGCTCTCTATATATGTATATGTGCATATATATTCTAATATATTTATTTTTTTATATATGAAACAAAGAAAATAGGTGAGACTCTATCGTTTGGGAGATGGAACCTAGGACCTATTTCACTTAGTTTCACTCAAGGAAACCCTAGATATCTCAATCCAATGATGGAAAAAGGGAAAGAGATCTACTAAAATGTTGTCCTAGGGTGTGATTAAAGACTAAAGAGGGCTTCACCACCAAGCTAGGGCTTGGAAAGACTAGTAATATGCAAAAGCTAATGAAATGCAAAGCTTGAATAAATGACCTAAAAATGAATGCAAATCTGAATAGTAAATTGAGAAATTAGAGAGGTGTAATTGGAAACCTGTAGAATCTCATAACAAGGTCTGAAATGCTGCTCTTAATGCACATTGGGACTCATACACCAAGCTGGGAAATTTAGTCCTAGATTAGGGTTTTTGGGTAGGAACAAAAATCTGGCAGTGGCAAGTCTAGAACTCCTAAAATTTGGAAAAATCACTATACTAGGACTCAGAGGCCAGAAGTGGTGTATAAGTATTGCTCAATTTTTTTAGAAGGTCAAGATCCAAATCTACCCTTCTGTCTTTTCTCTTCCTCCTCAACCTAATTTCTGGATCTGAAATGTTGAATTCTGCTTTGTAGGTGTCTTTTAGTGATCTTCTAAACAAGGTGACAACTTTGAAAACTTTGCAACCTTGAAAACTTCTTTCCAATATTTCTCCTCAATGTATCTTCAACCTAGATCTATAAATCACACACAAAAAAGAGGGAAAAATGTTTTTTTGTTAGTAGAAAGGGGTTTTCCTTGGTCAAACCCCGTTTTGGTAATCACACCCTGAAATGAAATGAAATGGAAAGGAGGAATGCTGAATGAACAAATAAGCAATGTTGCAACTCACCAAACCCTAGGAAAAAAAGGCTGCAATCTTGTAAGTAATGGCTACAATGGATGTAGATCTTGACTCTTTCTTGAATGATATGGATCTTGATTTAAATGTTTTCTTGAATCATAAGAACCTACATCGCAAATGTCAGCTCAAAAACAAACATGATGCATGATGACTTTGACATGATGCTTGATACTTGAATAATGCTCCAAAGTGCTTGATAATCACTCTTGAATTCTCTTGTAAACTCTTATGTAAGTGCTCTTATGATAACTTGATGACTTGTAAGCTTGTTAGGTGAACATGTGTGAAATAACCTTGTAAATATACTTGTTTATGTCAAATTTCCTGAAATTACAACACTATAAGCTGACATCATATATAAGAGAATAAAATCCCACCAAAAATTTGAATTTAATTTAGGTCTAAGCTAAGTGGGACTCATATGCCAGTTGGGGTGTATGAGTCCCATTAGGCTAAGCTTGGGACACATTTTTCAAGAAATGCTTAGTTTAGTGTGAAACCTAGATTGAGGCCCCAAAACCTAGGTGGGACGCATATGCCCAAGGTGGCATATGAGTCCCATATCACTAAATTTGTGCCATACAATCCAAAATCATTAAATTTTGATTGGTCACTTGATATATGTCGGGATTATCCTCGAAAAGATGCATTAATTAAGGCTTGTGGATGCAAAATAAGGCCAAATAAAGCATAAAGAAGCCCAATTAATTAATAAAACCCTATATTTTTGTGAAAGTGTAAGAAAACACTTTACAACACCCTAAATAAGGCACAATTAAGTCCATTTAGTTCACAAGGGCCCAAACAAGTGTGAAAATGTAAAGGGATACATTTTTCTACACTACATTTAGCCCCCACTTTAGTGAGAGGAGGAACTTGCTTCAAACTCACACTAAAGTAGAAAAAAATCACATCAAGATGGGTCCCAATGTGCTAAGGCTTGTAAGATAGGACAAAAACAACCAAGAGGGTTGCACAAGCCATCAAGATCAAGATCCCATGGAAAACCAACATAGGCACAAAAAAACACACATGAAAATAATGAATGAAGTAACAAGAAGGAACAAGCATACACTACCAAAGATGTAAAGAAAAAACAAAAATAAAAGGGGTGGATCAAGATTCAATTGGTTGTCCCACACACTATGGATCAGATCTAGGCTATTTGTACAATAACATTTACAAGTGGAACACTATGTCCACTATGCAAACCAAACACACACTCACAAGGGATAATAGAACCTCAGGACATCCAGGATGTGATCCCCTAGTGAGACACATAGGCACGCGATTGGTATGCATTCACATAGAAAAGCAAGTGGCTATGGGAAATTCATGCCTTAGTTCAACTCCCATAAGTACAACCATACCAAAGTTATACCTCTTGATAAATTTGATAAGGTGCCACACAACATTGAACTTCGAGCTTCATGAGGCAAGCAAAGCTTCGAGTACTTGAAAATCATGAACAAACAAGATGGCTCCATAAGAAAGAAAAGTGTGCTATGCAAGGTGGCCATATAATAGTTATTGTAAATACAAAATAGTGTAAGGTACATTAAAAGGAGTTTTGCTTAGTTCGTGTAAGGTCTTAACTTATGGGACATCATCCCTAACGTCTCCATCCAAGAGAGGACCAATTGAAGTATATAAGATTCACAACTTAGGGGATTCATTGTGTCGCATCAAGTCACTAAGAGGAATATAATATGCTAAGAGAGATCGCACTCTTAAAGGACATCACACTGAATGCCACCACAAAGTAAAAGACACATCGCATGAAGTAAGAAAACTACACAATGAAACATGAGAAATGAAAAAGAATAATGCCAATGTATGCCCCCACTTTAAATAAATTGCTAAACACCATGCTATGAGAAATTACTTTAAAGTAGCAAATGATCAATGCTAACAATAAAGAGGACATGAGAGCTTATTCAAAAAGCCCTATGCCAATTCATATGTTTCCAAATAAAGCCATGTCATGAAAAGAGGTTTCCCCCAAAACAAAATTCCAAACACATGAGGGATCCATGGATTTGGGGTCAATATGTTCTTGATACAATATTTTTAGAAGAGCTCAAAACTGTCATCATTCCCTGAATACTCATGGAACAAGAAGAATGACACAAAGAGAGCAAAAAAAAAGAATTTTTTTTTGGGTCAACATGGAAGAGACATGAATGTCTCTATGCCTTGCATCATCCCCAAAAGGAAAACATAAGACCAATGAAAAGATAAAGATAAAGGCAAAGCTTTTACGGTCCATAGACAAGAAAGTAGATACAAATTGAGGAATGTCACAAAGAGAGATACATCAAACAAAATAGTACGGGGGATCACATTATGCACATGCAATCACACACAAAACATGAAAAATAAAAAAGTGCAAAATACTAGTAAGGTACATGCGAGCCAACCTATGAGCAAGTCATCCACATCCCAATCATGTTTATTGTATATAGAAGGTGGAAAACTAGCCAAAGGGACAATAGCAAGTGTCGAACTAGGGTCATTACCAAGTTCAACACTCTTCTTAGGAGAATTATCATTTAAGCTCATGGAAGAGGAAAACAATGTATTCAATTCATTATGCACCTTCTCATTAATTTTAGCAACTTCATCATCAATATCTAAGTTAATCACAATAGGAGGTCGGATGATAATATCTAAAGAAGGCTTTAACTCCCATTCCAGTATAGGACCTTGTTGTTGTTGGAAGAATGAAGAACATCTCATTTTGCTGGTTTTGTGTTGTCATTGATGTCACCATGTTATATGAGTTGCAACTACAAGGTTAAGTTTGATTCGGTATCTGAACCGGTATGCAATTATCATCCTCCAGTATTTTGGTCCGCAATCCTCCGCTATTGATTTTTTGTTTCTTGTAGTTTTGGGAAATGATTTATGGATGTTGGAAGCACATATGTTCAAAATATCACGTGTTCAGTTGCTCGTACGATGAGTTGGCATTATTCTATTGTTGCATTTTTGCTATTTGTTCTATCTCTGGCCAACTTGATGAATAGTTGGTGTTATGGTGAATTAATTTTGTGTTGCAGATGTACATGTGGACTATCTTAGGTCCATGACGACATGTTGTAGTGTGTTGAGCATTTAGATTTGTTTTGGGAAAGTTTTTGTAAATGGTTGAAGCCAACAGTTGATTTTTGGTGAATAAGGGTTGCATCTAATTAGGCCAACCTAATTGATGCTTGCTTATGTATCAACTATATATATTGGACTTTTTTTAGATTGCTAAAGTAGTTGATGATGTGAATGTGAAGAAGTACAAAGATGATGAAGTACATTAAGTTAGTTTACTAAGCTTCAAAGGAACTGAATCAACACTTGTTAGGTATACTTTATCAGTTCATTTTCTAGTTGTAAGCCATTTTGTCATTGTGTTTCTATAGGAAATGAGCCTCTCATTTTGGACAATGAGTCTTGGCAGTGAGCCACCCTTTTGTAATATTTTATAACCGGTTATACTATATTATGAGCTAACCCTCACCATGGTTTTTCCCATTTTGGGTTTTCCACGTAAAAATCCTAATGTTTATGTGTTGTGTGATTTCATGTTTTGTTAATGCTCTTGCTTCACTTTACTATTATATGCATTGGAGTAATTGGATGGTATTTGTTCAATAAGTTTAAGAAGATACTAATTCACCCCCCTTCTTAGTATCTTGGATATTCAATAGTTGTTGCATTGGAGGGGGAGACCCATCGTGTATTGCTTCAATCGAGTTTGGATGTTGATTTTCTTTGTTGTTCTCTTCGTTTAACCTTTGAGCGAGAGCATGATGTCTACATCTATGCTCTCTAGGATTTTTGTTTCTTTTATTTTGATTTTAAAGTTGTATTTGTGTAGGAGTGGGTCTATCAACCATAGGTTTCTTTTCTTCCCTAAGGGAGGAACGAAAGGAACCATGGGATGTTGTTCAACCACTTTCTCTTTAGCTTTGTAAACTTGTTTTATCTTAGGTGATGTGATAGGATTGTTTTCATTATCTCTTGGTCATTTGTAGTAAATAGGTAAAGGATGTGTCTTAGGTTGGTCTTTGCTATTTGGAATGTCTTTAGGTTCAATCATGGTTTCATCAAGGATGGTAGGCTCAATCATAGGTTGAGGAATATTTGTAAGGGATAGTTTTGCTATGCATTTTTCCTTAAACTTTTGATAGGATTTGAAAAACAAGTCCTCACAAGGTTTAATAGGTTCCATAGGCTTGGGCCAAAATAAATCTAATGAAAAGTTCCCTCCGAAAGACAAAGGATTAAAGCCACTATGGTGCATTGTAATTATTTTATTTTCAAAGGGAAAATTTAAGCATGCAAAACCAACAGGATGACTTCCATGGAGCGTAGCCATGGGTAAACAAGCTTCACACATAATTAGTCTGACATTGAGATGATGGAGAATGAGACATTTATTTTTTTTGGTCCTATTTGTAAAGAAAGGGTAGTTGATCCCATCGTAGGGAAAGCGAAACCATTATGCATCTTTATCCATGCTTTCAATTTATCATATGTTTCTTGATAGAGTTCATGCACAAGTAAGAATTATTTGGTGATCACATTCTCTCGACAGATGGGATCAATTAATATCCCATTAGTGGGCTTGTCATTGATTCGGTCGAACTTGTAAAGAGGACCATCAAGTGTGTTTCTAATAATATCTTTAGATAAGAAAGCAATGTCAAGAGGCTTTTTAGTTCAGCCCTTATGATGTTGAGTTTTGACCAATGCAACCAAACCATTGATAGGATTTTGTTCAATAGTATCCATAGGATCTTGTTTATCAATATCTATGTTGTCATCATCCGTGTCAACATTCATCACATCATTCTTCATAGTTTCACTAGATTTGACAAATGAAATGTTATGAGTCAACTTAGGGTTGGTAAATATTTGTAGGTTTTGGTAAGGAGGGGCAACAAACTTATTTCCTTGATCATTAACACCTCCAATTGAAAGTCAACCAGAATCAATGAGGTCTTGCACAAGATGTTTAAGATGCTTATAATGTTCCGCATCGTGTCCATTTTTTAGTGATAATGGTAGTAAGCATTTGATCTAAAATTTGGAGGTAAAGGTTTATTAGGATCAGGAGTTTTAACGTGAGGCAAAGAGATCATTTTATATTCTAAAAGTTGTGACATTGTGTTATGAAGGGTATCGAGTAAGGGAGTGAATTTCCTAGCTGGATCCCCAAATGAGAAAGGATTGTCTTCCTTATAGCAGCCACTTGGTTATCAACATGTTGAGTTTTTTGTTGAGGGGGATTAAGTTGAAGGAAGCCTTTATTATGTTTCTTAAAAGGTTGATAATTTTTTTGGTTTATTGATTCAGATTTTTTAGGTCGGCTAGATGTGGATTTTGTGTCATGACTACTAATCAAGTTTTGATAATCATGAAGGGAAATGCAAAAGTGTACGAAGGAAGGAAAATTCATCATGGTAAGATTATCTTGTATGTTCATTTCCAAATTCTTAATGAACATCCATTGAAGGTGAGGATTGAGAATCTTTATGTCGATTTGGGAATAAAGCGATTGGTAGCATGAAATGAAATCATTAACTTTTTCATCATCTTTTTTCTTACATCTCATCAAATCGGCTAAGGTCATCTTAGGAGTCATGTGCACTTGGAAATGGTTTATAAAGGCCTCAACAAGTTCATTGAATGAACGAATTGAGTTTTTGGGTAATGAGAAAAACCATTCTAAGGTGGTATCCTTCAAGGATATAGGGAAAAGCTTAGCCAAGATCTTGTCCTCAAGGACAAAATCACTACATAATGTGGTATAAGCCGAAACATGATTAGAAGGATCTCCTTTCCCCCCATATTTCTCAATATCTCCAAGGATAAGGGATTTCTTTTGACATAGTATGTAGGTTGGCCATTTTGATTTTGGTTTATGGTGGAAAGTTGCTTTTGAAGGGATGAAATGGTTTGCAAAAGTTGATTTATGATGGTGTCATTGGTTGTGCTTTGAGATGGAGGTGAATATGGGGGAGGTGTATATGTGTTCGAGGGAGCAGTGAAAAAAATGCTTATGGGAGGTAAAGTGGTAGGAGATATGATGTGCGATGCCACAAAGGTACTAGGAATGCTAGCGAAATACCCAAGGAAGGAATGGAATTACTAGTAGGTTGTATTGTTTTGATAACATGAGGGTTGGTATAGGTAGGAATAGAGGCAATTGTTGTGGGCGGAGGAATTTGAATTTCTTCTTGGCTTGGGACATTGTTCAAAGATAAGGCACAACTAGTGGTTGAGGTAAGATGTTTTCCAAAAATCTAAACTATGTTACGCACAAGGTCAACTCTGTCTTCACTTTCAATCATGTGATGTATGTTATCTATGGTAGGGATAGTAGTGGTTGAAATGTTTTTAATACTTATTTGATTTTGTAGGTTTGCTAGGTCTTCATGGATTTGGATTATGTTTTCTTACAAAATACTAGCAACCATTGTCTCAATGCTTGTCACACTACTTGAAGGAAAAGAGTTGTTAAGGGTATGGTTGGACATACCTAGTGAACTAGTGTCAACACTAGTAGTGAAAGAGCTAGATAACCCAAGATCCATGATGATTGTGCTATCACGGGATGACATGAGTCTCAAACTTCGTCTCATTATAGTATTGGCAATAGGACACCAAGTTGTAAAGCTCATGCAAGGGATAATCTATGAATGAAAGATGAATGCAATGAACACAAAATAAATTCTATGCTCTAATTTTGATTCAAATGAAATTAAGCTAAATACGATGAAATGAATGAAACATAAATTTTACAAACTGAAATAAATAACTAACAATAGCAAACAGAAACAGAGAATTTAGTGCTGGAAAATGTAGTTTAAAATATGAAACAAGTCTAAATCTCCAGAGGGGTGTATGAGTCCTAGTCAAGGTTTTTCAAGGACTCAAATTTTGATAAATAGTCAACAAAAAATACCCAGAAATTACGAAAAATCACCTATACTGGGACTAAATCACCTAGAGGGGCGTATGAGTCCCAAATTAGGGATTTTGCACAAATTTCAAAAAAATTTGATTGAATGTTATGGTTTTTGTTTTGGATGATGTCTAGACTAAGTGTAATTACAATTTTTAGATGAAATTGAATGATGTAAGAGGAAAAAATGCAACCTATATGCACTTTCACTAATGCAAGATTTTGAAACTCTAGATGCAAATTAACTAATGCAAAACCTAATGTAAAGTTAATGCAAGCTAGATCTAGGATTATGATGCACTCCAAAAAAAAAATGAAATGTTCTAAAGGGAAAGTTCACTAAAATGAAATGAAGAAAATAGGAGAGGCTCTATCTTTTGGGAGATGGAACCTAGGACCTATTTCACTTAGTTTCACTCAAGGAAACCCTAGAGATCTCAATCCAATGATGGAAAAAGGGAAAGAGATTTGCTAAAAGGTTGTCCTAGGGTGTGATTAAAGACTAAAGAGGGGTTCACCACAAAGATAGAGCTTTGAAAGACTAGTAATATAAAAAACCTAATGATATGCAAAGCTTAAATAAATGACCTAAAAATGAATGCAAATCATAATAGTAAACTGAGAAATAAGAGAGGTGCACCTGGAAACCTATAGAAGCTCAGAACAAGGTCTGAAATGCTGAAAATGATAATCTTAATGTAAAAAATATGACTCATACACCAGGCTGGGTGATTTAGTGCTAGATTAGGGTTTCTGCGTAGGAACATGAATCTGGCAGTGACAAGTCTGGAACTCCTAAAATCTGGAAAAATCACTAATCTAGGACTCATGTATGCTAGAAGTGGTGTATCAGTCCTACTTAGGTTTTTCAAAAGGTCAAGATCTAAATTTTCTCTTCTATCTCTACTCTTCCTCAACCTAATTTTCATATCTAAAATGTTGAATTCTGCACTATAGGTGTCTTTTAGTGATCTTCTAAACAAGGTGACAACTTTGACAACTTTGCAATCTTGAAAACTTCTTTACAATCTTTCTCCTCAATGTATCTTCAACCTAGATTTGCAAATCACACACAAAAGAGAGGGAAAAATGTTGTATTGTTAGTAGAAAGGGGTTTTCCTTGGTCAAACCCCGTTTTGGTAATCAAACCTTGAAATGAAATGAAATGGAAAGGAGGAATGATGAATGAAAAAATAAGAAATGTTGCAACTCACCAAACCCTTGGAACAAAATGCTACAATTTTGTAAGTAATGGCTATAATATATGTAGATATTGACTCTTTCTTGAATGATATGGATCTTGACTTAAATGATTGCTTGAATCATAAGAACCTACATCACAAATGTTAGCTCAAAAATAAACATGATGCATGATGACTATGACATCATGCTTAATACTTGAATAATGCTCCAAAGTACTTGATAATCAATCTTGAATGCTTTTGTAAACTCTTGTGTAAGTGCTCTTATGATAACTTGATGACTTGTAAGCTTGTTAGGTGAGCATGTGTGAAATAACCTTGTAAATATACTTGTTTATGTCAAATTTCCTGAAATTACAACACTATAAGTTGACATCAAATATAGGAGAATAAAATCCCGCCAAGAATTTGAATTTAATTTAGATCTAAGCTAAGTGGGACTCATATTCCAGTTGGGGTGTATGAGTCCCATTAGGCTAAGCTTGGGACACATTTTTCAAGAAATGCTTAGTTTAGTGTGAAATCCAGATCGGGGCATCGAAGCCTAGGTGGGACCCATACACCCAAGGTGGTGTACGAGTCCCAAATCACTAAATTTGGGCCATACAATCCAAAATCATTAAATTATGATTGGTCACTTGATATACGTCAGGATTTTCCTTAGAAAGATGCATTAATTAAGGCTTGTGGATGCAAAATAAGGACAAATAAAGCACAAAGAAGACAAATTAATTAATAAAACCCTAGATCAGTGTGAAAGTGTAAGAAAAAACTTTACAAAACCCTAAAGAAGGAAAAATTAAGTCCATTTAGTTCACAATGGCCCAAATAAGTTTGAAAATGTAAAGGGATACATTTTTATACACTACAATATATATTCCATGTCAATTAAATATGTATAAATTTAATATTCAAATGAATAAGATCAAGTTAATATTTCACATATAATATCATTTGTATATATACACATATATACCTATATGCATGCATACATATGTTTACATATGTCGACATATCTGTATGGACATTTCCATTTTCTATTACATACGTATATATCGATACATGTATACATATGTAGATATGTATATATCCTATATATACATTTGATAACACAATCACATACATAAACAATTACTATCCTCTTGATATATATATATATATATATATATATATACGTATGACGTATACATATATATAAATACATGTCACATTGTCCTCTCGATATTGCCATGCTCATAAGCAACCCATCCATAGGTGTGCATAGGTATGTCTACCTATGTACTCTCATGTACGTGTTCCTTCAAGTGTATGGATTATCGTTGACATGTGTGTCTATAAACATATATACATTCAATGCATGTACATCTCAACAATCAAGTGTAGTAATATAAAGAAGTACTTGCATACATCAAACACTAAACATAATCCAAGAATACTCCTAGCACTAATCAAGATTCTTCCTAATGCAAACACATCATGCTAAGGATAACTTACCAATTCCAAAACACTATGACTTGACTCAATCATCCTATTAGTGAGTGTGTATAAGCTCAATTAGGTTTTTTTATTAGTTACTTCACCAAGCTCTTGTCCTGAGTGATACTTCCCCTCACTTCTGGAGGATTGATTTTAAACTTGCATCCAACTTAACACATTCTCATTGTAGTCAACCATTTATCAATACAAACATTTGCATTATCCTTTTCATAGTTAGAATATCAAATTCAATAACCATACATTCTAGATTTCCATTCCATTAACATCAATTGAAATAACCATTCATTCATACTTTTCTAATAAACAAATCACATATATATCCAGTCAAAATTCCAAATACATTCCCACATGCAATAATTTACCCTAACATAGTAATGGTAAATAGGTAAATGCACAATGGGGTGTGACAACAATGGTTTCATTGTTTTTCATTTCGATGATATTCTTCCATGCACTTCTAATATTTTGTTTTTCATTGCACAATCATTCATTGCACAATTTTTTATTTCAGAATTTTGTAGTGCATATATGTGTACATATTTATGTACAATATGTGTGCATATGTATGTACATATATGTATGTATATATATATGTACACACACACACACACACACATATATATATTAATAAATAGATATATAGATACATAGATTGATATTTAGATAGATATATAGGTATAGATAGAAATTAAACGAAGAAATTAAACCCATTAAAGTCATAGCGATGCTTGAACATAATCATATTTTTCCGTGAAAAGTAACTGTGTTTATGAACACAAAATTTTGAAGTGTTCATAAACACCCTAGAGGCCATATACTTCATTGAGCACAATTTGGATGCACCAAGAAAGCAAGAGAACCTTCAAACTATGGAAAACCACATAAATACTTTAAATATTCAATTCAAAGGCACTAACAAAAAAAAAAAACCTTCAACTTATGGGAATACACCCATTACAAATCAAATAAATAATACAAAGAAAGAAGCAACAATTGACATAAGACAATGGTGCAACCTTAGGGAGGTTAAACCCCACCTCTATCAAATGAAAATAGCTGATGATGTGGCTTGTTGCAGTCACCTATATGTTGAATTTCTCCAAGTCAATCTTGCAAGAACAAATGTGAGGAAGCATCAATCAAAGACATGTAGCTCAGTGTTTACCTTAAGAGAGAAATTATAGTAAATAAAGTGTATACCTTTGAAGTGAAAGTCACCATCAACGAGCCAATGAAGGAAGAATGGGCTAAGCCAAACATGTATTGAAATTGTGCACCATTCAAGCATAGTGAACAAGACACAATTTGGCTAAGTGTCAGTCGAATATACCAACATCTCTATAAGACTAAAATGAATAATTTTTTTGAAGAAATAAATATTTAAAGATATATATATATATATATATATATATATATATATATATATATATATATATATATATATATATATATATATATATATATATATATATATATATATAAAGATATAATATTGGTCCTAAAATTTGAAAAAATAGAGGCATCAAGTGGAGGGAAGAGCAGGTTGGGTGGGAGCAGTATTTTGAATCTAGTGAGAGAATGAAGGATGTAGAGGATGATGGTGAGGTAGATGGACGATGTGTTCTTCCTGGGCATCTTTTGTCTTGTGCTCAGGTCGTAGTTGTGGGTGTTCACTCTGCGGTGGTTGGAGTTTCTCAAAAGCTCCATTGCGAAGGGATTTCTTTGGTGTGTTCTCAAGGCACCTTGTGATGTTTGTGGTTGGAGGAGGTTGTCCTTCTGGGTTGTGCCTCTATTCTGAAAGATGAGGTTGTGGAGAGATTTGGTGTTGGGATATTTTCTAACTAGTGTTTCTCATGTTTTTCCTATCACTGCTCATGGAGTGTTTTTTTTAATGGTCATCCTTCCATGCGGCTTTGGCTGTGGTTTGGCTTGCGTTCTTCCGAGCGGTTCAGGATTCTTGCTGGGTGGAGAATGTACTTCGTGTAGGGGTCTCCTATCTCTGCTGGTGTTGTGTCAGGTGTGGTGTTGGGTGTTCTTGTTGGGGGTTTCTTGGTGGAGTTTGGTGGCCTTATCTCAGACCCTGACTAGCAAGTAGGGTTGGAAGTGGTTTTGTATTGTGGTGCCTCCTCTCGTCTTTCTCCTTCTGTTGTATTTCCTAGATCTCTCTGGCTTTTCTAGGATTCTTATGCCTCTGTGAGGGTGGTTTTGTTATTTGGGGTTGTGGTTGTTGGTATACCTTTGGTGGAGTTGTTTGTGGAAAGTTCTTGGCATGTTTCAGACCCTGACCGACGTGTAGGGTTGGAGGTTTCTTTTCACTCTCTTTCTGGCTTTCTGCTCTCTCTATTTGGAGGTTTTCCTTGCCTTTCCCATCCTCTTCTTGGACCCTTGGTATTTTCTTTGGTACAGGTTCCTACCTCTATGGGGGTGCTTTCTTTGATTGTGGTTATGGTTGTCGGACTGCCTCTGGTGGAGTTGTTTGTAGTTAGTTTTTCACATGTTTTAGACCCTTACTAGAATGTAGGGTTGGAGGTTGTTATTCACTATATTTTCGGCTCTCTACTCTCTCTGCTTGTAGGATTTCCTTGCCCTTTCCTTCTTTTTTTAGACCCCTTTATCTTTTTGTTGTTTTTGTTTCTTGACTAGTTGAGGTGGTTGCTGGCATTGGTGGCTGCCATGATTCTCTTGGGTTACCAGTTTTGTTTATTATGTTCTTTGTTCCTCCCTGGGTATGTGTAGGATCATGATGGGCCAAAAACTGGTGATACGAAAAAAGTAGCATTTTGCATTCACCAAAAAATGTGAAAATCCCAAGTTGACTTTTTTTTGGGTTGGGTGTCAGTACATTGCTCCATCGCAATGCCCAAGCCAATGTAATACAAATCAAATATCCAATTTGTGTTGGGTAATATATACCCAAAAAGAGGTCGCGGTGGTCATTTTAAACCTGTAGCCATAGTGCCTCAGACAACAATGGTGAGGATGTATCCGATATCGGATTTTAGCTGATATCCGATTTGTAAGGTAATTTTTTGGTTATTTTTGGTTTTAATCATTTTTTCTATTAGTTTTGTATAATTTTAACTAGTTTTTTATGGATTTTTATTAAAAACTAGGGATTTTTACAATAATTTCATTTATATTGTGTAATTTCAATTAGATTAATTAGTTTTGAACTTCAATAAGGTATTATGGCTAAGAATCAAAACCCACAAATTCCAAACTCTCCACCACCTACGTGCCCATCAATTGAATAGTTAATTGGTGAAAAATTGGAGCAATTGAGGGGCATTTGTGATGTTTATAAGACAATCCCTCGATTATCCCAAGTGAGAAACACATTGAAAGAAACAATTAAAAATATAGAAACCTTCTCCACCCAACATAATTCCATTCTTTCGTGGTGAGAAACCATGAGGGAATATTACTTCGATAGATTGTCTTACAAAGAGGTGAAAGATCTCGAAATAACAAAAGCCCAAATAGCATCTTTATTTGTTAATCCCCACACCAGTCTGCCAATTAATGTTAATAAACCAAAACTTTCTATAAAATGGTACACAAATAAGGAAATTGTAGATAACTTTTGGGATTGTTGGTGGATGGTTTTTGATAAATCACCCAACAACAATATTGATGTATCATTTTACTTTATTAAAAAATTATACACTGAGTTTGTGTTAGGACATCATGTCAATTAATTTGACATTAAACCCTTCCAAGGCATCGGTGGAGGTATGCCCCAAGATAGACCGGGGGTAGTTAGAGTAGTCTAGGGACCAAATGTCCCCCCTCCTCCACTTCCTTAGCCACCTCCAGTACATCATACAAATATTATTGATGATGCAACCACAGACTATTCTGGCTATTCACTCTTTGAGTGATCTTTTGGTTTCCCATACTGCTACAGTAGCTTAGCCACATGCTGGAGATGTTGGTGATGGATCAAGTGCTACTGCATCCTCCTCCTCAGGTACACATATCTATGTTCCACATATTTGCACTATGTGCCACCAGATATGATTGGGTCCTCTTGTACAACCCGCTGAGCATCCCTTAGACACTTCTAATTATGACCTCCATGATGTGGATGATATAGGAGATCAGACATAGGGGATTGGAGCACACTCTACAAAGTCCTCTCCTACTAGAGAGGGGGACATTGGAATAGTTACACAAGTAAGATTTAAGTTGTAATTTCATAAATTTCATTGTTTTTAAATGAATATTAATAAGAGATAGTATCAAGTACTAATATTTATTTACATGGTCTATTTAATAGTTGATGTCTGAGGAGGAGCTTATACAGGTTACTAATAACACCCTAATGTCCATTTCATTTGGCCTCGACATGCATGCGGTATATATTTTTGCACTCGTTTACATTTTTTTATTATATACTTGCTTGTCATTAGAATTGTCATTAATGAAATTATATATTAACTTATATGTTTATCTTATTTTCCTCTTGTAGAAACACCTAGTGTGACTGAGGTGCAATGCTATCTAGAATTTTGAGGCGCAATGGTAGATAAGGGAAAGGTAATTGAAATCAAATTCAATTGAAACAATATTTTAAAGATCTTATAGTGATTATACATACATCAACATAGATTGGTAGTTTCATATACTTGACCATTTTTATGTATAGGTGGTTATGAGCTACAAATCCTTGTTGACAAGTGTCACAACACGTGAAGGATTAGATGTTGGAACACCTCAAGGAGTAGGTGTTGAAACACCTCAAGGAGGAGGTGTCGAAACACCTGAAGGAGATAAAGAAAAAGAGATGCCTAAAGAGGTATGTGTTTATTTTATTTTGTGTTTGGTAAATATGTTCCTATTACTGACAATTGTATGCTAACTTGTATCACTTTTATTTTTTTGTTCACATATATAGATTGACATTGCAAAAGTTGGTTTGATTGGTTCTTTGAGAGGGGCATATTCTAGGACTCCTGACCCTTTGAAGAGACGTATATATGAGGTAATCAAGATTTCAATTTTAGAGTTCAATAATAATTCAATGTATATTTATTTTGATGTTAATTATTCAATTTTAAATTATATAATATAACTAATCTCAATTGTGGTTTGAATTTTTCTTGTGCAGCTACCTTTAGAGCCAAAGAGTGCTTCAAAAAGGCTCCATTTTGATGATCCACTAGTATTTTATTATGAGATAAACATTTTGGCATGTATATTTTGAATAGATATTGAGATGGCATATGCCACATTTTGTAAAACTTTGTTTGAGTTGGCGTTGCTGCCATTTTTGTATATGGACATACACTTGATTATTGGATAATTTGATATATAAAAGTTGAGAATCGAAATAATTTGTTCTTCATGTACATGTTTAAACTTTTCAAAAATTTAATCTTGGGAAATGGTTAAATATCAATGTAAAATAGCATATAAAATAATGGTTAGATAATTGAGTTAGCTTTCAAATGCCTTTGGTTTGGTCAAATTTTATGGAGATTTGAATAAATTATGGTAATTATACCATTGGCAGCTTGGAAGTTGTTTTTTTTTGCAACTTTTGTTCTACAACTTGTACAACCAAAACAACTATTCCAACACATTTGGATGGGTACGTTTAGGTTATGTATGGTCCCCTTTCACACCCAAATAGGCCGAAGTAGTCTGAGCTACATTCAATCGGAAAAATCCCTTAAGAGTCTAAAGTGCAAAAGCACATCAATCTTTGACGGATTGTTACTCAGAAACCATGATTCCTACAAACTTTTTTTCTGAGGCTACGAGATTGTGTTGGGCCCATCTACAATAACCTCTCTCATTTTTTTCTATCTCGGGGGCATTTTCCCGTGGTGACGAGTTTTCAATTGAGGAAAAAGTTGTCAAATGCAAGCAATGTAAAGTTGCAAAGTGGTGCAACTTTCGTTATGCAAATCGTACAAAAAAATGAACTGTTCCAACATGTCTGGTTGGGTATGTTTATGTTAGATATGGTCTTCTATTGTACCCAAATACGTTGAATCAATTTGAGCTACATTGGACTAGTGATTTCCCTTAAGAGTCCAAAGTGCTAAAAGGAAACAATCTTTGAAGGGCTATTTCTCAGAAACCGTGATGCTTACAGACTCTCTATTTGAGGCTATGAGACCATATTGGGAACCTATACAATAACCTCTTAGTTTTTCTATCTCAGAGGCATTTTCCAGTGGTGACGAGTTTTTAGTTGAGGAAAAAGTTGTCAAATACAACCAATGTAAAGTTGCAAAGTGGTGCAACTTTTGTTCTGCAACTTGTACAACCAAACAAACTATTCCAACATGTATGGATGGGTACGTTTATGTTAGGGATGGCCCTATTTTTCACTTAAATACGCTGAATCACTCTGAGCTATATTGGACCGATGATTTCCCTTAAAATTCCAAAGTGCTAAAAGGCAACAATCTTTGAAGGGCTATTTGTCAGAAATTGTGATACTTACAAACTCTTCGTCTAAGGCTATGGGATCATGTTGGGACCCTCTACAATAACCTCTCTCAGTTTTTTCTATCTCAGAGGCGTTTTCCTGTGGTGACAAGTTTTTAGTTGAGGAAAAAGTTGTCAAATACAAGCAGTGTAAAGTTGCAAAGAGGTGCAACTTTCGTTCTGCAACTTGTACGACCAAAAAAACTATTAAATGTCTTGATGGGTATGTTTATGCTAGGTATGGTTCTCTTTTTCACCCAAATAAGCCGAATCACTTTGAGCTACATTGGACCAATGATTTCCTTTAAGAGTCCAAAGTGCTAAAAGACAACAATATTTGAAGGGATATTTATCAGAAACCGTGATACTTAAAAACTATCTGTCTGAGGCTATGGGATCATGTTGGGACCCTCTACAATAACCTCTCTTGATTTTTTCTATCTTGGAGGTGTTTTTCTGTGGTGACAAGTTCTTAGTTGAGGAAAAAGTTGTCAAATGTAAGTAGTGTAAAGTTGCAAAGTGGTGCAACTTTCGTTCTGCAACTCATATGACCAAATGGACTATTCCAACACGTCTAGATGGGTACATTTATGCTAGGGATGGTCCTCTTTTTATCCCAAATATGTTGAATCACTTTGAGCTACATTGGATCGACGATTTCCCTTAAGAGTCCAAAGTGCTAAAAGGAAACAATCTTTGAAGGGTTATTTCTCAGAAATTGTGATGCTTACAGACTCTCTATCTAAGGCTATGGGATCATGTTGGGACCCTCTACAATAAACTATCTTTGTTTTTGATATCTCTAAGGTGTTTGCCCATGGTGATGAGTTTTCAGATGATGGAAAAAGGGTCAGATGGATGCGATGTAAAGGTGCAAAGGGGTTTAGGGTTCATTTTTTTCCTTGTGAGTAAGTGAGAAAGTGATTCATTTACTCAAATACACTTAAGTCGTGAACTACACACATGAATAAAAAGTATACACATTAAAACATGTAGGTGGTAAAGTATACATTAGAATACTCAAATACACTTAAGTCATGAACTACACATATGAATACAAAGTATACACATTAAAACATCTAGGTCGTAAAGTATACATTGGAATACTCGTAAGTGAAAAAATATACATACAAGTTGTAAAGTATACACTTGAATAACGTAAAGTGTACACAATATGCATAATATTATCATTCAATAATTGTTATCAAATATAGGATTTACAAAATTCCACGTAGAAATACAACAAACGACCCTAATACATAGTCATTTCCCAGTAGGGGAAGGAAATAGAGCACGCATTGCCTTCACAGTTGGCACAGTCTTCCACAAGAGTAGCATGTTGATGTTTTGGAGTGATGAGCACCTATACAAACCATCAAGGTAGGAGTTAAACTACATAAAATAGAAAATATGATTAGAATAACAAATCTATATTATTCTAATTGACCTAATATGCATAATATTATCATTCAATAATTGCTATCAAATATGGGATTTACAAAATTCCACGTAGGCATACAACAAAAGACTCTAATACATAGTTATTTCCCAGTAGGGGAAGGAAATATAGCACACATTGCCTTCGTGGTCAGCACAGTCTTCCACAATAGTAGCATGTTGACGTTCTGGAGTGACAAGCACATGTACAAACCATCAAGGTAGCAATTAAACTACATACAATAGAAAAGATGCTTAGAACAAAAAATCTATATTATTCTAAATGACCTAATTGATGATGAAATGGTAATGCAAAATATAAAAGATGCTTACAATAACAAATCTATATTATT
>VDFB02193867.1:273659751-273676732 GCA_007258455.2 Sequoia sempervirens
GGGTAGAGGGAGAGATATAGGAGTGAGTGAGAGAGAGACTTGAGAGAGGGAGAGGGGGTAGGAGGGAGAGACTTGAGAGAGAGTAGAGGGCAGAGGGGAGAGAGATAGAGGGTAGAGGGTTAAGGGTTAAGGGTAGAGGGGAGAGAGATAGGAGTGATTGAGTGAGAGACTTAGGAGAGAGAGAGAGGGAGAGGGATAACATTTATATATTTTATATATTAGTAAAATTAATTAGTTATATAATATTTTATATATTAGTAATATATATATATACATTAACTAAAATATGGAAATAATATTTAAATATTATACATAATAATATAATATATTATTTATTATACATAATTTCGTAAGAGATTATCATAAATTGTATATTATATATAAAATTATAAACTATATTGTATATTCTAAACTAGATATATTAAAATAAACTATAAACTATTTATTGCATTTTTGAAATCATATATTAAAAACTATATTACATTTTTTAAAATCATATATAAAATATATAAGATATCAGATTCAAATTGGACATTCGATTCAATCGGATATCCGATATTTCTAACACAAACCTTACTACCTAGGGGTTAGCCTCGGGCTTGCTTTGGAATTTGGCTAGGACATGCCAATCCTAAGAAGTCAACACAAAAAACATGTTTAACAACTTACCTTGTTTTTCTAGACTTCGCCCATGTGGCTGACAACTTTTGTTTTACCCAAAATTGATGAAACCAAAAGGGATTCTGAAAGAGATTCTCAGCTTTCCACCAATATAAATTATGCTTTACTTTGAATTTAATAAATATTTATTATTCATTTTGTATTTGAATTACGACTAAAGTTCTTATTGATAGGCTGATTAGAAAACATCTATAGCTTTCAAACGGTATCACATTTTTTGAATCCAAAACATGCGTCACATTCTATGCTTCGCATACTATAAGATTAAAAAAATGAATTTCATGAAGTTTTGACCAAGCTAAGGTGGTCAGACATACAAGTTTTAATATTTTTTAAAAGTTGTAATAAAAATTCATAATTAATTATTTACTTGGGAAAAAGATTACAAAAAAATGCATCACACATGGGGACATGAGTCCTCTACTTATATCTAAAATATTATAATTTTATTGTGGTTAGGGTGGTCAAACAGGCACCTCCTTCTTATTTTTTCCCTGAAATTTAAGTACTACTACATCAAAATTTTAAATTTTCACCAAATAGATTTTTTTTTTAAAATAAACTTAGTAGTTTAGAAACTACATTCAATTTGCTACAGATTCTATTCTTACATATTTTTGAAATAATATTATAGATAACTATTAGTTTTATGATCAGATTAGAGACTCAGAATTTTAATTCAAAATTCAACACAATAACACAATAGATACCCTGGAAAAACCCTCCTCTTGAGGGAGAAAAACCCAACAACAATATATCACTTATATATTGAATATCACAAAGAAGTCTCCTTTACAATGGGCCAATAGGAAGGCCAATAATAAGCATCACAATATGATGCAAACAGAAAAACACTATGATGCAAACTGTAGATGAAACTCAGCCTCTAATAATGTCGATCTGCCTTAATGAAGAACTCGCACTTGCCAAGAACAGGAACTTGAGAAGGATGAATGCATATGAATGAATTCTTAATAATGAAATGCCATCAGTTATATATACAAGTGAGAGAAAAGGACGTGACTCTTCAAAGAGCAACAAGTCAGCCTTAACAAAAAATTGTGCCTCTTACACAAGAGGTCGGCCCTCTAGAAGATCACACCACTTCATAATTTGAATCTTCGCAATAATTAATATTAAATAAAATATTATATAGAATGGACGTGCCTCTTCATCTCATCCAATTGCTATCATATAAATTAAATATCCCCAGGCTATAATTTAATTTATCACATGTAGTAAAGGAGATTGCTGGAAGAAGACTATGATGCTGCCATAAACATCAACACTCCCTCTCAGCTAAGGAGGATACTTGCAGCTGTATAAGACATATCACCTCATCATGATGTCAACCACAATGGCTACAACCATATGTGGAGAAGAAATATATCACCTCATCGTGATATCAGATATCACCTCATTGTGATATCAACCATCATGGCTACACCCATGTATGGTATGTACAAGTGTTCATTACTTACGTGATGTCGTCACCTCATCGTGACTTTCACCATGGCTCTCCCAGAGGGTGTACAACACAAGTACAAGAAAATCATCACAAACTCTCTCAAGTGATGTTGTCATGGAGTCACACACATGACATCCACCATGGCTCTCCTAGAGGGTGGAAACAAGGGCTTTCACCTCAAATCTCAAAGAGAAATGCATTAACAAAATCTTGCACCTCAAATATCTCTCAAAGAGAAATGCATTAAAGAGGATCACTGATGTTGAGACTCCTTCTCAACTAGGGCTTGATTCTCCACCATACCAAGCTTGTCTCGAAAGTACACAAATTTTATCCTAGAGAGAGGCTTGGTGAGAATGTCTACCTTTCTGCTCATCAGTGCCGATATACCTCAACTGTATAGCTTTCCTCAATACCATATCTCTAATACAATGGTATTTGATCTCAACATGCTTGGTTCTATCATGAAACACATGATTGATAGAAAGCTTCACATAGCTCTGGTTATCACAATGAATGATAGTAGGCTCCATTGATTTCCAAAATAATCCTACAAGGAGCTTCTGAAGCCACACTGCTTCCCAAGCTGCAACACAAGCTGCAATATACTCTGCCTCTGTTGTACTCAATGCTACAAATGACTGCTTCCTGTTGCACTAGGATATCATAGCAGACCCCAAACTAAAGCAACATCTAGAGGTGCTCTTCTAATCAGTGACACACCCTACCCAATCAAAATCAGTATAGCCATGCAACTTCAAATCAACACCTAAAGAATATCTCATCCCATATCCAACTGTGCCACACAAGTATCTCAGAATATGTTTCGCTGCAACTAGATGAATTTTTTTGGGTTCACACATGAATTGACTAAGTGCACTCACTGCATAACAAATATCTGGTCTTATATTGAATAAATACATCAATGATCCAATCAACTTCCTATATAACGTAGGATCCACTAGATCTGAGTTAGCTGCAGCCTCTATCAACATATGCAAGTTGGTCTCCATGGGTGTAGACATGGATGTACAATCCATCATACCAAATCTCTTCAGAATATCAATGGTGTACTTCCCTTGACTTAGAATCATCTCATCTAGCTTTTGCTAAACTTCTAAGCCAAGGAAGTAATGCATGAGACCAAGATCCTTCATCTCAAATTCAAAAGCTAACTCCTTCTTGCATTTGAAGATGAGGTGTTCTTCTCCAGTAAGAATCAAATCATCAACATACAAAACCAAAATCAATGCTTCACCATTGATTACCTTGAAATACAGGTTAGAATCAACATCGTTCTTGGAGAACCCCAATCTTGACAGGTAATGATCAATCCTTTCATACCAAGCATGAGGAGCCTGCTTAAGACCATACGCGACCTTCTTCATCCTGCAAACATGAGACTCCTTCCCATGTACCTAAAATCCATTAGGTTGCTTGATATAAAATTCTTCCTCAATTACACCATTCAAAAATGTTGTCTTCACATCCATTTGATGAATCTTCAATCCTCTAGATGCAGCAATGGCAATGATGGTTCTGACAAAAGTGTAGCAAGCAACAGGAGAAAATGTTTCTTCATAGTCAACTCCCTCTTTTTATGAGAATCTCCTATCCATGAATCTTTCCTTGTACTTCTCAATGCTCCCATCAGCCACATGCTTGATCTTGAAGAGCCATTTGGAAGATACCACTGATTTTCCTTCGGGTCTAGGAACGATGTCCCAAACATCATTCTTGAGAATTGACTGATACTCCTCTGACATATCATCTCTCCAAACCTGTTGACTAGAAGCTTCCTCAACACTAGAAGGCTCAGATTCAATAATCTGACTCATCAAAGCAACATAATTGGAGAACTTGTGAGGTCTCTTACTTTCCCTGAAGGTTCCTCTTGGTGCTACAAACCTTTTTTCCTCTTGCATCATTTTCCTGGCCCAGACAGGTCTTTTTCTCCCAATCACAATATCGGTAGGCCCATCAGTAGGTTCTAAGGTCTCAACTAGATCATCATCTTCTGTTGGTTCTGAAGTCTCCCTCTGAATCTCAGGAGCATGGTCAACTTACATATCCTGAGGAGACTCTTCATTATCAATCTCCATATGAGTACCCTTGGATCTTCTAAATGCAACATCTTCCGCAAATGTGACATCTCTACTGATCTCGATCAACTTCTAACTTGGGATGTAGATTTTGTAGGCTTTTGATGTTTCACTGTAACCTACAAATATCCCCTTCTTTCCAAAAGGCTCCAACTTAGTCCTCTTTTCCTTCGGTACATGAACATACACTGGACATCCAAAGATCCTCAAATGACTCACTTTTGGCTTCTTCCCAATAAAAGCTTCTTCAGGAGTCATGTTCTCTAGGATTTGGTGAGAACTTCTATTTTGAACATAGACTGTTGTCCTGGATGCTTTCACCCAAAGGAAGCTCTGCAGATCTTGGTCATGAATCATGGATTTAGCTACTTCCATAATTGATTTGTTCTTCCTTTCAGCAACATCGTTCTGTTGAGGATTATAAGGGACACTAAACTCCCTCTTAATCCCAGCTTCAATGCAATAGTTTCAAAAGCTTCCAGGAGTGTACTCTCCTCCATTATCGGATCTCAGGACTTTGATCCTCTTCCCAGAAAAATTTTCCACTTGAGCTTTGAATTCCTTGAACCTTTCTACTACCTCCTCAAATTCTTTAGATTTCAAGAAATAAATCCAAGTCTCTCTAGAGTAGTCATCAATAAAAAGAATGTAATACAAGAAACCACTCAAAGAAGCAATAGACATTGGACCACATAAATCAAAATGAATGAGATCTAGAATACATTTGGATCTATTTTCTCTACTATAAAATGGACCTTTAGTATTCTTACCCAAAGCACAACCTCTGCAAGTACCTTCATGCTCCTAGTTGAACTTGGGAAGGCTCATGACCATCTTCTCCATGATAGGTAGAGCTCGAAAGTGAAGGTGAACCAATCTTCGATGCCAAAGATCACATAAGCTTGAAGAATCGTGTACTAGTGCCTAAAGTGGATGAGTGCAAAATCCTATAGAGGCTCTCATCTCTAACTCCTATCACCTGAGCAGTCTTGAAGTTGGAATTCTTCATCCACACAAGAAATTTTCCTTTAGAGAATGCAACTTGGTAACCCTTGTCTTCCAAGGCTGAAATGGAAACAAGGTTTCGCTTGATGCCTGGAACATATAGAACATCACACAACTGAAGGGTAATGCCGAAATCCAAGTGGAGAGTGGAGGTCCCAATTCCTTTCACTGAGTAACTAGCATCATCTCTAATAATGAATTGTTCACTAGAATATCTCTCCACCAAATTTGATAGATGCTCCCTAAATCTGGTGATGTGGTGAGAGGCACCACTGTCAATCAACCAAGTGTTGGTGTTAGTAGGAACATTGCTTGACAATTCCAAATAGAACAAGTAATCACATGAATCCTTCTATGGAGAGAATTCGTCAACATCTACAATGGTAGCCTGCTACTTAGGCCTAGTAGGACATTCTTTAGCAAAGTGACCATACTTGTCACATCTAAAGCATTGGACTTTAGAGAGGTCCCTCTTCTTCTTGAATGCAGGAGCACCATCAACACCTTTATCTCTATTCCTCTTATAATAGCCTTTCTTCCCATCTTTTCCTTTCTTCTTCGAGGATTGAGAGGCAAGAACATGAATGTCTTCATTAGTAGAGCTTTGACCAATTCCTCTAGCAGCCAATCTAGACTCCTCTTGAATGCAATCTGCCCTCAATCAATCAAACTTAGGAAGTTTCGATCTTGCACTGATTCCTTGAATGTAGGACTCCCAAGATGAAGGAAGACCATTAAGAGCAAGCATGGTCAAGTCCTTATCATCAACCACATGACCAATTGTAGAAAGCTGATCTCTCAACTTCAAAATCTTCATGAAGTAAGCAATAACCATTTCTCCTCTTTCCATCTTCACATGATGTAGTTTTTGCTTCAGTGCAAGAGCCCGACTGGTGTTGTTGATTTTGTATATCTCCTCCAAGGTTTTGAACATGTCTCTTACTGTCTTCAACTTAGAGACAATAGGAACAATATGATCCTTCATGGAATCAACCAACATCTTCTTCGCCTTGATATCTTTCTTCCTCCATTGAACTTTCTCTTCCTCATCCATAGGTTTGGGGAATTTACTCTCCACGAACTCAACCAATTCATTTTCTTCCAAGGTGAGCATAATTCTGAACCTACATGATGTGAAATTTGATGCTCCCTCGAGTCTATCCTCAATCTTAATTTCGTTCACCATCTTGACAAAGAGATAGAAGTAACCAACAATGAGAAAGAGAATAAAGAGTATTGTTGTAATAAGAAATATGATCACGATCTTCTTCACACCCACTCTGATACCATGATAGTTTTATGATCAGATTAGAGACTTAGAATTTTAATTCAAAATTCAACACAATAACACAATAGTTACCCTAGGAAAACCTTCTCTTGAGGGAGAAAAATCCAACAACAATATATCACTTATATATTGAATATCACAAAGAAGTATCCTTTACAATGGGTTGATAGGAAGGCCAATAATAAGCATCATAATATGATACAAACATATAAACACTATGATGCAAACTGTAGATGAAACCTTAGCCTCTAACAATGTCGATTTGCCTTAATGAAGAACTCACACTTGCCAAGAACAAGAACTTGAGAAGGATGAATGTATATGAGTGAATGCTCAATAATGAAATTCCATTGGTTATATATGCAAGTGAGAGAGAAGGACGTGACTCTTCAAAGAGCAACACATTGGCCTTAACCAAAAATCGTGCCTCTTACACAAGAGGTCGGCCCTCTAAAAGATCGCGCCACTTCATAATTCAAATCTTCACAATAATTAATATTAAATAAAATATTATATAGAATGGGTGTGCCTCTTCATCTCATCCAATCACTATCATATAAATTAAATAGCCCCAAGCTATAATTTAATTTATCACATGTAGTAGAGGAGATCACTGGAAGAAGACCATGATGTTGCCATAAACATTAACAATAACTTATTGAAGTTTTTAAGTCAAGTTGCCTAACTTTGATTTTTCTGAATTTTCATTGCCACTTAAGGGCTTGTTTTTTCCATGATGATCTTGCACATACCCCCCCTCTTAGGTCATTTTTGCTCTTTTTTCAAGATGGGGATTTGTTGGCTCTGAGTGGTGAGTTTCCTCCTTTGTGGCTATGGCTTAGCTAGGTTGTCTTTTCTTGGGCTGCACTGGATCGGCTGGTTGGTTTTCTATTGGAATTTTGGGTCCTCATGACTTTGATCCAAGTTGGGATTATGTTGTTCATGGAGGAGTGCTTTGTTTTTCTGTCTCTACTCCAGTCTTACTCTTTGCCAAAGGAGGTTTTGGTGCTCTCTACTATGGGTGTAGATGCTTCCTATCAATTTTTTCAGCTATGGTCTTCTTTGGAGGTGGAGATTTCTTCTTTGGAGGTGAAGAGGTGGGCTGTGGATTGGGTGGGAAGGTCTATTTTCTATGGTTTTGGGCTTCACTTCTTCCTCTCCTATAGAGGGGAGCCCCTTCCTATTGAGGTGGAGGTCGGGTTGGTGTTGTGGGTTGACTGGTGTGGTGTATGTGATGAGAATCTTCAGTGTTTCTCTCTGATTCCTAACTCTCCTATTGAGGTGGGGAGTTTGGTTTCGTTGGATGGTGCTATCAAGTGGTGTGTTGTTGTTTGGATGGTTCTAGCTGATGGTTTCCTGACTGTCTCTAGTTGTTCATTATTGGTTAGTGTTGGTAAGGGGTATGCTATAGTCTAGCTGATTCACGCTGATGGTCGCCTGACCGTTTCAAGTGGTTCTTGGATTCAAGTTCCTTTGTAATTCCTAGTTTCTTTGGGTTTAAGGTGCTCATCAAAACCTTCTATTTTGAGTAGATCTGAGTAGTCATGTTGTTTCTCTTTTGATATGCTATTGGTTAGTTGCTGGTTGTCTTTGTTGATTCCTTGTGCAACTTGTTCTTATTTGTGTGGGTTTCAGGTCCTTGTCAAAACCTGTTTGTAAATGGTTTCGGGTCCATTGAAAACTTGCTTTTCCCCCTTAATTAGAACTATATAAAGACATAGATAGATATAGTTATATATATGTATGTATATATATATATATATACATATACATGTATAAAATATATATATAGATATATACATAGAGATATAAAGATATAGATCTATATATATATACACACACACATATATAAGTCTATATTTATATAGATATATATCTAAATATATATAGAGATATATAAATGTATCTATCTATATATATTTATATATATATATATATATATCTCTATATATATTATATATATCATTATGTTTTCTATTGTCTACATAACTACAAATGTATAGCAACATATGCATATGTCTGAAATGAATAATAAACTGAAAAAAAAGAATAATGTATCTAAAATATAACTATATATATACACCAACATTTGTATATGAATTAGATGAATAAATTGAAGAAAAAATTAAGACTAGATTACACAATAACATCCTATATAACAGATGCCGGTATTGGCATGGTGTGATGGTTTATAGGTGGCATTGTTGTTCTTGCCACCAAGGTTCAAACCCCGTTGGGGTGTTATTGTTGAATGGTTGTATCCGGTTCATAGCTCTAGTCAAAAGTGTTTACCCCTTGAATAAAAAAATTAAAAGTGGGCCTCTGAGCATCTGGAGGATTGGAGGATTGACGATTGGGTGCAGATTCCTCAGGAGCTTAGTCTAGATTTGGAGAGGGTTCTTGCTGAGGACAGTGGGGGTGTTGATTGATTTGGCTTCTGGGTCTCTTGGTGTTTATTGTTCTTTTGGGGCTTGTGCCCTTTGCTTGGTTGTAATGCTGGTTTTTGAATTTCAATGAAAAAATTTACCCCTCTTTTATTTAAAAAAAAACATCCTATATAATAGATAAGCATTGGTAGGCATTAGGAAAATTGAACTAAAAGAACTTGATCTTATGCACTTAGAGCAGATTGGGTGAAACAATCACATTGTATACAACAAATATGCATTGACATTCATAAACAATATAAGTTAAAACCCCCGATATTGAGTTACAAGTTAGTGTGACAAACATCTACATCACATACAATAGATTGACATTACCAAGCATAAAGAATATAAATGAAACTCAATAGTTTGAGCACTTATAGTGGAGTGGGTGACATAATAACATCCTATAAAACATATAGGAATTGATAGGCATATAAATTAAACTAAAAACACTTGATCTTATGAACTTAGAGCAGATTGGGTGTAACAATCACATTTTATACAACAAAATATTAGAAGTGCATGCCATTTACGTATGTTGGCATATATATAGAGAAAAAAGAGTATGTATGTATGTATGTATGTATGTATGTATGTATGCATGTATGTATATACATATATGTGTGTGTGTATGCATGTATATATGTATGTATATATGTATGTATGTATGTATGTATGTATGTATGTATTAATTACAGAAAAAATAATATGTTTATTTTAACTTGTTCTTCATTTTTATGAGACATACATATGTTGGTATAGTAGGAAAAGGAATATATGCATTACTCTATTAGTTTCGATCATATAAATATTGGTATATATACATATGTGTGTGTGTGTGTGTGTGATTGTGTGGCTGTGTGTGTATTTGTACATACATATTAAAAAATAGTATACTAAGACATCGACAAACATTGGTTAAACACTGTGACAAGATAGATTGTGGTTAACTGTCAAACCAATGAAACCCTTTTCATATTTCATAATAACAAACAAATATAAAAATAAAATTGCATAGTGAATGTTTGTGCAGTGAAGAACAAAATAATAGAAATGCATGGCACAATATCATTGAAATGAAAACCGTTGAAACCCTTTTCATATTTCATAATAAAAAACAAATGTAAAAAGAAAATTGCAGAGTGAATGTTTGTGTAGTGAAGAACAAAATAATAGAAGTGAATGGCACAATATCATTGAATTGAAAACTAGTGAAACCCTTTTCATATTTCATAGTAACAAATAAATATAAAAATAAAATTGCAGAGTGAATGTTCAATGTTCAAAACAAAAAAATTAGAAGTGCATGGTAGAATACCTTGAAATGAAAACCAATGAAACCCTTTTTCATATTTTTGTAATAACAAACAAATATAAATATATAAAATTGCAGAGTGAATGTTTGTGCAATGAAGAACAAAAAATTAGAAGAGTGCATGGTAGAATATCGTCGAAATGAAAAGCAGTGAAACCCAAGTATCATATTTCGTAATAGGAAACAAATATAAAAAGAAAATTGTAGAGTAAATGTTTGTGCAATGAAGAAAAAAATAGTAGAAGTGCATGGAAAAACTTCGTTGAAATGAAAACCAATGAAACCCTTTCATAAATTTTCTAGTAACAAGCAAATATAAAAAGCGGTCCATTAACAGTGGTCAAATCGATCCATTAACAATATAATGATAATCTAACAAATTATCAATTATATTCCAAAGATATGTTTTAATAGACATCTAACTGGCCTTACTAATATCATAGAAGAACAATTTAACAAACCAACCTAAATGATTATCAAATGGTTTAACAAGGACATTTTATAACAGTGGTCTATCTGACCCATATAAGAATAATATTAGGATCACCTAATGGTTATCAAATGGTTTAATTATTAAATGATTTAACAATGGTCTACACTTCAAACAAATTAACATAGATGAACCATAATCTAATAACCTAGAATTTTATCAAATCCCTCACATTAACATGTCATAATAATGGCCTGCTTGGCCCAAGAATTATCACCAAAAACAATCAATAGGGTAACAAGTATTTCACCAATAATTTGGTTTAACATTGGTCTAATTGGTCCAACCTTTTAACATGAATAAACAATAACAACATAACCTAAATGATTACCAACATTAACCCCATGATATGTTTGGAAAAGGTCTAAACAATCAAAATAATAGGGTAACCTAAATGGTTACCAAATATTTCATGATATATTTTGACACTGATCTAATCTACCTAATTAATATCACATATTAAGACTAATAGGATAACCTACACAATGATCATATAATTGTGCAATGAAGAACAAAATAATTGGAGAGTGAATGTGCAAAGAAAAACAAAATAATATAAGTGCATGGCAGAAAACCATTGAAATGAAAACTAGTAAAACCCTTTTCATATTTTGTAGTAACAAACAAATATAAAAAACAAATTATAGAATGAATGCTTGTACAATGAAGAACAAAATAATAGAAGTGCATAACATAAAACCGTCAAAATGAAATGCAGTGAAACCATTTTCATATTTCGTAATTACAAACAAATATAAAAAGAAAATTGCAAAGTGAATGTTTGTGCAATGGAGAATAGAATAATATAAGTGTATGACATAAAACTGATGAAATGAAAAGTAGTAAAACCCTTTTCATATTTCGTAGTAACAAATAAATTTAAAAAGCAAATTGTAGAGAGAATGATTGTGTAATGAAGAACAGAATAATAGAAGTGCAAGGAAAAATATCGTTGAAATGAAAAGCAGTGAAACCCTCTTTCATATTTTGTAACAACAAACAAATATAGATATAAAATTGTAGAGTGAACGATTGTGCAATGAAGAACAGAAAATTAGAAGAGTGCATGGCAGAATATAATCGAAATTAAAAGCACTAAAACCCTTATCATATTTCATAATAGGAAACAAATATAAAAAGAAAATTGCAGTGTGAGTGTTTGTGCAATGAAGAATAAAATAGAAGTGCATGGCACAAAGCCGTCGAAATGAAAAGTAGTGAAACCCTTTTCATATTTCATAGTAACAAACAAATATTAAAAGCAAAATGCAGAGTGAATGTTTATGCAATGAAGAACAAAATAATAGAAGTGCATGACATAAAATCGTCGAAATGAAAATCAGTGAAACCCCTACCATAAATCGTAATAGAAAACAAATATAGAAAGCAATTTGCAGAGTGAAACTTTGTGCAATGAAGAACATAATAATATAAGTGCATGGAAAAATATTGTTGAATTGAAAACTTGTGAAACCAATTTCATATTTTGTAGTAGCAAACAAGTATAAAAAGAAAATTGCACAGTGAAAGTTTGTGCAATGACCAGAACAAAATAATATAAGTGCATGGCATAATATCATCAAAATGAAAGACAATGGTATAGGCTTAGTGAGGTAAAAAGCCTCACCTAGGTTCAACGGCTATGAAAAGCACGGGCAAAGATGAACAAGAATCAGTGTCAAACTCAATTTGCAGAGTTTAGAGCCGAACATGTATCAGAGCCTAACCAAACAAAGACTCCAGAACAAACACAAAGGAAAGGAATGACAATGAGCGGGATATACGAGAATTTGGAATATTGAATAAACTTTGTCCTTCGGATTACATGCTAGTTAGGCGAAGTAAATGGGAAGGGGCGCGCAAGGGAAGTTGTCGAATGGAGCTAACAAAGGGGGTGATGCACAACTAATGCTCTGAACTGGATGTTCAGGGTAGCGAAGTGTCTGAATGCTACATGTTTGTCCAACCCACCACTAGATCCCCTTCATGCAACCTTCAGAGGTGGACCCAACCGATGATTGATCAAACCCCAAAATGGGCTCGCCAGGAACAACTTGGACCAATTGAAGCATGACACATGATAGATTGGCCGAAATGGTAAAAAAAAATATTATTGAGTCCACGACGGATTGGATCAATTATGATCCACATGGCACACCACATAGACCTCCACATGTAGGGTGCTCCATTATAGACCCCTCTCCCCTATTTAAAGTCAAGCCATGCATGTGCAAGAAGGAACCCACTCAACCGACACATTATACCAACTACAAAAGCATAGGATAAATTATTATTCCCCCTATTCACATGGCCGTTGTCTCAAAATAAAGACTTCGACAGTTCGCGAATGTGGGTCCCTGGAAGGAAAATTCGTTTGCAATCACGAGGGAGTAAATAAAGCCGTTCATATATCTCCGCGTGCTTCGGCTCCATATGTTACGCTTACAGACGAGCCAATCAAGGCTTTAGGCTGTTTGACGCTTTCTCATAGAATCTACGCTCATTATCCATGTGTTGAAGAATTTCAACGATAAATGCGGGGAATGGAATTGTCGATTAGTTTAAAGGTTGAAAGCTTGAAATAAAGCCTGGCAAAATGATGAGAAAGCTTGAAAGCAGTGCAAACTTTTGCGCTGCTTTTGTGTTAGCAGATCATGAGAGGTAAGTAAAAATCTCCACATATAATTTGGCCTTCCAATATGTAGTGATTTTATGTATTTGAGCTTAGTCTCTTTCTTTTAACCAGACCCAGAGAAATCGAGGGTCCTCTCTCTCGACAGCGATGCCGACTGATTGTTAGCTGTGCTGCGCTTATGAGTTTCGCTGTGGTGGTGACCATGTCATTGCTGAACCAGCCTCCCAAACGTTCTCACCGGCTCTGGATCACAGCTAACGATAATCATAATGTTGAACAGTTTTTTGACAAAATGGCCCCGCAATTGAACTCCGCTGAATGGAATTGCCCCTGCAAGAATTCGAATACCGTTTCCAAGCGCAAAACCGATTATCACATTGTTGATTTCTTTGTTCTCAGAGAGCACGGGGAAGCACTGCACGTCAAGACTATCCATCATTTCTGCTCCACTCTCAACGCTTCCTCCCATTTTAGTGGATTTTACGAGTCGTGCAAGGAAATTTTGAGCAGTGGGTTTCAGTGGGCCGGCTGGAATACATGCTTCGGTGAAACGCTCTACATGAATTCCATGAGAACGAGCAGCCTCAATCCAGTCGCATTCATGTACGATGTCTGTATGTCATGGGCAGGTAACTACAACGTCTTCTTCTGTGAAGATTTATATGCAGTATTGTACGGAGATTTATTCTAGAACTTTTGTTTGAGTGTGCAGGAGGTTTATCGCAGGCAAGCTTCTCTTTTCTCGTCTCTCAGTTCGGAAAGAGTGGCGAGAAAACTGTCCAACTTGAGAATTTTGGAAAGGGATTACAGGTCGCACTGAGGACGTGCTCTATTCACAGCAATTGGCCGCCGCCGACTGAGAGCTTCTACGCCGATCAAGTGAAGGCCGCAGATTCAAATCTCATTAAAATGCAGCTGGGTATTGCAATGAAGTTCAACTGGACAGAATACATGGCCCTTTGTGATCCAAGCTACTGTGAACATTTGAAAATGAATTCAGGAGAGTGGATTTTATTCACTGCATTGGCTCAAATGGGAGGATTCATTTCTGTAGCGGTTTTCATTGTGCGAGCAGTGATTTGGCCAATGATATGCTTTGCAGGTAGATGGCCATCAAGTTTGACACCCGAGTCTGGAGGGCTCTGGGTGGATCAAGTATTGCCTTCACCTACCCCATCTTTCTGTGGTCGTTTGAAAAGATCGAAGAGCGCATCATTTTAAATGCTCGACTACGACTGATTTGTATGACTCGATGGAGTCGAAGTCAAATGTAACATTAAATGAATGTCTAACCAGTTCCCTTTCCCCATTGTAGTTGTGGGGAAGTAGAGCTCTCAAAAATACATTTAACTTGTCAATAAATTTTATGAATTAGTTGAGTAACAGATTTCTTTTTGGAGGAGTGCGAAGCGTGGTGTTGTTATTTTTTCTTAATTTTATGTAAAATAGTAGATAATTAAAAGGTGTATTATTGAGAATGATGATAGTGTCTTTTACACGTTTTCTAAGATCTTTGTTTAATCTAATTTTATATATTATAAAAATATATGGAAATAAGGATTGTTAAGTTGATATGTATTTTTTATTTTTATTTTTTTATATGAAAGATATAGTATTTGATTTTTTAACTAAATCAAACAAGTATTTGATCTTTAAGATAGAAACCATAGATCATGTTGTGTATTTTTAATTAGAACTTCATTATATATAATTCATTTGGTGATTACGATTTTGGAGAAAATCTAATAAAGTGTAAAGTCCAAAATAACTAGATTGGGAAAAAAGAAAAAAATCTATTAGAATGATTTAAATGATGGAGGTCTAAAAGAAGTACCTAAGTATAATTGGCAGGAACACGTTGCTTATAGTTGGATTTCAAGATAAATGTTTGTAGGGATGATAGTAATGATTTCCTATGAATGCTTTATTATATCCAAATATAACTAAAATGATGTGAATAAGAATTGTGAAACATTATAAAAACCTATGTTCTTTATTAGGATGGTGAAATGAGGAAATTTGTCATAATGTACTATGAAATTATAAACATTCATAAGCTTCCAATCTTGCACATCTAGTTGTTTGGGTTCTAAAGAAAAGTGGTGTGTTCTTGTGCTATGAATTGCTTGAACTAAATATTACATGTGTAAATACATTTATATATTTACATAAAACAAAAAAGACCAACATCGAGCAAAGAGGAAATTTCTTGTGATTGGATTTCATAGTCATCTTGCCTATCTTAGAAATAATTAAACTAAGAACTCCAACTTCACATATCTTGTGCACTCTTACAAATAGGATTCTACCTTCGAATTGGGTTCCCAAGTCTCATATTGATCCCAAGGACAAAAAGCTCACTCCATTGCTCATATATGCCTAGCACATCAAGAAATAGACTGATGTTATGAGGTATCAATGAAGAGAAAGAAATTTATCTCCAACAAATACCTCAAGATAATGTATTGGTGTCTAATGTCATTGCTTGTGTTTGCACTTTAAATTAACACTCTAATTATCTAGCTTAGTTGCAAGTGTATTAATAGATTATTTTGTTGAAACAACCTACGGTATGACAATAAATTTAAAATTTGAGAAAAAATCATATAAATATTACAAAATTCTAAATAAAATAAAATACATAACTTTTATGTACATCAATATTAGAATACAAAAAAAATGTAAAATTGTAAAATATTTTAACAAATGATAATGCTCAACTTGTATAATTAGATAAAAGTCTTGATTTTGAATTTAATTTAGCATGCATCATTTACAATCAATTTCCAATATCAATTAATGAAAAAGAATAATTTCAATACAACATATTAAACAATCTACCCAAATTTACGCATCTTCTAAGATCTTAAAAAAAGACATTGTTTATATTATTAGTAAAAGGAAATGCCTCTTAATTCAAATATAAAAACAATAATAAAAAGCAGAGTATCAATACACAAAGCAGATTCAAGCAATTCCTATAATATCAAATGTACATTTCCAGCAACCTAAGGGCCTGTCTGACGATCAAAGTGAGGAGTAATTATTATTTCATGCCTTCACATATAACAATAACGAGGTGTTGTCAGTGACAGTGGAAGAAATGTTTACAGGGAATATGACAGTCTTACTCTTCAACTTGCCGTTAAAGTGACAGTGGCCACCATGGCAGGCATGATTGAGCTGATAGAATGGTATGTGAAGCTCCAGAAACTGCAAAATACAGATAAGCTTATTTCGGACGGCTTAAAAAGCTTCACAATTTCTTGAGGCTAAGCTACCATGCGATCTTCCTCGAATCTTCTCGAACTGCATAAACTTCCCATCAGTGGAAGGTCACTTTGAAATCCAAAAGGTGGATGACGGTGATCTGCCAGCTCATAGATATTCCACTTTCATTTTCTATGGTTTGGAGACTTTTTCCATAGAAAATTGTGTGTATAACAAGGTGAGCATTCATCCAGCTTCTTAGTGGAAGATTTTCTTATTCCTTGAGGTTACATGAAATGACTTGTATTGAATGGCAGCACACTATTTATTTTTTCAGTTTTGGTGTTACTAATAATGA
>VDFB02193867.1:273676832-273696859 GCA_007258455.2 Sequoia sempervirens
GGGACTATACAAGGGTGTTGAATCAACACCTAAATATCTTATTAATATTTTTATAATCTTGGTGTTGAAGGAGGTGGTTTATCATGGGAGAAAGGGTTGTAGTAGTTGATGAAGGATAATTTTGAAAATGAAGGACTAGAAAAACATGGGCTATGGATGAGAGATTAGATAGCACTATTTGATAATAGTGGAAAAGGTCATTTTCTACCTTTATCATAAAATATTTATCCCCACAAATAAATTTTATGGACTAATGAAGAGTGGAGAGAACAAATCCCATTAGATGAATTTATGGTCAACCAGGGAGGAGAATGTAAGAAAGAGTCATTGACATGATATGGATTAATATGGAAAGAGTAAGTTAAGGAAGAGTTTTCCCTTTTTTTCTTTTTAATGACTACAAAATGTGCTTGTGTTTCGTAACCACAAAACATAAGTGCATTTTTTGGTTGCAAAATGTGCTCATTTTTGTGACCGCAAAATATGCTCACATTTTGTAAGCCACAAAATGTGCTCACATCATGTGATTTTCAATATAATGCAAGTGTATTATGGATAAATTTGGCCATTTGGCTATTTTTTTGTATACCATTTCCATGCACTTGCCTTGTTGTGGAATGTCTCAAATGAAATAAGATATCATGACTAGTGGCACACTCTTGTGCTAGGTTTGGATCATGCCCTAATCTCTATCTATCCCAATTTATTCCTAATCACACTTATTCCCACATATTTGTCATTTTTCACACATTATGGCACCCTCACTCTCACCCACTTTCATACATTCATTATTTTCTTCTATTATAACTTTCATAACTTTGACCATTTCTATATTGCTTAGGATTGATCCACAACACACAATAATGAGCCTAAAACAAAAAAAATAAATTTCCTTCCTCTTTCTACTAGTCTTTATGAGCCAACTTCACACACATTTGTGTGGGATGTTGTTATATAATGGGATTTGAAGACATTCAATGTGTCATTAGTTCTTTTGTTTGGATTTGTCAAATAAAAATAATTAAGTAGCACACACTTTGATTTCTATAGGGACAAATGATCCACATTTACATATAAGCCATCTAGATGTTAGTGAATTCATGTTGTATTCAATATTCCTTATCACCATAAATCCAACTCGACAAAGGGGTTAATCCAAGAGAACATGTTCATTATCAAGTCAACCATCCCTTAAAGGTGTTCATAAGCATTGTCTTGACCACATTTAACTATCAAAGAAACAAAGACAAGTTATTTTGTTGATACAACATTTTGTTAAGTCACATCTATGTGACACAATTCGATTTTACGTATTTGATCAAATCCGCATAAATTGAAATCAAAACCAAAAGACTTAAGATTGAACTTCATACAATTCTAAGACTACATATATTTTAAGGCACTCGTCAAATTAAGATTAAGAATCCATAAAGGTGTCAAATGAGAAAGCTCATGTCTTGATTAAACATAAAGAGATAGAGGTGGGATTAGATACCCTCACCCCTTAGCCGCCTCATTTGACACCTTCATGTCGAATGTATAACCCCTTTCATCTACAATTGTTATCCAAGCACGTGTTAGTCCATTAAAATATCTGATTAGTGGAATAAGACGTCAGCGCTGGCGTGAGTTTTAAAACCTTTTGCCCTTTGGTTCGGCACCATAGATATCTTCTATATATACCAATTGAAACAACCATTTCCATTCATCTCACACAATACAATTTTCACAGTAGGAGCTGATTAGTGATCAAGAGAAATGGGCAGCCAAGAAGAGAAAATCAAAGTATTAAAGCTATGGGTGAGTCCCTACGCTAATCGGGTGTTGATAGCATTGGAAGAGTTGGGTGTGGAATATGATACCCAAGAAGAGGATATGAACAACAAAAGCCCTGAGCTTTTAGAAGCCAATCCCATTTACAAGACTGTGCCCACCATCATTCACAAAGGGAAGCCATTGTCGGAGTCTTTGATAATCCTTGAATATATACACGACACCTACTCTTCCACTTCAACTCTTCTACCCATAGATCCATACGAAAAAGCCATTGTCAGGTTCTGGGCCAATTTCATAGACAAGAAGGTAAGAATTTGATAATTACGCTAAATCTTCTTAATGTTATCTAGGGAGTTGTTAACTATATACAAGTGCTTATGTAGTTATGTTATTGGGTTTTGTTTTCAGCAGTTTTGGATGGCTGGATATAAAGTTATAGTGACACAGGGAGAATCTCAGGAAATTGCTAAGAAAGAGTTCATTGATTCAATTCTTTTGATAGAAGAGGCGATACCAAAAATCTCAGGCGGGAAACCCTACTTTGGCGGAGATAAGTTTGGTTATCTTGATATTGTACTTGTTCCGTATGTGTTCCTGTGGCATTCTGTAGAAATTTTTGGGGAATTCAGCATTCCTTTCGAGAGGTGCCCACATTTGAGCGCTTGGACTGAACTGGTTTCTAAAAGAGAGAGTGTTGTGAAAATTCTCCCAACGGTTGAAGCAGGCCATGGATGGTTCATCAGGGCGAGGAAGAAAGCATTGTCCAACTCAAATTAATGTCAATGAAAAACGTATGTCGTAGAATGTAATAAGGCACCTTTGGTGTTCAATGTCGAAGATCGATATAAAATATTCTGGAATTTTCCTGTTGTATTTGACTCTGAAATAATTTTACTTGCGAAAATGGGGCTAAGAAATGATTTCAGAGGTTGCAGAGAAATAAATGTTAGCGCCGTTCATATATAACCTGCAATGGGATTGTCCAGTGTTTACGCCTTTATATTGCTCTGGGAGCTCGTTTAGACGGGATCCTTCTGTTGGGTTTTGATGTTGGGCTTTGTTTTATGATTTGATTCTTCATAACCAGTGCTTTTACCTGTGTTCTGAGTGCACTTTCTTGTTCATCATTCCTCATCGTCCTCTTTTAAACTCTTCGTTTTTTTCCCTTGTTATGCTTTGCCATCTTAGTCCCCATCACTGGATCCTCCTTTATTCTTTCAATCTGGTTGCGTTGTCAATATTTGAGGTTCTTTATTGTTCTTTATCTGGTTCTGCTGGGGAAACACCATTGGCTTCCCCTATTTCTGTCTTGTCCTAGTTAGTGCTCGGTCTGGTTGGCTGGGATCATGGTGTGGAGGATGAAGAAGGTCTTCTTGACTATTCCCTTGATTCTGTTGGGAAGAGCTTATTTTCCCGGATGATGCAGATTTCATCCACAGATGGAAGACTTAGCGGGAGATGGGGTAAACGGCTAATGAGTTAGTTGGTCTGTGTTCTTTATGTATGACCAAAAAGACTGGTTTGTTATTAAATATCCAAAAGTTACCTGCTGCAAAAGCAATGGCCGATCTCGAAGGTGAACTTGGTTTCCTGGAGATTAGATCAAGAGAGACTACTAACAATTTGGAACTTCTCAGGGACTCGAGAAGATACATTGAAGCGGGTTGTGTGGGTTAAAGTCTTGCTAACGGGGATTCACTTGGACTTTTAAATGAACTCTCCCTGTACTGGCTAGTGGTGATGTGGGGAGGAAAAGAAAGAGGTGAATCAAGCTCAGAGAAGTTCGCATTAACCTAGGTCTTGGTCCTAGGTACTAAAGTTTTTATGAGCCAAGGTTTGCCTCTGGAAGCTAATACTTAAAACAATAAAATTTTATAGAAGATTTTGTTTTGCTAAGTCTGTGGGCAGGTTGTTAGAAACTGTACGGGCAGAGGCCCCATGTTAAGTGGCAGTGGCTATCCAGTCTCACAAATGACGGCAGCAGCTATCTAGTTCCACAAATGCACCGGGGTATGGATACCCCATCCATACATCATCTGATGGCAAGAGCTACTATTTGTCAGTGCCGTAGATAATTCATACCCATCTAATTACCATTACTAAAATAAATAGTCAATCTCTGAATAATTAAATTTTAAAAAATTACTAAAATAAAGTATATTTTAAAAAAAAGTTAATTATATTATTATTATATAGAAAATTATTTATGGAAAAAAATAAAAAAGAAGCTCACAATTTTTTACTATTTATATTTTTATTTATTATATTTGTACTTTTCACAAATCACATTAATAATTTTTTAATACGATTTAAAAATTTGACATAGACAAATTAGAGTACATAGTCATTTTAGATGGTCTCCTTAATCTTAAACATCATTAGAAATGATCAATTATACATTAAAAATATAAAACAGATAATTAAAGTTAATTACTGATCCCAAACTTCCCTCAACTATTTTAAAAATTATAATGATATCCTCCCAACACTAATATATTATAATTACCTCTTCATTTTTTTAATATTTTTAATAGTCTATCAAAAATGCCCCCTTCCATATGATAAACAAGATAATGACATTTAATATAAAAAATATAAAATCAAATGCATATATAAAATTTAATAATTAATGATATCAAATTTTAAAATGATTAAATTTGAACAAAATATTTAAAAATTTATTTATTATATAAGTTATACAAATAATTTTATTTTAAAAATATTATATAAATGAAATTGTATTGCTATAAAAAATTGAGAAACATCTCTAAACATTCACATACAAGTAGAAACTATGAAATTTCCTTGTTAGTATTAAATTGCATAATAGTAAGCATTTGCATTCTTTCCAAACATGAAATAAAGAATGCCCAAAATTAGTTCAATGTGTTTAGCCTAATTCTTCATCTAAATCTAAGTCTAAGTTTAAGTTTGAGTTTAAGCTTGAGTATGAGATATGATATGATGTAAAGGATTATCATACAATTACAAGTGGTGTGGGGTAGGCCCCTTAGTTTAGAAAACTAAGATAAGAGGATGAAGTCATCATGTATAGGGTTGTTGAACCGTAAAAGTAGTATAACCATAATGATCTATGCAAATATGAAATCATGTAAAACCTATAAATGTAATGTGGATAATATTTCCCCTCAAGTTTAATAGGTTTTTTTATTGTAGATTTAATTTGTTACTATATAATGAAATATGTTGATACTCTAATTTTGTTTTATCATATAAATGAAGATTTTTAAGATTAAGTGAACCATCTAAAATGGCTATGGACTCTAATTTGTCTATATCAATTTTTTAAATCGTATTAAAAAGTATTGATGTGATTTGTGAAAAGTGCAAATATAATAAATAAAAATAATAAATAATAAAAATTTGCGAGCTTCTTTTTTAATTTTTTTAGATTAATAATTTTTTAAATAATAATTTATAATTAACTTTTAAAAAAATTATTAAAGTAAATTAATAATTTATTTTAATATTTTTTTCAACAAATAATTATTCATAGATTAACTATTTATTTTAGTAATGATAATTGTTTAAATAAAATAAATAATATATTAATTATAATTAACTTTTATTAAAATAATAAAATAATTAATTAACTTTAATTGTTCATGGATTGTTCACAAAATGACAATGTTAAAAAAATTACCTTTTTAAAAGTAATAATAAAATAATATAATTAACCTTTAATAATTACTAATTGTTCTCATATAATAATAAAAATTTCTTTTCCAACTTTTTACATCTCCAATTACATCATCCCAGAATGTGATCCAAGTGAAAACCCATAAAATCATATAGAAAATAATTGTTATTAACAACATGATCTCTACGATAGATATGAATTATCTACGACACTAACATGTATGAATTATCTATGACACTAATAGACCATAGCACTTTCCATTAGCTGATGTATGGATGGGGCATCCATGCTCTGGTGCATTTGTGGGGCTAGATAGCCCTTGCCATTTTAGGCACCTTCTTTCCACTCTCTAGTAAATGGATGGTTGGCCTTTACTTTTAAACTGGCTTTAGATTTAGTGAGCATTTTGCAGGGTAAGTGGCATTGGGGATCTGTCTATTTGATTATGAAAGATAATCACCCTGTTATTTTATAAGCATATATATTATTAAAAATAATTAGTATTATACATATTAAAAAAATGGGAAGAAGAAGACTTTGATGAAGGGCGGAATCTGATGTCATCCTGGACCATGATGATGCATGTGGTAAGTTGGATGATTGATCACCCTGTTTTGATTTGAAGAGAGAAACAAAAATTGTTTAGCCTATATGGGTAAAAATCCCAAGATTACTATTGGAGATGTGGTCTTCTTGCATTCTCAAGGAAATTTGGAATTTTATAAGCTCTTTTGTGGGCTAGTATAATTGCTTTTAATTGATATCTCACGTTCTTTAGCTAAGATACTTGTTAACATGGATATTTCAGATGATCTCCCTATAGAGATAGTGTAAAGTATGAGTAAATGGAAATTTATTTAAACACTTGATTACTCTTAAGGTTTTGTTTTGTTGTGCCCCCTATCATGTTTATGACCACCTTGTGAATGACTGTTCTTTAAATTTTAGTAGAAATATTTGACGTCCGAAGATTTTGGGTCCTCAACTTTAAAAAAAGGTAATGTCTTCACAGGTTGATTTAGGGGCTAATGGTATCAACATTATTGTTGGAGATTTGGAAATCCTTGGTAAGGATAAGATGGCTAATTTGCATGATATTGTCTCAGGAGTTGGTGTCGTCTCCGCTATAACAAGGCGAATCTTGAGAATGTTGACATGTTGAGGTGTGGCATTGGGAATTTAAGGGGTATCAACATGGCGTGGGCTATAGGGCAGGATTATGTACTAGAGGAAATTGATTTAGAGTCATCTCCAACTCTACTTTCCTCATATAAGAAACTTGTCTCAATGAGTCTTCATATGATCATGGACAACCCCTAAAGGAAAATACTATCATAAATCTAGGAGTTAATGGTGCAAAGAATTTTGAGATGAATCTTAGTGGGAAAAGAGAGCCTATGGTTATTCTAGTTGAGCCTTTATTACAAACTCCACTTGCCACTACTTTCCTTCCTGCCATTTCTTTGAAGGACATATCATCTGAGCCTTTTACTATCTTAGTGGAAGGAGATACTTCTAAAGGTATAAATAGATATAATCTTAGATCCAGAAAAGAGGCAACAGTTATTGATGGGGCTGAAGTTCAGGGAGGTTTTCATTTTGATACTTTGAGAGGGGCTTGCAATATAGGGAGAAAGCCTACTTTTTACAAGCCAAAAATAAAGCTATTAGGGAAATAAATTGTGGCAAACAAAAAACTATTGTAGGGAAACTTAGAGAATGTCAAGCTATGAAGATGGTTTATCCATGTTAATTCTTTCCCTAAACACACATGGCATGGGTAGTTATATCAAACAAGCCACTTTGTGTAGATTAATTTTGTTGATACTCCACAATACTATGGGTGTGGATAGGGAAGTTAAGATATACTAAATCTTTTCTAAAGGATTAAGAGTTGCATTCATTAGATGTTGTTGGCCACTTAGGGGGCTTCATTATGGAATGGAAAAATATGTCTTTTTAGTTCATTAATTCAAAATATATCTTATTTTTAGGTTTGGAGTTCGATTTTTCTTTTTTCAATTGAGGTATGTTTTTTTTGTGGTCAACTTGTATGGGTTATAAGAGAACAAAACTCAATTTTGGGACTTTTTTGTCTATGGATATCTTGAGGAATGAAAGCCTTATATTGGGTGGTGATCTTAACTTTACTTTAAACAACTCTGAGGTGTGGGGTGTAGTTGTAGGAAGTGAGCCTCTAGCAGACTTTTTTGTGCACAAACTTGAGGAGGTAGGGTTGGATGATGTAGAACCTATAAAACTTATACCTACTTGGAAGAATAATAGGACCAATAACACCTTTATTGCTAAGAAACTTGATAGATTCTTAGTCTCAAAGGATATCATGGCTAAGGGTAATAGGATTAGGTCATGGGTTGAATTAGGTAGTGCTTTTGATCATTTTCCTATTTCATTACAACTTTGTAATGTGACAGAAAGCCCCCTAGTCCCTTTAAGTTCAACCCTTCCTAGATGGTGGAAGTTGATCTTCAGACTATGGTCATTGCTAATTGGATTAGGTGTGATAGAAATTTGGAAGTAACTAATTGTTATCAATTTACAAAAAACCTCATGAAAGATAAGTTTACAATCACTAAATGGGGTTATAAAAAATAAAGACAATAGGATCAAGTGCTTCTACAAGAAGACATATTTGAGTCCCTTAGTTCTTTAGTTGAGGGTAGTTTTGATGAGGACTTCAAATCAAATACCTTTTCCTTAGAAAAAAAGAAAAACCACATTTTGTCTCTAGATCATAAGGTTGTTTGGAGATTGAAAAGTAAGGCTATTTAGTTGAATGTTGGTGATGAAAATTTAGAGGTTTTTCATAACTATGCAAACCATAGGAAGAACATAAACACAATCTAGGAGATTCTTAGAGAAAATGGTTATGTTGCTAGGTCCTTTAAGGAGTTGGGTGATTTGGGGGTTTCCCATTTCAAGAACTTATGTAAGGAATCTATGAAGGTGAATATAGCAGCCATTATGATGAAATTAGTTTGCTAATTTTGAAAAAGGTTACTATGGATGAATTGAAAAATCCCCTCTTCTTTTCATAAGAATAAAAGTCCCAAGCCTGATGGGTGGATTTTGGAGTTTTTCATATTGGATAGTATTTACCATGGATGATTGAGAAGACTAAAGACTATAGGAGATTTCCCATGAATATCAATTCTATATTTATTTCTTTGATTCCTAAAAAGGATATTTTGAAAACATTTGATGATTTTAGGCCTATTTCCTTATGCAAACATTTGTATAAAAGGCATTACATAAAGGACCAAAACTATCTTTTTAGACCATATTTCAAGTGAATAATTTGGATTTCCATAGGAAGACAAATACAAGATGTGATTTTGGCACAAGGTCTACACACTAAATTTTTTTCTAAAAAAATTCTTTTGTTGTACAACTTGTTTTGTCCAAGGCTTATTAGACTTATGCTTTTGCATATTTATTTTAATAGGTTGTAAATTGGATCATCAAGAGTTTTATAATAGTCTCCTTTTCTATACTTATTAATGGTTCTACTAGGACTCAATATTTTAGTGTCAAAATTCTTCATTGAGTCCCTTAGTTTGTTCACTAAAGTTTCTCTTGACTCTTATTTATAATCAAGATTTGAGAATAAATTGTATGGGTTTCCATTTCTATTTTTTTTCCTAAGTATGAACCTCTATGTATTTTGTTAAAACAAAAACCTTACTTAGGTCTATCAAAATTCTAAGTTTAAAATGTTATTGGGTTTTTTCTATGTTTTGTCATAGTTGTTGGAGTTTCCTTGCCATGGATACATTTCCTTCTTGAGTACTGTACCCTTATCTTGGGTAATTGTTCCAAGGTATGAACTTAACACAAAAATATGTTGAATCAATATATTATTAAATTTTAACTTTAATCAATGAAAATTAAAACATCACAACATATTAGAAGTAACAATGAAAGCAATGAACACAAGATAACACAAGATTTATGTGGAAACTCTAAAGGGAAAAACCACAATGAGAAATGATGCTTGAATCTACTACCCAAATCTAGCCTCACAAAAAAAAATCAGATCTTACAATTACTTTTGCATGCCCCAACTCACTGGAGACACCAATCCCCAAAATATTTTATAGGCACCAACCTAAAGGAGACACCAATCCCCCAATCTAAGCACCAACCCAAAGTACAAGAGGCACCAACCTCATAATACACTAAAATGATTACAATAGGCTTACATACAAATTTTTGTCATAAATACTCAAAATGAATTTGCACATTTCTACTTAATCATTTGGATTGCTATGAATACATATTCTGCTCTCCTTCACTTTAATGTCCCCTTTTCTAAAAATAGCATTTACTACTTTTAGTAAACTCGGTTTTCAAAATTGTCAATCAAGATCTATGGATAAATCGGGTAAATTGGATTTTCAAGATAAATTTATAAATTATATTTGGGGAACAAATTAATATTTATTTTAATTTTATTATCATGGGCCCAAATGGGGTGTTGGAAATTTGGAGGAGTTATTTTGGAGCATTTTTGGAAAATTAAGTTACAACACTCTGAATGACACATGACAGCTTGCATTGGGAAACTTATGATGGAAGTTAATGAAGCTTGCATGCAAGATTCCCAACTTGGGCATGGGAATTTGGGCTTTTCTTTGGTTATTGTAAATGAAATTGAATATAATGAAATTTGGTTCTCAAGTTTCATTCATTCAATGCATGTTATTTTCATAGTTTATGATATTTTCTTCTGAGCTTGGGAAACCGAATAAGGAATAGCTCTAAAGCTGCTAAACCAAGGAGTTTGAGACTTGAAGATAGTGGTTTTGATGGTCTCTAGGTGTAGATTCACTCAAGGTCTGATAGTGTGCTTCAACGAATTCAGTTTAGTGTATCTCTCTCAATAGTTGCAGGTGATGTTTTGATATTAAGTGAGTTATGTGATTCTAGTTTTGTTGTAGTATCTTTTAGCATGAAATACCTTTGTTCTAGGGTCATATTTGAATGTGTTATTGCTTCTTTGAGTTTCAGAGTTTGGATTAGTTGGTTGTGTTGTTTTTTCCATCAATTTGGGTGTTATTTTGGTTTGCAACTTTAGGGTCATTCTTTGTATTTTATTTCTATTGTTGCTTGTTGTTAGCAATAGATTATAACAAAAAATATGATATAGTTTTCATGATAAAATCAGTAAAATATCATCATATGACAGTTTTTTTATTATGGGAAAAGTAGGTTTTGATTGGGCCCTGAAACCCAATGTAGACAGGTTTTACAAGGACTTGAAACTTGAGAAAAGAGAGAGTTGCATGAAATAAAATATGCATAACATCAATAGCTTAAACACTAGCATCCATAAAGAGAAAATACAAGACCAAACAAGCTGCATGAAATAGGTTTTGAAGGGGCCTTAAACCCTATTACAATTAGGTTTTAACAGGGACCTTAAACCCAAGGGACTAATAGAAACTACCTAAAATAGTTAGGAAACAAAGCAACAAAGTTGAACAAACCATCTGCTCAGTAGTAGAATCACTGATCCACAAAGAAGAGGGCAACAAAAGTTCCCAATTAAAACAATCAATCCAAACTAAATTCTCAACTTCAATAAGAGAAATACAATGAAGAACAAAGGAGGAAGAGAAAATCCCCTTAAGACACCTGCAACACTAGGAAACCAAATCATTATCTATATTTAAAAGAGAGAGCTCCCATCTAAAGGGAAGGATCACATGAAAACCTTTTCCACCAAGCCCAGAGAACTCCAACAGCCACAAACTCCCCCTCAATAGGAGTAGATCCCACCTCAAAAGGGACAACAACAAAGAAAATTAGGAAGGGAAGATTCCAACTAGACCCACAACACCCATCTTCACCTCAATAGAAGAGGAATCCACCTTGATAGGATCAGTCTTCACCTCTATAGAAGAAATACGTTGTAGAACCATGGAGAAATCCACCATTCCTGTGGAAAATTTAAACACACCATCCTTTGGAAAAATCAACAACAAGAATTTAAAGGGGAATAAGAACAACATAAATAGTTGGTTTAGGAAGATAAACAAGAAAAATGACCTAGGCAACAACCAAACAGCTAGAGAAAGAGTTGAACACAACCACCAACTGTAGAACTCCACCGAGGTTATGAGAGAAGATAACCCAACCAACATGAAGACAAATAAACTCATCTATGTGTAGCAGTTGGAGTTCAACACCCCACTCAAATGCTGCCAAAAGAAGGCTCCAAAGAATTCCAAAACCTCAACAAAAGGTTCCCCACCATGAATAGGGAAGCCATCCATTGAAGACAAAAATCTGCCCCAAAACACATATCTACTCTACACAAAGTAACAAAGTAGTAACAAAGCAAGCAATAGACAAAATAGAGCCAAAAGGCACACCCAAACCACACGGGAGGCCTAACACAAGCTGGCACCCACAAAAGAGAAGTCACAACCCCAAACAAAAGAGGGGAAGCCAGGAGCAAAGAAAAAACCACATTAATAGCAGAGGCTTCCACCACTGCTAAGGCTTCACCAAAAGCAAGAACCACCAACTTCTCAACGAAAAAAAAGGTCATCCAAAGCACCGCAGAAATGCTAAACCCATCACCAAACATCTCACGTGCCACCACAAGTCTCCTAAAAGTTCTCACACAAGCCAAAGAATCAGGAATAGAGGCCCACAAAGTTGGACCAATCTCCATAAGCAAGAAGGCACACACATTTGGCAGCAAGCATGAGAAAGGGAGAACCATTTAGAAAAGACTGCAACAACGACTCCAATAAGGATAGGCTGCACCAACCACCCAAAAATGCTCAACAAAAGGAAACTAGGCCCAAAATCAATTCCATCTCCATCTCCTTCAACCTCAACAAATTTCAAACATTCGCTCCCTTCAATTTTCTCACCCATTGCTCTAGCTCCCGACCTCACCATAACTATATATATGTTAATATGTTAGAGAGTATGTGTTTGCACATTCATCATATGATAGTTTCTCACATTCTTGAGTTATATTGGCACATATTGGTGAAGATAAATTCATATCAGATTCATTATTTATTGAGGGTTTGCAATATTTAAGTGTGATATTATTTATTACATAAAATCTAAAATATTTTCTAGCAAGAGACATTACAGTGGTATTAGAGCATCATATTACAGCTGGAAACCATCTTATGTTTATTTGGCACAATTTGAAGTAGTAAATTCAATACTCGATTTGCTCAAATTGAAGAATATCTTTCCTATTTAAAGTATTTTAATTGGGGACATTACATTCACACATGCTGACTCTGCACTAAAATATAAGCCATGAAAGCTCAGATATATCACACACTAATGTACAATCACAGTTGTGTACCCTTCCTCACACATTCAAAATTTTGAAATAATTCACTTAAATATCTATATGGGGTGGAAGATAATATTGCAATGTTGGCCTAGACCAAAAATTAGATCCGTTGGTGAAAGAAAAGTCATGCTGTGAAAATATTTCATTATCACCACCATGTCAGCCTATGCACATTCAAATTTTGAAGTAGGAACTAACTGTTGAGCATGTTTGAATTTGGAGCATCAATATTCTTTTTTGCAAGAAAAAATACACGATAGATATTTAGTAACCGAATTTGAATACAAACATATTCCCATAGAATATCCCTGACCAATAGAATGCAACCATTGAAAAGTCTTAGACATGTGTCACCAGCCTGCAACACCACAATTTCACTTTGGTCCTGAGTGCTCCAAAATGTGTTATAGAAAAAACCTGACACTTGTCATTACGTCACACCACCACAAACTTGACTTAGTCCAGACAGACCCAAAATGCACTATTGTGGTGATTGTTGATCTAATACAATTTTGTGCTATTCATTGATCTACTGAATGCATGTTGCCATAGTGCTTCACTACAAACTCCATATGATCCAAACAAGCTCAAAATGCACTCTTGTGTAACATCGACACTTGTCATCTTCCATGCATGTCATTACAATTTCAACAAGGTCAACGCGAACTCAAAATGTGTTCATGTGCAATTGCAATTCCAGAAAGTATTAACTTTAGACTTAGGAAAAATATTTTGAACCAAATTAGACAGTGAGAGGGGTTGGTGAACAATGATGCAAAAGGGCTTAAGTAATAACTTAAGTAACTGGGAACAACTGATAGCTATTCAATGATAGATTAAGACATAAAGTGCATGATTGAGCAAATCACTTAGGGTTTAAATGAATTAGGGATAAAAAAACTCTACCAAGAGCACAAACCCTAACTGGACATGATCTTCAATCTAGTCTAGAGGGATCAGACAAAGACCAAATAAATCATCATAGCATGCAAACATGAACATATCAGATCAAAGCAACAATTACCATCTCAGATCACTTGACATCAATGACAACCATTTTCCCCTTTTGACATCAATGACAATAATTTACAACAATCTCCCACTTTGTCATTGATGGCAACACAAACTAAATTATCCCCCCCTTTATTCAATTCTCAAACTCTTCTTTTAATTCTCCCCCTTTGACATCAATGGAAAAGGAATATGAAAATACTCATTCCACAGTACTCCCCATTTGATCTTCTCCCTTTATGGATCATTGGTACTAACAACAATAACTCTCTGCAACACTCCCCCACTCCCCCTAAGGGAAATACTTGTGGGGAAGAGTAAGGAAGTACTCCCCCTAAACCTATACTTCATCTAGGTCTTCATTGAAAGGAAGAAGGAATTGTGACTCCTAGCTTCTATCTAATATACTCAAATGTCTCCTTGGGAAGAGGTTTTGTAAAGATATCTATAGTCTGATCTTTAGTAACCGCATATTCTAATTTGACCTCTTGATATGCAACTTTTTCTCTCAAAAAATGATGTTTGATTGAGATATATTTTTTCCTTTAATGAACTACTAAATTCTTTAAAATATTAATTACACTTGTATAATCACAAAAAATAGGAATAAGTTTATTATACTCAACCTTTATATCCTTCAAAGTTTGTTTCACCCAAAGACTTGAGTATAACATGATGTTGTAAAATGTGTTTTTTGCTTCTATTGTTGACAATGATATTGAATCTTATTTCTTTCTTAGCCATGACACAAGACTATCTCCAAGAAAGAATGCACCACCATTGGTACTTTTTTTGTCATCAACACTTCTTTCCCAATCAACATCTGTGTATGTTGCAAGAGTGAAATCATCACCTCTAGGATACCACAAATCATAGTCAATAGTATTTTTCAAATATCTAAAAGTTCTCTTTATTGCCTTTACATGTGTTTGTTTAGGCATTTCTTGAAATCTTGCTACCATGCACACTGCTTGCATGATGTCAAGTTTGGATGTAGTTAAATGCAACAAGCTTCTAATCATTGACCTATATAGAGTTTTATTTTCTTCAAGTGACTCATCATCCTTGCTTAGCTTACATCCTATCACCATTGGTATACTAACTGGCTTGCAGTCTTCCATCTTGAACTTTTTCAACATCTCCTTGACATACTTGGTTTGTGATATGAAAATACCCTTATTGATTGAGCAATTTGTAAACCAAGAAAAAATGATAATTCACCAAGCATTAACATCTCAAATTCCTTTTGCATCTCTTATGCAAACTCCTTACACATATTGTCATTACTGTCACTAAAGATAATGTCATACAATCCCTCTTTTGAATCTTTTTTGTTGTAGGTACTTGTCCAATCTAGAATACCAAGCTCTAGGGGCCTATTTGAGTCCATACAGTGTCTTTTTCAATTTGTAGATATAATCCTCATTAGATCAGACAACTAAAATCCTTTAGGTTGCTCAATATACCCTTCCTCTTTAATATTTCTATTGAGAAATGTTGACTTGACATCCATCTAATATATCTTGAAATTCTTGTATACTAAATATTCCAAGAACATTCTAATTGCTTCCAATCTAGCCATAGTAGCAAAATTTTCTTCAAAATCTATACCTTCTACTTGAGCATATCTTTTGCAAACTAGTCTAACCTTGTTTCTTGTTACCTTCCAATCTTCATTCAATTCTTTTTGAATACCCACTTAGTGCCACTTACATTCTTATCCTAGGTCTTGAAACAAGCTCCTAAGCATCATTATTTTCAATCTGATTTAGTTATTCCATTGCATTAATCCAATTCTCATCTTTGCTAGCCTATATGAAATTCTTCAACTCAATTTTAGATAGCGAAAAAACCTACTGCTCATTCATGTTGAAAATTGAGGTGTTTTCTTAGCTTAATACTTTTTAAAACCTTAATATTGTTGATCTAAATAAGCTTTTCCTTTGTTACATATTCTTTGTGGGTGATTATCTTGATTAATCCATTTTACTATTTGTAGAATGTAGACAGAAGTTGATAGAAGTAGACACAAAAGATTACACAATCATGTACCATGGAGAAACCCTTTCAGGAAAAAATTCCACCAAGATTTATTCTATTATTCAATCTCTAAAGTAGATTACGATAGCTCCAATTCTTGCTTGAGAATGCCCCTTTTTCCTTCACCAAAACTTCTTCACACCTGCAGTAAAAATTGGTTAATCACTCTCTACAACTTGCTTGAGATAAATAGGCTTTGATTAACTTTATAAACTCCAACATGAGTTACAATTACAATGCTCAAGCCCTATCCCTAAAAGGTATACCTATCTCATGCAAATAGAGTTATGTCATGAAGAACAATGTAAAATCCTCATCTTCATGCATTTGGGCATCCCAAACTGAAGTAGCAACTCAACCTTTATTCTGTAAATATCTTTACGGCTTCATCCTCAAAGTAGGTGCCCAAAAGAGGTCCCACTTAACTAAGCTTTCTAAAATATCTCAACATGCAAAGAAGGTAATAACAAGAAGCCAACTTGGGCGCCCAAGTTGGGTCCAAGTCATTTCTTGTTAATTGAAACATTTCTCAACACCATTCATGCAAGAATAGTCATCCCCTATTAATTGGAGGTAGTCCTTGGTATTTGTCATGCAACTCAAGTCATTAGCCATGCATTCCAAGTTAACTGAAGTCAACTAGCATTCAACTAAAACTAACTGAAGATAACTGAACCATAACTAAACTGAACTAAAGTGAAGTGAAGTGAAGTGAAGTGAAGTGAACTGTTCTGATCTCAACTGAACTAAACTGATCTGAACTGAACTGAATTGAACTTCATGAATGAAAACATCAAACCCTAACTCCTAGGATCTTTACATGCATCTAGAAGTGTTATCTCTTACTCTGAATAGTTAATTGAACTCAAGGTGAGTGTCACCTACCATGTGGGTGCCCCATGTGCCCCTATTATTTAGGAAATCATAATGGACGCCCCCACATGCTCCTAACATTTATAATTAATTACAAAGTCAATTAACATGATTATTTCATCAAATATTAATCTCATCCTAATCCTAGTATTGTTGAACACATTCCAAGGACTTAGGAGATACATGAAATAAATAATGTTTAGGATTGCAATTAAATGGTATCCTATCTCCAACATTCTCCCACTTGAAATTATACATTGCAATTATTCTAAACAAGGAATAATATAAAACAAGTACAGGACTCAAGGCCAATAGCCTTCCTGCACCCAACTAATCAATCCATGCAAACTTCAAATGCAACCTACATAATCATGAAGCTTCTAAGAAAATGATTAAAACCAAGAGAACTTATCTAGTTTCATAAGATAATCTATAACATTAATTAAAGTTTCAAATTTCTCAAGTAATACCTTCCCATTATCAACCAAACCAATACCTTTTCCAAGCCTTTGTATCCAAACTGCCTCTTTGGAGGCATGTTAAACCACTAAGTGTGTTGAACTCACATTCAACCAAGGTGTAGGATCCTCAATCTTTTCTGTTGAAATTTTTTTTCTTGCAAGTAACCATTCCAACAAATATCTCTTACCATAAGAGAACTCCAACCTCACCTATTTCTCCAAGTATCCATGAGGACCTATAACCAACCAATCCATGCCAAACTCCAAATGCAACACAACAACTTCACAAAGTAATCAAGCAAATGATTAATGTACCCAATACTTACGAGAACTACACAAGATCAACGTCAAAGCTCCAATCATGAATCAAGAACATAAACATGACATCCATGATCTAACCATCTCCTCCTAGGAGATCACATGCACCATAACATATATATACATTCTAGTCTCAAGAGAACATGTAATATGCCAAAATCTAAACTAGTATCAAGATTATAACATGACATCATAACAAATACACTCTAAACCAAGAAACCGTATCTCCAATCACATGGAGATAAACTTACCAATGATGCATCCATGTCACTACCAACAACTCCCACTGAACCATGGTACCGAGTCACACATGGCATCCTGACTACCATCCTCTCTATGAAGATTACTCTGAAACATGAAGCAAAGAGTTATCACAAACAATATTAGTTGAAATAACCAATGTATCATTACTATCATCTAAGGATTCCTCTGTAGAAGAATCAAAACTCTCTTTCTTTTCTTACAATTCTTCTTCACATGTCCTAATTTCGCACAATTCCAACACTTTACCTTACTCCATCCTTCTGACTTACCCTTCCCTTCCTTTTTTCCCTTAGGTTCCTTTTTCTTAGGCCTGCATTTTACAAACAAGGCATCTTGGATTTCTTGCTTAGAATTCCTCCTCATCTCCTGTAATAGGAGAGTAGGAATTATATTGTCCATCTTCGAATCAACACCACTAACACTTATAGCAACTATTAAATTTTCCCAAGAATCTGGTAAAGAACAAAGTAACAAAATGCATTTATCCTCATCTTCTAGCTTTACATCTGCAGATGCTAACTGACTGAGAATTAAATTGAAATCATTTAAATGTTGTGCAACAGATTCACTATATTTCATTTTTAATGAATAAAACTTCCTTTTCAAATACAACTTATTGGTGAGACTCTTAGTTTGATAAATATCCCCTATTCTCTTCCATAATTTATATACAGTATTTTCATCTAAAACATTCAAGAGAACAACATCAACAAGACATAATCTAATTGTTCCTCTTTCCTTTTTATCTAACTTAGCCCAATCCTCATCTGAAATAGTTGTAGGTGTCTTTGTCTTATTATTAACTGCTAACCACTGATCTCTTTCTTCAAGAAGATCTTCCACTTTTAATTTCCACTTTTCATAGTTAGATCCATTGAACCTTTCAATATCTAAACGAGAATTCATTGTAACAAAATTATTTCCAAAATCAGCAAATAAAAAAAATAATAAAAGCTCCCACTAAGCCAAAATAACCTCCAATATTTTAAGAGAAAGGCGTCCTAATACTCTACCCAACCTCAACTTTGATACCAAATGTTGAAAATTGAGGTATTTTCTTAGCTTAATACTTTGTAAGACCTTAATATTGCTGATCTAAATAAGCTTTTCCTTTGTTACATATTCTTTGTGGGTGATTATCTTGATTAATCCATTTTACTATTTGTAGAATGTAGACAGAAGTTGATAGAAGAAGTAGACAGGATATTAGAAAGATTACACAAGCATGTACTGTGGAGAAACCCCTTTTGAGAAAAAACTCTACCAAGAATTATTCTATTATTCAATCTTTGAAGTAGATTACAATAGCTCCAATTCTTGCTTGAAAATGCCTCTTTTTCCTTCACCAAAACTTCTTCACACCTGCAATAAAAAATGATTAATCACTCTCTTCAACTTGCTTGAGATAAATAGCCTTTGATTAACTTTGTAAACTCCAACATGAGTTACAATTACAATGCTCAAGCCCTATCCCTAAAAGGTATGCCTATCTCATGCAAATAGAGTTATGCCATGAAGAATAATGTCAAATCCTCATCTTCATGCATTTGGGCGTCCCAAACTGAAGTAGCAACTCAACCTTTATTCTTTAAATATCTTCAAGGCTTCATCCTCAAAGTAGGCACCCAAAAGAGGTCCCACTTAACTGAGCCTTCTAAAATATCTCAATATGCAAAGGAGGTAATAACAAGAAGCCAACTTGGGCACCCAATTTGGGTCCAAGTCATTTCTTATTAACTAAAACATTTCTCAACACCATTCCTGCAAGAATGGTCATACCTTGTTAACTAGAGGTAGTCCCTGTTATCTGTCATGCAACTCAAGTCATTAGCCATGCATTCCAAGTTAACTGAAGTCAACTAGCATTCAACTAAAACTAACTGAAGATAAATGAACCATAATTAAAGTGAACTAAAGTGAAGTTAAGTGAACTAAACTTCATGCATGCAAACATCAAACCCTAACTCTTATGATCTTTACATGCATTTAGAATTGTTATCTCTTACTCTGAATAGTTAATTGAACTCAAGGTGAGTGTCACCTACCATGTGGGTGCCCCATGTGCCCCTATTATTTAGGAACTCATAATGGACACCTTCACATGCTCTTAACATTTAGAATTAATTACAAATGTCAATTAACATGATTATTTCATCAAATATTAATCTCATCCTAATCCCAGTGTTGTTGAACACATTCCAAGGACTTAGGAGATACATGAAATAGATAATGTATAGGATTACAATTAAATGGCATCCTATTTCCAACA
>VDFB02193867.1:273696959-273724333 GCA_007258455.2 Sequoia sempervirens
ATGTAGTTAAATGCAACAAGCTTCTAATCATTGACCTATATAGAGTTTTATTTTCTTCAAGTGACTCATCATCCTTGCTTAGCTTACATCCTATCACCATTGGTATACTAACTGGCTTGCAGTCTTCCATCTTGAACTTTTTCAACATCTCCTTGACATACTTGGTTTGTGATATGAAAATACCCTTATTGATTGAGCAATTTGTAAACCAAGAAAAAATGATAATTCACCAAGCATTAACATCTCAAATTCCTTTTGCATCTCTTATGCAAACTCCTTACACATATTGTCATTACTGTCACTAAAGATAATGTCATACAATCCCTCTTTTGAATCTTTTTTGTTGTAGGTACTTGTCCAATCTAGAATACCAAGCTCTAGGGGCCTATTTGAGTCCATACAGTGTCTTTTTCAATTTGTAGATATAATCCTCATTAGATCAGACAACTAAAATCCTTTAGGTTGCTCAATATACCCTTCCTCTTTAATATTTCTATTGAGAAATGTTGACTTGACATCCATCTAATATATCTTGAAATTCTTGTATACTAAATATTCCAAGAACATTCTAATTGCTTCCAATCTAGCCATAGTAGCAAAATTTTCTTCAAAATCTATACCTTCTACTTGAGCATATCTTTTGCAAACTAGTCTAACCTTGTTTCTTGTTACCTTCCAATCTTCATTCAATTCTTTTTGAATACCCACTTAGTGCCACTTACATTCTTATCCTAGGTCTTGAAACAAGCTCCTAAGCATCATTATTTTCAATCTGATTTAGTTATTCCATTGAATTAATCCAATTCTCATCTTTGCTAGCCTATATGAAATTCTTCAACTCAATTTTAGATAGCGAGGAAAAATTTACCTATTCATTCATGTTGAAAATTGAGGTGTTTTCTTAGCTTAATACTTTTTAAAACCTTAATATTGTTGATCTAAATAAGCTTTTCCTTTGTTACATATTCTTTGTGGGTGATTATCTTGATTAATCCATTTTACTATTTGTAGAATGTAGACAGAAGTTGATAGAAGTAGACACAAAAGATTACACAACCATGTACCATGGAGAAACCCTTTCAAGAAAAAATTCCACCAAGAATTATTCTATTATATAATCTCTAAAGTAGATTACAATAGCTCCAATTCTTGCTTGAGAATGCCCCTTTTTCCTTCACCAAAACTTCTTCACACCTGCAATAAAAACTGGTTAATCATTCTCTACAACTTGCTTGAGATAAATAGGCTTTGATTAACTTTATAAACTCCAACATGAGTTACAATTACAATGCTCAAGCCCTATCCCTAAAAGGTGTGCCTATCTCATGAAAATAGAGTTATGTCGTGAAGAACAATGTAAAATCCTCATCTTCATGCATTTGGGCATCCCAATTGAAGTAGCAACTCAACCTTTATTCTATAAATATCTTTAAGGATTTATCCTCAAAGTAGGTGCCCAAAAGAGGTCCCAATTAACTGAGCTTTCTAAAAATATCTCAACATGCAAAGGAGGTAATAACAAGAAGCCAACTTGGGCGCCCAAGTTGGGTCCAAGTCATTTCTTGTTAATTGAAACATTTCTCAACACCATTCATGCAAGAATAGTCATCCCCTGTTAATTGGAGGTAGTCCTTGATATCTATCAGGCAACTCAAGTCATTAGCCATGCATTCCAAGTTAACTGAAGTCAACTAGCTTTCAACTAAAAATAACTGAAGATAACTGAACCATAACTAAATTGAAGTGAAGTGAAGTGAAGTGAAGTGAACTGTTCTGATCTCAACCGAGCTGAACTAATCTGAACTAAACTGAATTGAACTTCATGAATGAAAACATGAAACTCTAACTCCTAGGATCTTTACATGCATCTATAAGTGTTATCTCTTACTCTGAATAGTTAACTGAACTCAAGGTGAGTGTCACCTACCATGTGGGTGCCCCATGTGCCCCTATTATTTAGGAAATCATAATGGATGCCCCCACATGCTCCTAACATTTAGAATTAATTACAAATGTCAATTAACATGATTATTTCATCAAATATTAATCTCATCCTAATCCTAGTATTGTTGAACACATTCCAAGGACTTAGGAGATACATGAAATAAATAATGTTTACGATTGCAATTAAATGGCATCCTATTTCCAACATTCTCCCACTTGACATTATACATTGAAATTATTCTAAACAAGGAATAATATAAACCAAGTACAAGACTCAAGGCCAATAGCCTTCCTGCACCCAACTAATCAATCCATGAAAACTTCAAATGCAACCTGCATAATCATAAAGCTTCTAAGAAAATGATTAAAACCAAGAGAACTTATCTAGTTTCATAAGATAATCTATAACATTAATTAAAGTTTCAAATTTCTCAAGTAATACCTTCCCATTATCAACCAAACCAATACCTTTCCCAAGCCTTTGTATCCAAACTGCCTCTTTGGAGGCATGTTAAACCACCAAGTGTGTTGAAGTCACATTCAACCAGGTTAGCTAGGATCCTCAATCTTTTGTTGAAATTTTTTTTTCTTGCAAATGAAAACCATTCAACAAATATCTCTCTTACCATAAGAGACTCCAACCTCACTATTTCTCCAAGTATCCATGAGGGACCTATAACCAACCAATCCATGCCAAACTCCAAATGCAACACAACACTTTCATGAAGTAATCAAGCAAATGATTAATGTACCCAATACTTAAGAGAACTACACAAGATCAATGTCAAAGCTCCAATCATGAATCAAGAACATAAACATCCATGATCTAACCATCTCCTCCTAGGAGATCACATGCACCATAACATATATATACATTCTAGTCTCAAGAGAACATGTAATATGCCAAAATCTAAACTAGTATCAAGATTATAACATGACATCATAACAAATACACTCTAAACCAAGAAACCGTATCTCCAATCACATGGAGATAAACTTACCAATGATGCATCCATGTCACTACCAACAACTCCCACTGAACCATGGTACCGAGTCACACATGGCATCCTGACTACCATCCTCTCTATGAAGATTACTCTGAAACATGAAGCAAAGAGTTATCACAAACAATATTAGTTGAAATAACCAATGTATCATTACTATCATCTAAGGATTCCTCTGTAGAAGAATCAAAACTCTCTTTCTTTTCTTACAATTCTTCTTCACATGTCCTAATTTCGCACAATTCCAACACTTTACCTTACTCCATCCTTCTGACTTACCCTTCCCTTCCTTTTTTCCCTTAGGTTCCTTTTTCTTAGGCCTGCATTTTACAAACAAGGCATCTTGGATTTCTTGCTTAGAATTCCTCCTCATCTCCTGTAATAGGAGAGTAGGAATTATATTGTCCATCTTCGAATCAACACCACTAACACTTATAGCAACTATTAAATTTTCCCAAGAATCTGGTAAAGAACAAAGTAACAAAATGCATTTATCCTCATCTTCTAGCTTTACATCTGCAGATGCTAACTGACTGAGAATTAAATTGAAATCATTTAAATGTTGTGCAACAGATTCACTATATTTCATTTTTAATGAATAAAACTTCCTTTTCAAATACAACTTATTGGTGAGACTCTTAGTTTGATAAATATCCCCTATTCTCTTCCATAATTTATATACAGTATTTTCATCTAAAACATTCAAGAGAACAACATCAACAAGACATAATCTAATTGTTCCTCTTTCCTTTTTATCTAACTTAGCCCAATCCTCATCTGAAATAGTTGTAGGTGTCTTTGTCTTATTATTAACTGCTAACCACTGATCTCTTTCTTCAAGAAGATCTTCCACTTTTAATTTCCACTTTTCATAGTTAGATCCATTGAACCTTTCAATATCTAAACGAGAATTCATTGTAACAAAATTATTTCCAAAATCAGCAAATAAAAAAAATAATAAAAGCTCCCACTAAGCCAAAATAACCTCCAATATTTTAAGAGAAAGGCGTCCTAATACTCTACCCAACCTCAACTTTGATACCAAATGTTGAAAATTGAGGTATTTTCTTAGCTTAATACTTTGTAAGACCTTAATATTGCTGATCTAAATAAGCTTTTCCTTTGTTACATATTCTTTGTGGGTGATTATCTTGATTAATCCATTTTACTATTTGTAGAATGTAGACAGAAGTTGATAGAAGAAGTAGACAGGATATTAGAAAGATTACACAAGCATGTACTGTGGAGAAACCCCTTTTGAGAAAAAACTCTACCAAGAATTATTCTATTATTCAATCTTTGAAGTAGATTACAATAGCTCCAATTCTTGCTTGAAAATGCCTCTTTTTCCTTCACCAAAACTTCTTCACACCTGCAATAAAAAATGATTAATCACTCTCTTCAACTTGCTTGAGATAAATAGCCTTTGATTAACTTTGTAAACTCCAACATGAGTTACAATTACAATGCTCAAGCCCTATCCCTAAAAGGTATGCCTATCTCATGCAAATAGAGTTATGCCATGAAGAATAATGTCAAATCCTCATCTTCATGCATTTGGGCGTCCCAAACTGAAGTAGCAACTCAACCTTTATTCTTTAAATATCTTCAAGGCTTCATCCTCAAAGTAGGCACCCAAAAGAGGTCCCACTTAACTGAGCCTTCTAAAATATCTCAATATGCAAAGGAGGTAATAACAAGAAGCCAACTTGGGCACCCAATTTGGGTCCAAGTCATTTCTTATTAACTAAAACATTTCTCAACACCATTCCTGCAAGAATGGTCATACCTTGTTAACTAGAGGTAGTCCCTGTTATCTGTCATGCAACTCAAGTCATTAGCCATGCATTCCAAGTTAACTGAAGTCAACTAGCATTCAACTAAAACTAACTGAAGATAAATGAACCATAATTAAAGTGAACTAAAGTGAAGTTAAGTGAACTAAACTTCATGCATGCAAACATCAAACCCTAACTCTTATGATCTTTACATGCATTTAGAATTGTTATCTCTTACTCTGAATAGTTAATTGAACTCAAGGTGAGTGTCACCTACCATGTGGGTGCCCCATGTGCCCCTATTATTTAGGAACTCATAATGGACACCTTCACATGCTCTTAACATTTAGAATTAATTACAAATGTCAATTAACATGATTATTTCATCAAATATTAATCTCATCCTAATCCCAGTGTTGTTGAACACATTCCAAGGACTTAGGAGATACATGAAATAGATAATGTATAGGATTACAATTAAATGGCATCCTATTTCCAACAATTCATTCTTGCTAATCTTCTCCTAGTCATAACTCCATCATTCTTGTCTCCAAGAATCTAATTTTTGGAATAATTTCTCTGAACATATTTAGTTGGAGATTTTGTATTTTCTCTTTCATAATCTTCTTTTGTATTTTAATCTTCTTCATCTATACTTTCGTCTTCTTCTTGTACCGGTTGATTTCTAAAAAATTGATCCCTTTCAACTGATGAAAAGTGATGTAGATCTTCATCAATTCTCAAATCTATACTCTCAACAATCTTATGTGGTCTCGTATTGTAACAATTATATGCTTTGTTCCTTGGCGAGTAGCCAAGAAAGATACCTTCATCCAATCTTGACTCAAACTTTCCTAAATTATCTTCATCCCTTCTAATGCAACATCTGCTTCCAAATATTCTGAAATGCTTGACAAGTGTAGGTCTGTGATACCATAACTCATATGGTATCTTACATTTATTTACTATTATTAGTTCTCTATTAAGTATATGCACAACAATATGAATTGCTTCCCTCTAGTATACAATAAACAACTTTTAGCTTCATTTAGAATTTTCCTAACCATTTTAGGTAAATTTTGTTCTTTATTTCAACCACTCCATTTTGTTGAGGAGTTCTTGTAGCTGAATACTATCTTATAATTCCATGTTCTTCACAAAATTCTTCAACTCATTAGAAGTAAAATCAACACCTCTATCATACCTTAAGAATTTGATATTTAATTCCATTTCACTTTCAACCATAACATTAAAATCTTAAATCTACTAAAAGCTTCAAATCTTTCTCTCAAGAAAAAAACCCAAGTCATTCTTGTAAAATCATCAATGACTAACACAAAATACTTTTTTCCTTGTAGGATTTTTGTCTTTGTAGGTCCACATAGGTCTATACGATCCAAATCCAATGGATTTGTAGTAGAATGCTCATTTGTCTTGAATCTTCCTCTTTTATGCTTCCCTAGTTGATATTCTTTATACAAGATGCTTGCAAGCTTAGTAACTTTTTGTATATAGATATCACAATATGCTTGTCCAATTGATCTTCACAAGATTATCAAAATTGATATAACAGGCTTTCTTTTCTGCCATAGCCAACTCTCATCTTATTGTCCCAAAAGGAAACTTCTTCCTTTGTCTTTAGTGAGATTGTATAGATTTCCTTCTGACCTACTTGCTTATGCAACAATCTTTCCATTTTTCTTGATTTCACATCCTTGAGCATGAAAAGTGAGATTGTAGCCTTTATCACACATCTAAATTACACTCAGAAGATTATGCTTTAGTCCTTCAACATATAGAACATCATTTGTCCTAGATCTTCCATCAATTCTTAGAGATCCTTTTCCACAGAGCCTTGCACCACTTCTTCAAGATAATGAATTTACTATTATCTCTAGTCATGTGACTAGAACACCCACTATCAATGACCCATGGATTTTCTTGAGCATGAAATGCAATTTGAACAATCAAATTGATTTTTCGGTCTTCTAATTTTTGTTCTTTATTTTCCATTCCATTTTAGGTTCTTTCTTCTCACTAGTAGAAATATCCATATTCTCTTTCTTTTCCTATCTAGGAGGCTTTTGAAAGCCACTTCTACAAAACTTATCCTTGTGCCCAAAATTGTTACACTTATAACAAATGATATTGAAATCAACTAAAGTTGCAAAATAATTTATGCTTACATAATTACTTTTCCTTGTAGGAAACCTTCTACAATCTATTACCTTATGACCAAATTGATTTCAAGAAAAATAGTAACCAGAAAAGGAATAATTGAACTTGGTATTGGATGCTTTCCTTTATGTATTTTATTTTTTGAATCTCCTCTTCTTTTTCACTTGAATGAAAGCTTATTCTTCAGTCTTCTTGGTTTGATCAACATTTGAACTACCAAAGGTATTCCCATTAGTTTGCTTTGTAATTGTCTTCTTTGGAAGCTAATGTTCATCAAAACCATGACCAATCTTGATGAGAGGTGACCTTTTGTTGTTTATGATCTCATCTAGAATTTCAATGCTCTTCTCATACTTCAATTTATTGTCCAATTGATCCTTATCCTTTTTAAAGTCCTTTCTCAAGGATACAATTTTTGTCTCAAGATTTTCATAGTCCATTTCCTCTGTCATTAATTTTTTTGACAAGACATTTTCTATCCTCTTTGCTTCTTCTATTTGAATTTTCAGATCAATAATAATCTTTTTAGATTCTACAAGTTTCACCTTGAATTTTTATTCTCTTTCCTTTCTGCTTTTAGATCAATCAATGCAAAGATGATTTCTCCCTCTAAGTATACTTCACATTCTTCTTCATTAAGATCTTACATATCTTCACTTTCTTATATTGCCATGAATAGAATTTCTCCCTTTTCTTCTTTATAAATGCATTGATCATATTCTTTGGATGAGCTTTTGTCCTCTTTTGAAGAGAGGTTATTCTTATACTTGTGATAATTCTTCTTTTTGTTTGTGTTTTGATCACTACTTTAACTTTCTCTGAACAAACACTTAGAAGCAAAGTGGCCTACTTTACCACAATTGAAGCATTTGAAAGGTAAATTACCTTTATATTTGCTAGAACCTTCAACTTCCTCACAAAGTTGGTTTCCTCATTATCAAACTCATTACTTGGATCATATTCTTTATTCCTCTCTTTCTTGGTTTCTTTGAAAGAAACTTCTTTCTTTGATGTCTCCTTATCTACATTCCTCATTTCATAAGTAGTGAGATATCCAAACAATTCATCCATTGTAAAGTTATTCAAATCTCCAGCTTCTTCAATAGCAAAAAAAATGTATCATACATTTGGGAAAGGGATCTGAGTACCTTCTTGTCAATTATTGGTTGTTTCAATTCTTCACCAAGTCCTTTGATAACACTCATAATTTCATCCACCCACAGTAGATAGTCAATGCTATTTTTCTCTTCTTTCATCTTCAAGTTTTTAAACTCACTTTTGTGAGCTTGTAGCTTGGCTTGAACTTATCATCACCTTCATAAATGCTATGATTTTTTTTCCAAATTCCCTTAGTAGACTTTTAGTGCATTACCTTGACAAATTTTGAATTTGTTAGTCTACTCAAAATAACATTCTTAGCTTTAGCATTATACTCACATGGGCCTCCTTATCATCCTAATCTGTTAGAGGAGTTGTAGGAGAAGTGTAGCCATCCACACCAGATTTCTAAACATCAAATACTAACGATTCTAGGTATGCTTCCATCCACATACACCAAAAATCATAATTTCTCCCATCAAACTATGGTACCTTGTATGAGTGAGATCCATCTTGGCCTGCCATGTGTTCAAATCCAAGATCTACCTCCAACTATTAAGTTACACCAAGGAACTTGGATTTGATACCAATTGTTGAACACACAAATATACTAAGAAGGGGGTGAATCAGTATATTATTAAATTTTAACTTTAATCAATGAACATTAAAACATCATATCATATTAGAAGCAACAATGAAAGCAATGAACACAAGATATCACTGGATTTACATGGAGAGCCTAAAGGGAAAAGCCATGATGAGAAAATCTGTTTGGATATACTACCCAAAGTTAGGTTCACAAAAACAAATTAGATCTTACAATTACTTTTGTAGGCACCAACCCATTGGAGACACCAATCCCTAAAACATTTTATAAACACCAACCTAAAGGAGACACCAATCCCTAAAACATTTTATAAGCACCAACCTAAAGGAGACACCAATCCCCCAATCTAAGCACAAACCCAAAGTACAAGAGGCACCAACCTCACTTGAAACAAGAGGCACCAACCTTAGAATACACTGAAATTATTACAATAAGCTTACAAGTAATTTTCTAGCATAAATGCTCACAAAATGAATTTGAACATTTTTGCTTAATCTTCTGTATTGCTATGAATACACATTATGCTCTCCTTCACACACACTGACTTTGAACTAAAAGATGAGACATGAAATCTTGTGTAGATCACAACCTAAAGGAGAATTTTGAGAATGAAGGACTAGAGAAACATGGGCTATGGATGAGAGATTAGATGACACTATTTGATAATAGTGGAAATTGTCATTGTCTACTTTTATCATAAAATATTTACCCCAAGAAATAAATTTTATTGACTAATGAAAAGTGGAGAGAACAACTCCCACTAGATGAATTTGTGGTCAACCAAGGAGGAGAATATAAGAAAGATTCCTTGCATGATATGGAATAATATGGAAAGACTAACAAGGTAGAGTTTTCCCTTTTTTCTTTTTAGGACTACAAAACACGCTCACATTTTGTAACCACAAAACCCAAGTGCAATTTTTTGATTGCAAAATGGGTTCATGTTTTGTGGCCACAAAATGTGCTTGCATTTTGTAAGCCACAAAATACACTCATGTTATGTGATTTTCAATATAGTGTAAGCACATTATGGAGAAAATCGATCATTTTGCTATATTTTTGTATACCATTTCCATGCACTTTCCCTATGGTGGAATGTCTCAAATGAAATAAGATATAAAATCTAGTGACATGCTCTTATACTAGGTTTGGTTCATGCCCTAATCTCTATCCATCCCTATTTACTCCTACTCACACTTATTCTTGCATATTTGTCATTTATTCCACATTATTGCACCCTCATTCTCACCCACTTCCATACATTCATTACCTTCTTCTAGATTATAACTTTCATAACTTGGATCATTTCCACATTGCTCAAGATTAATCCCACAACACATATAATGCTAAACCCAAAATTCAAATTCTAAATTTCCTTCCTCTTTCTACTGGTCTTTATGAGCCAACTTGACACACATTTGTGTGGGATGTTATTATATAATGATATTTGAAGACATTCAATGTGTTGTTAGTTCATGTTGGATTTGTCAAATAAAAATAGTCACGTAGCACACACTTTGATTTCTAAAGGGACAAATGATCACATTTACATATAAGTCATTTGAATGTTAGTGAATTCATGTTATCTTCAATATTGCTTATCACCATAAATCCAACCTGACAAAGGGGTTGACCCAAGAGAACATGTTCATTATCAAGTCAACAATCCCTTAAAGGTGTTCATAAACATTCTCTTGACCACATTTAACTATCAAAGAAACAAAGAAAAATTATTTTGTTTATACAACATTTTGTTAAGTCACATCAACGAACACAATTCAATTTTACATATTTGATCAAATCCACATAAATTGAAAACTAAAAACTTAAGATTGAACTTCATACAATTCTAAGATTACATATATTTTAGGACACTCTTCAAATTAAGATTATACAATCCATAAATGTGTCAAGTGAGTAGGTCATGTCTTGACTAAAGATAAAGAGGTAGAGGTGGGATTGGATAGTCTCACCCCTTAGCCTCCTCATTTGACACCTCCATGTCGAATGTATAACTCCTTTCATCTAGAGTTATTATTTCTATGTAGGTAAAGCATATTATTTCTTTACAAATGCAATAAATCTTTAACCTGGATGACGTGAGTGATGATCTAATCATGTGTTAGTCTATCAAGTAGCCGATTAGCGGGATAAGACGTCAGCGCTGGCGTGAGTTTTAAGACCTTTTGCCCTTTGGTTCTGCACCATTTCTATATATACCAATTGAAACAACCATTTCAATTCATCGCACACAATACATTTTTCACAGGAGGAGCTGATTAGTGATCAAGAGAAATGGGAAACCAAGACGAGAAAATCAAAGTATTAAAGCTATGGGTGAGTCCCTACGCTAATCGGGTGTTGATAGCATTGGAAGAGTTGGGTGTGGCATATGATACCCAAGAAGAGGATCTGGACAACAAAAGCCCTGAGCTTTTAGAAGCCAATCCCATTTACAAGACTGTGCCCACCATCATTCACAAAGGGAAGCCATTGTCGGAGTCTTTGATAATCCTTGAATATATACACGACACCTACTCTTCCTCTTCAACTCTTCTACCCACAGATCCATACGAAAAAGCCATTGCCAGGTTCTGGGCCGATTTCATAGACAACAAGGTAAGAATTTGATAACTACGCTAAATCTTCTTAATGTTATCTAGGGAGTTGTTAACTATTTACAAGTGCTTATGTATTTATTTTATTGGGTTTTGAGTTTGGCAGTTTTGGAATGCTGGATATAAAGTTATAGTGACACAGGGAGAATCTCAGGAAATTGCTAAGAAAGAGTTCATTGATTCATTTCTTTTGTTGGAAGAGGCGATACCGAAAATCTCAGGCGGGAAACCCTACTTTGGCGGAGATAAGTTTGGTTATCTTGATATTGTACTTGTTCCGTATGTGTTCCTGTGGCATTCTGCAGAAATTTTTGGGGAATTCAGCATTCCTTTGGAGAGATGCCCACATTTGACCGCTTGGATTGAACTAGTTTCTAAAAGAGAGAGTGTTGTGAAAATTCTCCCAACGGTTGAAGCAGCCCATGGATGGTTCACCCGGTCGAGGAAGAAAGCATTGTCCAAGTCAAATTAATGTCAATGGAAAACGTATGTCGTAGAATGTAATAAGGCATCTTTGGTGTCAATGTTAAAGACCAATATAAATTATTCTGGAATTTTCCTGTTGTATATGACTCTGTAAAATAATTTTACTTGCGAAAATGGGGCTAAGAAATGATTTCAGAGGTTGCAGAGAGATAAATGTTAGCGCCGTTCATATATAACCTGCAATGGGATTGCCCAGTGTTTGCGCCTTTATATTGCGCTGGGAGCTCGTTTAGACGGGGTCCTTCTGTTGGGTTTTGATGTTGGGCTATGGTTTATGATTTGATTCTTCGTAACTTGTGCTTTTCCCTATGTTCTGAGTGCACTTTCTTATTCATTATTCCTCGTCGTCCTCTTTTTTTCCCTTGTTTTGCCTTGCCATCTTAGTCATCATCACTGGATCGTCCTTTATTGTTTCGATCTGGTTGCATTGTCAATATTTTAGGTTCTTTATTGTTCTTTTTCTGGTTCTGCTGGGGAGAATTCCATTGGTTTCCCCTGTTTCTGTCGTGTCCCGGTTAGTGCTGGGTCTGGTTGATAGGGACCGTTGTATGGAGGAGAAGATCTTCTATCGTTGTGTCGAGGATGAAGAAGATCTTCTTGACTATTCCCTTGATTCTGTTGGGAAGAGCTAAGAGCTGATTTTCCCAGATTATACAGATTTTATCCACATATGAAAGTCTGAGCGGGAGATGGGGTAAACGGCTAATGAGTTAGTCGGTCTGTGTTCTTTATGTATGATGACCAAAGAGACTGGTTTGTTGTTAAATATCCAAAAGTTACCTGCTGAAAAAGCAATAGTCGATCTCGAAGGTGAACTTGGTTTTCTGGAGATAAGATCAAGAGAGACTACCAACAATTGGAACTTCTCTGGGACTCGAGAAGATGTGTTGAAGCGGTTTGTGTGGGTGAAAGTCTTGCTTATAGGATTTCACTTGAACTTTTAAATGAACTGCCCCTGTAGTTGCTAGTAGTGATGTGGGAGGAAAAGAAAGAGGTGTATCAAGCTCCGAGAAGGTCGCATTAACCTAGGTCTAGGTGCTAGGTGCTGATGTTTTTATGAGCCAAGTTTTGGATATGGAAGCTAATACTTCAACAAGAAAGTTTTATGGTAGATTTTGTTTTGCTAAGTCTATGGGCAGGTGGTTAGAAACAGTAGGGGTCGAGGCCCCCATTTTAGGCTATGTGCCTTCTTTCTACTCTGGCAAATGGATGGTTGACCTTTACCTTTGGATTGGCTTCAGATTTAGTGAGGATTTTGCAGAGTAAGTGGCACTGGGGATCTGCCTATTTGATTCTGAAAAGATGTTCACCCTGTTTTGATTTGAAGAGAGAAACAAAAGTTGTTTAGCCTATATGGGTAAAACTCCAAGGATTACTGTTGGAGATGTGGTCTTCCTGCATTCTCAAGGACATTGGAAATTTTATAGGCTCTTTTGTGGGCTGGTATAAAGGTTTTTTAAATGGTAACTCGCGTTCTTTAGCTAAGATACTTGTTAACATGGATATTTCGAATGATCTCTCTGCAGAGATAGCGTTAGATATGGGTAATTGGCAATCTGTTCAAAGTTCAAACACTTTATTACTCTTAAGGTTTTGTTTTTCTGTGCTCCCTATCATGTTTATAGCCACCTTGTGAATGACTGAACTTCTTTAAAGTTCAATAGAAAAACTTGGCGTCCTAAGGTTTTGGGTTCTCAACTTGTAAGAAAACAATGTCTTCACAGGTTGATTTAGGGGCTGATGGTATCAACAATATTGTTGAAGATTTGCAAATCCTTGGGAAGGATAAGATGGATAACCTGCATGATATTGTCTCAGGAGTTGGTGTTGTCTCCGCTATAACAAAGGCAGATATTGAGAATGCTGAGGTGTTGAGGTGTGGCATTGGGAATTTAAGGGGTGTAAACATGGCGTGGGCTACAGGGCAGGATTCTGTACTAGAGGAAATTGATTTAGTGGCATCTCCACCTCTACTTTCCTATTATAAGAAAACTTGTCTCAATGACTTCACATGATCATGGACAACCTCAATGGAAAAAACTATCATAAAGTCAGGAGTTAAAGGTACAAAGAATTTTGAGATGAATCTCAGTGGGCAAAGTGAGCCTATGGTTTCTACTTGAGCCTTCATTACGAACTCCAGTTGGTACTACTTTCCTTCCTACCATTTCTTTAAATGACAGATCATCTGAGCTTTCTACCTTCTCGGTGGAAGGGGATATGTGTAAAGGTACAAATAGATATAATCTTAGATCCAAAAATTAGACAAACAGTTATTGATGGGGCTGAAGTTCAGGGAGGTTTTCGTTCTGATACTTTGAGAGGGGGTTGCAATATAGGGAGAAAGCCCTACTTTTCACAAGCCAAAAATAAAGCTATTAGGGAAATAAATTGCGGCAAACAAAAAACTATTGTCAGGGAACTTAGAAAATGTGAAACCTCGAAGATGGTTTATCCACGTTAATTCTTTCTCTAAATACACGTGGCATGGGCAGTTCTATCAAACAGGTCGCTTTGTGTAGATTGGTTTTGCTTAATAAACCTTTTATGCTAATACTCCGGAGGACTATGGGTGTGGGTAGGAAAGTTGAATATATACTAAATCTTTTTCTAAAGGAAAGAGATGTCTTTCTAGCTCATTAATTCAAAATATATCTTGTTTTTGGGTTGGGAGTTGCAACTTTTTTCTTTTGTGTTGGGGAATAAATTTTTGTGGTCAACTTGTATGAATTATATGAGAATAAAGATCAATTTTGGGATACTTCAGTTATGGATTTCTTGAGGAATGAAAGTCTTATATTGGATAGTGGTCTTAACTTTACTTTAAACAACTTTGAAATGTAGGGTGCAATTGTAGGAGGTGAGCCTCTAACAAGCTTTTTTATGCACAAACTTGAGGAGGTATGGTTGGTGAATGTAGAACCTATAAAACTTATACATACCTTGGAAGAATATTAGGACCAATGGCATCTTTATTGTTAAGAGACTTGGTAGATTCTTAGTCTCAAAGGATGTCTTGACTAAGGGTAAGAGAATTAGATCATGGGTTGAATTCAGGTAGTGCTTTTGATCATTCTCCTATTCCAACTTGGCAATGTGGAAAAAAAAACCCCTAGTTCCTTTAAGTTCAATCCTTCCTAGCTAGGGGAAGTTGATCTTCAGAGTATGTTCATTGCTAATTGGATTAGGTATGATAGAAATTTGGGAGGAACTACTTGTTATCAATTTGCAAAAAACCATCATTAAAGTCAAGTTTACCATCACTAAATTGGCTTATAAAAACAAAGACAATAGGATCAAGTGCCTCTACAAATTTAAAAATGCAGAGTCTCTTAGTTATTTGGTTGAGGGTGATTTTGATGAGGAGGTCAAATCAGATACCTTTTCCTTAGAGAAAAAGAAAAATCATATTTTGTCTCTAGATCATGAGGTTGTTTGGAGATTGAAAAGTAGGGCTATTTAGTTGAATGTTGGTGATGAAAATTTAGAGTTTTTCGTAGCTATGTAAATCATAGGAAGAACATAAAGACAATCTAGGAGATGCTTAGAGCATATGGTTATGTTGCTAGGTCATTTGAGGAGTTGGCTGATTTGGGGGTTTCCCATTTCAAGAACTTACATAAGGAATCTACAAGGGTGAATATAGCAGTGATTATGATGAAAATAATTTGCTAATTTTGGAGAAGGTTACTAAGGATGAAATAAAAAATATCTCCTCTTATTTTCATAAGAACAAAAGTCCTAGGCATCATGGGTGGATTGTGGATTTTTATATGGTCTTTTGATTTAATTGGGGAGTATTTACTATGGGTGATTGAGGAGACTAAAGAATCTAGGATAATTCCCATGATATCAATTCTTTATTTATTTCTTTGATTCCTAAAAAGGATAGTTTGAAAATATTTGATGATTTTAGGCCTATTTCCTTATACAAACATTTGTATAAAGTCATTGCATAAAGAACTAAAACTATCATTTTAGACCATATTTCAAGTGAATAATTTGGATTTTCCATAGGAAGAAAAATATAAGATGTTGTGAGTGTGGCACAAGAAGGTCTACACACTATAAAATTAAGAAACTTCTTTCTTTTGTTACAAAATATAATCCAATCCTCATCATGAATCCTTAAATCCAATCCCATCCATTCATCCTACCATCACACTGTCACAATCACCTTCATCCTTCATATGATGGTGTGCCAATGACAATGTGTCTATTGGATCACTATTATGTTTGTAACTTATTTGTTTGTGTATCAATCCATATGTACATGGCACATCGTCATCATGGTCTCTTATATCATGGTGCATAATGCTAAGTACTATAGAAAAATAAATGTTGCTCCTTGCATGCAAAGTTATTATGATAGCATGTATTCCTCATTCATATATCCTTTATCTCATCCATTTATCCATAACTCCAATCATGCATGTCATTTAGTTGTATTACATCCTTGTGAGATTTCATCATCCAACATGTACATCCATGCCAATCCATTCCAATCATCCTGGCAACATTGATCCAAATGCCCAATCCTCAAACAATCATTTAGTCCTATATTCATGGAATATACATCAACCCAACATGATTTCTTTGAAGTCAACTTTTATCCTTTACGAAACATCTTATCTTTTCAAGATACATATCGGGTTCTATTTCACCCAACAATTCTCTTGTGGGGGCATTACTTTCATCATCATCCCTAAGAAAATGGGTCAACTTGCCACTGAAGCTTCATTCCATCTCATCCTACTTTTTATTCTTATTTGACACAATGACACTTAGTTGCATTGTATGAAAAAGGGGGAAAATGTAGACACCTAAAATATTCCCTAGGTCTATTCATCATCACTAAACCTATTACCTAATCCCTAATCTACCAATTTCATCACCTAAGCCCATATCCCATCACCTAATCCTAATTAACCTATTAGGACATATCCTTTTCATATAAAGTCCATAACTTAATTAAACAATCATATTATTGAATTAATCACCCTTTTCCATCTCACAAATAAATAAATAATTAATTACATATTCCACCTATTATCCACCTCACCCTTGTGGGTAAAATAATTAAATATTATTATTTAATAAGCTTTTATTCTCTCACCACTTTCCAAGAATAATGGGAACATAGAAACATTTGTCCTTGGGCTCCCATTATTCTTTCAACACATTCCAAAAAATATTGGGCACCTAGGAACACTTGTCCTTATGTTCCCATTATTCTCTCAACGCGTCTCAAAGTTATAGCCTTCTTAGGTGCATATATCCCTAATTTCTCTCATCCTCATAACTACTTACTAAATTTGGTAAGTTAATCCTATCCATTCACATTCTAACTACCTTCATCTCCACCCTTCATCCTCTCCTAGATCCTTGGGAATTCCTCTCAACCATTCTCCACCCTTGATCTCATAATCAAATCTTGTCTATCCATTCCCCTTCCCAAAATCTATTAATTCAAGCATTCATAATCAATTATCTTTCATGCTTAGTATATGTTAAATTGGTGATCATTCATGCAAGGAGCATGCACATTCCAATCATTCAAGGAGGAAATCCTTCAACAATGGAGGCTTTGGTAACATTTGAATTTAGTTTTTGATGTTATTATCTTATTTTGCTTTTATTTTTTAGCTCTATCTAGAGGTTTATGATAGTTTAGAATAGAGTCTTTTGCATTGCATTTGGTTCTATTTACACTTCTAAATTACTCACTCATCATAAGATTAGGTTAGGTTTAGATTAGGTTTGTGCATGTTTAACATTTAGTTTTACAAACCATGGATAAATCTTTGGGGTAATATAATTATTAAACCATTAGAGAGTTTGGAAACTATGTTTACACTTTGTCATTGTGTAAATAATGGCAAAAAGAACCACCTTAAGGGATATAAAAACTACTTCTATATTAAGGTGCATGTGTAAGGTGTGTGACCAATTATATAAAGGTATTTTTCAACTAGTAACACTTGATCTTGTGATAGAAATTGGGGTAAGGTGTACAATTGGGTATGGTTGTTATTTATTCTATTCATTTCTATATTTTAATTGATTTAAAAATCCTTTTAAGGAGGCCTCTAGGAACACCCTCTTGAGTTTAAGGTAATCTTGAAGAGCAGGTGATATTACCCACTCTTCTTGTAGGCCTTCAACTACCCTCAATATGTTGATGAACATCTATTTCACCCTCCTAAAGAAATCACTAGCCTTGAAGGTGAGACAATCATGTTCTAAGATTTTGGACCTATGGTTGCGAGACCTAATAGTGGCATCATTACTGGGGATGATTTGATATTGGTTTATGTTTTGAATACTCTTTGAACATTTTTTAGTTGAATAAGTTGCTCTATGTTTGCAGTTGTGTAATTTTGTTGTGTGTTGAAGTTGGCATCCTGTCCACTTACACCTATTGGGGATTATTATCTATATTTTATTTTGAAAAACCTAACTCTACTAGTGATTTTAACTTAGGAGATTATTCTAGTTGAGATGTAATGATGCATTAAAAGACTTAATACTCTTAGAGAGGTGGATAATATACTCTTAGGTTTTTGAAGAATTATTTTGTGAGTGGTTTAAATCTATAGAGAACTTATATGAGGTATAATTTTCTAGGTATTAAATTTTTCCTTCATATTATATTTTGAAATTAATGAAAAAATCATTGTCCAAGGGCCTTGAAAAAATTTGTCATTGCTTAGTTATGCATATATTTGTCTGGAAGAAGGAGAATTAATTCTTACTAAGGGTAAATCGTAAAATAGAATACTACTCTAGGTTTTTGTTGACATTTCATGCCACCCTTAGATGACCCATCATTGATACCTGATCTGAATGATCATGCATGGGCCATCTTGCATGAGTTATCCTTGGGGGTTCTAAAATTTGGCTAAGTCCCAAATTTTTGGGGTTTCAGATTGTTGCTTACTTGCTTACTTCATGCTTTCTCCCTCACTCCCTTCCTTCCCCCTTTTCTTCTAAGTATTTTGTGTTTTTCCCTTCGACCTTACCCTTTACCTCTTCCCTCTTCCCTTTCTCTTCCTTACACTTTTCTTCTTTAGCCCTCAGCCTTCGTCTTTCGCCCTTGCGTCTTACCTCTTACCTTTGGAGGTAAGAGGTAATGATTCCCTCCGACCTTCGAACGTTTTCTTTACTAGCTTTCGTTCATCACCTAAGGTTCCTTCGCTATGTCGAAGGGAATTTTCTTCAATCTCTTCAACATCTTGTCTCCCCAATGGTTTCCCTTTTGAAATTTTACTAAGTGTCAAAATTTTGGAAGTCGACCTTCGGCCTTCTTTGCTACCTCTTACCTTTCCTTGGTAAGAGGTAACTCTCCTCTTCGACCCCTGACCTTTACTTCATTTATCGTAGTTTCCTCTACCTTCCTCCAAGTACATAGTAAGCTGAAAGCTTGAAATCCAATGGCCCGAGGCTTGTTCTCTGAAGGCTCCTCATCAAAGTGACAATGGATTTCGGTGGGACCTATTTTGTGGTCCCTTCGACATTCTGATGGGATGGTGACACTGGTGGGACCTGACGAAGATGCAAAGACAACATTGGCGAGACTTGGGATTTCGGTGAGACCTATTTTGTGGATCCTTCGACATTTCAACAAGACATATCTTCAAGGGTCTGGATCGTTTAATTCGCAGGCTTGCAAAGCTTCCCTTTTGGTCTTGACACCCTGACAATCCAAAAATTGGCATAGTTTCTTCACCAAACACCATTAATGGACATCTACTTCCCAACGACCAAGCTTGACTTTTTAGGGTTCGAGGACAACATTAATGCGTCTTGGTGACTCCTCTAGGTGATTTGGTGGATGTCGTGCTCATTCATTGTTGTTGCTCATCCTCTCTGACCATTCCCATATCTATTTCACGAATTTCACAAGGGATTTAGATGGATTTTCCTATAAATATTTATGGTGAGACATATGGCATGTTAGCTATGCCTTCTCTAGGTCCTTCTTGGCATGATTCTCCATGGTAGGTATGGCATCCATGGCTCTTTTTGGCACAAATTTCTAGGCGTGAGTTTCTTGAATAGATCTTGGGTTTTCCTTGATCAGATTTGTAGCCCTATGTTGGTTAGGGTTAGTTATTATTCATCTTAGTTATGCCTAAACTATAAAGGAAACACTTGTATTCATTTTGAGGGATCTTCTTCCTCTGGCTCCTCTATGGTTTTTATTTTATAGACTTGCATTTTGCATCTCTGCCATTGTAAAGATTGGATTTTTGCTTCCACATTAATGGAATCATTCAATTTTTCCTTTTCTCAACTCTTTGGTATTTGTGTAATTCATTACCTTCATATCTGATTGTTTATTGTATTTTCATGCATGTATGTTTGTGATTAAATGGTTTACAGTTGCTAGTTGTGAAACTCTATTTCCTTCCAGTGCCTTGTCAAACCCTAGCCTTCATGTATGCCTCTAAAAATTGACCAAACAAAGATTTGTGAAAGTCCCCTTGCCCCTCTCCAATGATGTGTTGTGCAATATTGGTCAAGAAGAAGCGACCTTTCTATCTTGGTGTATCACCTCCCTCTCATTTTCATGTTCTTCTTCTCCCCATTTCCTCGTGAGCTGTTAGTGGTAGGATTTTATGTGTTGGGTTGGACCAACACATTGCACTAGGATTTAAAAGGAAGTCAGCCTTCTTCAGAGATTTGACCTCATATGTGCAAGGGTTCGATCCGGGGCTAGAGCGCGGGCTCCTGGTCCTCCAAAGGACCGTCGGCTTGTCTTTAAAGCCCGCGGGGGCTATCTCCACTGAGCAGCGGGCGAAGTGACGCCGGAGTGGTGGACCGGCGGTGATAAGGGAGGCCGCCGATAGCGGTGGGAAGTGGGCCGCGGGCGGAGCACGGGCCAGGGAGAGGTGGAGCGGCGGTGGCTCCTCTTGAGCCCGCCGCTAGGGGTGGTCGTCGGGCGGTGCAGGGGTGGCCGCTCGGTGGTTCCCCCTTTTGAACTGCAAGCACCGAAATAAAATAAAATAAATTGAGTTTTTTTGAATTTTTTTTAATTTTTGACCTCAAAAATCGTGCCTAGGGGCCGTACGGCCCCTAAGCAAAAAAAATTTGCCTCCCAGATCAACTATGTCCAAATAGGTCAAACCATATATGAAAATATGAGTTTTTGGCCGCTCTGAATCCAACCGTGAGGTCCGTTTGGGCCCAAAATGCACCCAAAAAATGGAGTAAGCTAGATCCACTCAAAATCAGCCAGAAAACCTCTGAAAGCCCTATCAAACCCTTGAAGCTCCAAATTAATATGTTAGAGAGTATGTGTTTGTGCATTCATCATGTGATAGTTTCTCACATTCTTGAGTTATATTGGCACATATTGGTGAAGATAAATTCATATCAGATTCATTATTTATTGATGGTTTGCAATATTTAAGTGTGATATTATTTATTGCATAAAATCTGAAATATTTTCCAGCAAGAGACATTACAGTGGTATTAGAGCATCATATTACAGTTGGAAACCATCTTATGTTGATTTGGCACAATTTGAAGTAGTAAATTCAATACTCGATTTGCTCAAATTGAAGAATATCTTTCCTATTTAAAATATTTTAATTGGGGACATTACATTCACACATGCTAACTCTGCACTAAAATATAAGCCATGAAAGCTTAGATAGATCACACACTAATGTACAATCATAGTTTTGTACTCTTCCTCACACATTCAAAATTTTGAAACAATTCGCTTAAATATCTATATGGGATGGAAGATAATATTGCAATGTCGGCCTAGACCAAAAATCAGACCCGTTGGTGAAAGAAAATTCGTCCTGTGAAAATATTTCATTATCACCACCATGTCAGCCTATGCACATTCAAATTTTGAACTAGGAACTAACTATTGAGTATGTTTGAATTTGGAGCGTCAATATTCTTTTTTGCGAGAAAAAATACATGATAGATATTCAGTAACCGAATTTGAATACACACATATTCCCATAGAATATCCCTGACCAATAGAATGCAACCATTGAAAAGTCTTAGATGTGTGTCACCAGCCTGCAACACCGCAATTTCACTTTGGTCCTAAGTGCTCCAAAATGTGTTATAGAAAAAACCTGACACTTGTCATTATGTCACACCACCGCAAACTTGACTTAGTCCAAACAAACCCAAAATGCACTATTGTGGTGATCGTTGATCTAATACACTTTTGCACTATTCATTGATCTATTGAACACATGTTGACATAGTGCTTCACCACAAACTCCATATGATCCGGACAAGCTCAAAATGCACTCTTGTGTAGCATCGACACTTTTCATCTTCCATGCATGTCATCACAATTTCAACAAGGTCGGGGCGAACTCAAAATGTGTTCATGTGCAATTGCAACACTTGTTCGACCAATGCCATCCTTTGCTTCCTGGAAGTATTAACTTTAGACTTAGGAAAAATATTTTGAACCAAATTAGACTGTGAGCGGGGCCGGTGAACAACGATGCAGAAGGGCTTAAGTAATAACTTAAGTAACTGGGAACAACTAATAGCTAGTCAACAATAGATTAGGACATAAAGTGCATGATTGAGAAAATCACTTAGGGTTTAAATGAATTAGGGATAAAAAACTCTACCAAGAGCAAAAACCCTAACTAGACATGATCTTCAATCTAGTCCAGAGGAATCAAACGAAGACCAAATAAATCATCATAGCATGTAGACATGAACATATCATATCAAAGCAACAATTACCATCTCAGATCACTTGACATCAATGACAACCATTTCCCCCTTTTGACATCAATGACAATAATTTACAACAATCTCCCACTTTATCATTGATGGCAACAAAAACTAAATTATCTCCCCCTTATTCAATTCTCAAACTCTTCTTTTAATTCTCCCCCTTTGACATCAATGGAAAAGGAATATGAAAATACTCATTCCACAGTACTCCCCATTTGATCTTCTCCCTTTATGGATCAGTGGTACTAACAACAATAACTCTCTGCAACACTCCCCCACTCCCCCTAAGGGAAATACTCGTGGGGAAGAGTAAGGAAGTACTCCCTATAAACCTATACTTCATCTAGGTCTTCATTAAAAGGAAGACGGAATTGTGACTCCTAGCTTCTATCTGATATACTCAAATGTCTCCTTAGGAAGAGGTTTTGTAAAGATATCTATAGTTTGATCTTTAGTAACCACATATTCTAATTTGACCTCTTGATTTGCAACCTTTTCTCTCAAAAAATGATGTTTGATTGAGATATGCTTTTTCCTTGAATGAACCGCTGAATTCTTTAAAATATTAATTGCACTTTTATTACCACAAAAAATAGGAATAAGTTTATTATACTCAACCTTTATATCCTTCAAATTTTGTTTCACCCAAAGACTTGAGTATAAGATAATGTTGCAAAATATGTTTTTTTCTTCTATTTTGACAAGGATATTGAATCTTATTTCTTTCTTAGCCATGGCACAAGACTATCTCCAAGAAAGAATGCACCACCACTGGTACTTTTTTGTCATCAACACTTCTTTCCCAATCAACATCTGTGTATGTTGCAAGAGTAAAATCATCACCTCTAGGACACCACAAATCATAGTCAATAGTATTTTTCAAATATCTAAAAATTCTCTTTATTGCCTTTACATGTGTTTATTTAGGCGTTTCTTGAAATCTTGCTACCATGCACACTGCTTGCATGATGTCAAGTTTGGATGTAGTTAAATGCAAAAAGCTTCTAATCATTGACCTATATAGAGTCTTATTTTCTTCAAGTGAATCATTATCCTTTCTTAGCTTACATTCTATCACCATTGGTATACTAACTAGCTTGTAGTCTTCCATCTTGAACTTTTTCAACATCTCCTTGACATACTTGGTTTGTGATATGAAAATACCCTTATCTAATTGAGCAATTTGTAAACCAAGAAAAAATGATAATTCACCAAGCATTAACATCTCAAATTCCTTTTGCATCTCTTTTGCAAACTCCTTACACATATTGTCATTATTGTCACCAAAGATAATGTCATACAATCCCTCTTTTGAATCCTTTTTTTTGTAGGTACTTGTCTAATCTAGAATACCAAGCTCTAGGGGCCTGTTTGAGTCCATACAGTGTCTTTTTCAATTTGTAAACATAATCCTCATTAGATCAGACAACTAAAATCCTTCAGGTTTCTCAATATACCCTTCCTCTTTAATATTTCTATTGAGAAATGTTGACTTGACATCCATCTAATATACCTTGAAATTCTTATAGACTTAATATTCCAAGAATATTCTAATTGCTTCCAATCTAGCCATAGGAGCAAAATTTTCTTCAAAATCTATACCTTCTACTTGATCATATCCTTTGCAAACTAGTTTAACCTTGTTTATTGTTACCTTCCAATCTTCATTCAATTATTTCTAAATACCCACTTAGTGTCACTTACATTCTTATCCTTAGGTCTTGGAACAAGCTCCTAAGCATCATTATTTTCAATCTGATTTAGTTCTTCCATTGCATTAATCCAATTCTCATCTTTGCTAGCCTATGTGAAATTCTTCAGCTCAATTTTAGATAGCGAGGAAAAATTTACCTGTTCATTCATGTTGAAAATTGAGGTGTTTTCTTAGCTTAATACTTTGTAAAACCTTGATATTGCTGATCTAAATAAGCTTTTCCTTTGTTACATATTCTTTGTGGGTGATTATCTTGATTAATCCATTTTACTATTTGTAGAATGTAGACAGAAGTTGATATAAGTAGACAAGATATTAGAAAGATTACACAACCATGTACCATGGAGAAACCCTTTCGGGAAAAAACTCCACCAAGAATTATTCTATTATTCAATCTCTGAAGTAGATTACAATAGCTCCAATTCTTTCTTGAGAATGCCTCTTTTGCCTTCACCAAAATTTCTTCACACCTACAATAAAAATAGATTAATCACTCTCTTCAACTTGCTTGAGATAAATAGGCTTTGATTAACTTTATAAACTCCAACATGAGTTACAATTACAATGCTCAAGCCCTATCCCTAAAAGGTACACCTATCTCATGCAAATAGAGTTATGTCATGAAGAACAATGTCAAATCCTCATCTTCATGCATTTGGGCATCCCAAACTGAAGTAGCAACTCAACCTTTATTATGTAAATATCTTCAAGGCTTCATCATCAAAGTAAGCGCCCAAAAGAGGTCCCACTTAACTGAGCATTCTAAAATATCTCAACATGTAAAGGAGGTAATAACAAGAAGCTAAATTGGGTGCCCAAGTTGGGTCCAAGTCATTTCTTGTTAATTGAAACATTTCTCAACACCATTCATGCAAGAATGGTCATCCCATGTTAACTGGAGGTAGTCCTTGTTATCTGTCATGCAACTCAAGTCATTAAGCATGCATTCCAAGTTAACTAAAGTCAACTAGAATTCAACTAAAACTAACTGAAGATAACTGAACCATAACTGAACTAAACTGAATTGAATTGAACTGAACTAAACTGATATGAATTGAACTGAACTGAACTGATCTGGACCAAACTAAACTGAACTAAATGCATGAAAACATCAAACCCTAACTCCTAGGATCTTTACATGCATATAGAAGTGTTATCTATTACTTTGAATAGTTAACTGAACTCAAGGTGAGTGTCACCTACCATGTGGGTGCCCCATGTGCCCCTATTATTTAGGAAATCATAATAGATGTCCCCACACGCTCCTAACATTTAGAATTAATTACAAATGTCAATTAACATGATTATTTCATCAAATATTAATCTCATCCCGATCCTAGTGTTGTTGAACACATTCCAAGGACTTAGGAGATAAATGAAATAAATAATGTTTAGGATTGCAATTAAATGGCATCCTATTTCCAACATTCTCCCACTTGACATTATACATTGCAATTATTCTAAACAAGGAATAATATAAAACAAGTACATGACTCAAGGCCAATGGAATTCCTGCACCCAACTAATCAATTCATGCCAACTTCAAATGCAACCTGCATAATCATGAAGCTTCTAAGCAAATGATTAAAAACAAGAGAACTTATCTGGTTTCATAAGATAATCTGTAACATTAATTAAAGTGTCAACTTTCTCAATTAATACCTTCCCATTATCAACCAAACCAATACCTTTCCCAAGCCTCTATATCCAAACTGCCTCTTTGGAGGCATGTTAAACCACCAAGTGTGTTGAACTCGCATTCAACCAAGGTGTAGGCTCCTTAGTCTTTTCTATTGAAAAAACTTTTCTTGCAAGTAGTCATTCCAATAAATATCTCTTACCATAAGAGAACTCCAGCCTCACCTATTTCTCCAAGTATCCATGAGGACCTGTAACCAACCAATCCATGCTAAACTCCAAATGCAACACAACACTTTCATGAAGTAATCAAGCAAATGATTAATGTACCCAATACTTAAGAGAACTACACAAGATCAATGTCAAAGCTCTAATCATGAATCAAGAACATAAACATGAAATCCATGATCTGACCATCTCCTCCTAGGAGATCACATGCACCATACCATATATATACATCCTGGTCTCAAGAGAACATGTAATATGCCAAACTCTAAACTAGTATCAAGAGTATAACATGACATCATAAAAAATACACTCTAAACCAAGAAACCATATCTCCAATCACATGGAGATAAACTTACCAATGATGCATCCATGTCACTACCAACAACTCCCACTGAATTGTGGTACCAAGTCACACATGGCATCGTGACTACCGTCCTCTCTATGAAGATTACTCTGAAACATGAAGCAAAGAGAAAGAGTTATCACAAACAATATTAGTTGAAATAACCAATGCATCATTACTATCATTTAAGGATTCCTCTGTAGAAGAATCAGAACTCTCTTTCTTGTTCTTACAATTCTTCTTCACATGTCCCGGTTTCCCATAGTTCCAACACTTTACCTTACTCTGTCCTTTTGACTTACCCTTCCCTTCCTTGTTTCCCTTAGGTTCCTTTTTCTTAGGCCTACCTTTTACAAACAAGCATCTTGGATTTCCTCCTTAGACTTCCTCCTCATATCCTCTGATAGGAGAGTAGGAATTATATTTTCCATCTTCGGATCTGCACCACTACCACTGATAGCAACTATTAAATTTTCCCAAGAATCTGGTAAAGAACAAAGTAACAAAATGCATTTATCCTCATCTTCTACCTTTACATCTATAGATGCTAACTAACCGAGAATTAAATTGAAAGCATTTAAATGTTGTGCAACATATTCACCATCTTTCATTTTTAACGAATACAACTTCCTTTTCAGATACAACTTATTGGTGAGACTCTTAGTTTGATAAATATCCCTTATTCTCTTCCACAATTTATATGCAGTATTTTCATCTAAAAAATTCAAGAGAACAACATCAACAAGACATAATCTGATTGTTCCTCTTTCCTTTTTATCTAACTTAGCCCAATCCTCATCTGAAATAGTTCTAGGTGTCTTTGTCTCATTATTAACCGCTAACCACTGATATCTTTCTTCAAGAAGATCTTCCATTTTTAATTTCCACATTTCATAGTTAGATCCATTGAACCTTTCAATATCTAAATGAGAATTCATCGTAACCAACTTATTTCCAAAATCAGCAAATAACAAAAATAATAAAGCTCCCACTAAGCCAAAAATATC
>VDFB02193867.1:273724433-273796066 GCA_007258455.2 Sequoia sempervirens
AACAACTTACCTTGCTTTTCTAGACTTCACCCATGTGGCTGACGACTTTCTTTTTACCCAAAATTGATGAAATGAAAAGGGTTTCAAAAGGAGATTCTCAGTTTTCCACCAATATAAATTGTGCTTTACTTTGAATTTAATAAATAATTATTAATCATGTTTTCTATTTGAATTACGACTAAAGTCCTGATTGATAGGCTGATTAAAAAACATCTATAGCTTTCAAACAGTATCACATTTTTTGAATCCAAAACACACATCATATTCTATGCTTTGCATACTACATGATTTTAAAAAATTGAATTTCATGAAGTTTTGACCAAGTTAAGGTGGTTAGACATACAAGTTTTTATATTTTTTAGTGTTGTAATAAAAAAATTCATAATTATTATATTCATAATAAAAAAATATTATTTTATTGTGGTTAGGTGGTTAGATACACCTACTTCTTATTTTTTCCCTTGAAATTTAAGTACTACCGCATTGAAATTTCAAATTTTCACCAAATAGATTTTTTAATAAACCTAGTAGTTTAGAAACTACATTCAATTTGCTACAGATTCTATTCTTACATATTTTTGAAATAATATAGATAACTTATTCAAATTTTTACGTCAAGTTGCCTAACTCTAATTTTTTTGAATTTTCATCGCCACTTAAGGGCCTATTTTTTCCATGTTGATCCTGCACATACCCTTATGCTTTAAACATCACATGCACACACAACACATTCTTTATGCACACACTGCATAGTTATATTAATGCTCATTATATCTTCATAAGGGACCTGTTAACAATATACTTATGGGACCTGATGCCGTAGGGACTTGGAGCTTCACACTGCCCATATTTTGATTGGGACCTAACATTGCAAGTTCCCATAGCAATGCTCAATGATTGAAAAGAATATTGCATTCAGTTGGCGCCATATTTATTGCAAGGTTATGCACATTCATTTTCGTAATATTCACATATTTTTATCCATCAATTCATCCTACATATCGTAGCATAATTACTTTATTGCCTACGTTCATTTCAAATCTTTAAAAGCCATCCAATCACTAGCTCACATCCATCTCATCATATCCACTCATCATCTAAGATACTCATTACCTTGTAGTTAATATCTATCCCATCAAATCAATAACTGCATATTTTCTTTTAGTTTCCATGTGCCACCAATGGTTATTTTTGCATGATGGTACTTGAGGTATACTATTATGATTATTCAAGTTTTCTTTAAGATTTTTATGTAGTTTTCATTTAAATTCCATGCATGTGAATTATTAAATTATTCAATTCCATCAACTCACATTTATATCGCCTCCAAATCATCACTGTGAAGTGAGGTCACTTCACTCATTAAGTCGGGGGATGGTACGCTTAATTTATGTTTTCGCCAAACTTTTCAAATTTTCCACCCTAACCTAAATTTAATGAAAATCATGACATGCAAAGCCCTAAGTTATATTTTATTTTTATTACTATTTTTTCCTGTTTCCATTTTTGCAATTTCTAAAAGTTGAAACCCTATAGGATTTGCAAGAACCTTTGCTTGGTTTCTATCAGAGCTAAATTTGAAGAGGGATTTGTAGTTACAATGTGGTGTGGTAGTAAGAATATATATGGAAACTAAGGTTTTGAAGTCATAGGAGAAGTTGAAGGTGGTAGGAAGAGATTGAGTTGAATCTTCAGAGCTAAAATTGCTATACTGAGCAATAAAGGGAACTAAGATGGGAGGAGATGTCATAAGGAGAGAGTTGGCAGCTTATCAACAGATTTTGGAGGACACAACTATCCTTCCTATATTCACAAGGTTTGGATGGCTCAAGTATTTTTTGAAATTAATGGAGTATAGTGATGATTTAACAATAAGATTTGTAGAAACTCTCCAATACTATGAAGGCATGGTAAAAGGACTCTTCGTGGATGCTTTAGAGACTGCCATTGCTCAAGTGATTGGGTTGCCAAGGACGGTAGCAGAATTTCTAGCTCGTTCTGATTCAGTCGCAGCTCTAGAGGAATTCTGCACAAGAGGAGAGGAATTGGATTCCTCATCACAAGGTACAAAAAGAATGTCTCTCCACTGGTTATGGGAAAGGTGTGCCTCTTATATTGTTAGATATATTACATGTGATGGTAGACAAAATCTTTAATATACTGCCCATTTTAAGTTGTTAAGACATCTTAGGCACAACAAGATAGTCAATGTACCCAATTTCCTATACCAATTGTTGAAAAGAATGGCTTTGGAATACTAGAAAAGACAATATGATACTTCCCTCTCCCACCATTGCTTGGTTTGTTGGATAGAGCAACTAAGAGGGAGGGTTAATTAGTTGTCACATATTATAATCTTGAATTCAATTACCGAAACTTAACACATAAACTAATTAAATGGTTAACCATAAAATGCCAATGAAAAATCACAATAACACCATATTTACGTGGAAAAGCCAATGAGGGAAAAACCACGGTGAGGATTAACTCACACTATAGAGAATATCAAAACTGATTACAAAAAGGCTCACTACCTAGGATAAGACTCACTGCCTACAATAAGGACTCATTGTCCACAGGGATACAACCCAGAGATTCAAAAGAAGACAAAGAAAACTTGTTACAAAGAGACAACAATCCCAATACAACACAGGATTCCACCGCAATCACTGATCAACCTGCATGAATGATAGAGTTCACCTTCTACTCATTGCATCTGGAAACTCAACATTAAGTATCACACTAATCAACCACACACATAACTCTCACACTTTCAAAATAGCATCAAAGTCATGTCTACTCTTTCACTTATCTTCTTTTCTTTTGTACTATTTTCATTACTAGCTCATTCTATATTTATACTATCTCTAACCTTGAAAAGATACAAGTTGACCATCCAACTTAAAATTAAAATTAGATCAACACCAAACATCCTAGGGTGGAATTAGAATGAGGGTGACCCAAACACATGCTTCATCAGGACCCATAATAGATCCAACACGCTTCATCAACGTCAAAGATAGTGCTTAACACACGGTTGACCAAACTAGTGTAAAACACATAGAATGATTAAGCTTGATACTTCCAAAACCAAAAATATCTTCAATGCAGTTAGAACATCTTTTTTCAAAACCCACAAGTCAAAATACTTCATCAAAGAGAAATCTGGAAAAATAATATTTCTACCGGATCTCAGCCAAAACACAGAAAAACATAGTTCACAACTGGTGAACACAACTCAATCTTCACAAACAACCAATAGCCAAGAATCTAGATGTAGCAACCTTCAACAACCTTGACAAACATATTTGATATGCACAAACATAGGAACAAGTATTGGATCAACAACCTCAACAGTTGAATACTTGTAATCTTCCTTTAATGCAATTTTCTCAATATCCTTAACATATACAGTCAACAGTAGCTAGTAGATAACCAGTTGACCAGTTGACATCAATGACAACACTTTCATTCCTCTTTCCATTCTTGCAACAATCTCCCCCTTTGTCATTGATGGCAACACATGATGTGAAAAACCATCAAAGACACCATACCAATTCTAGAAATACTTCTCAAGATTTTCCTTTTTGCTTCTCCCCCTTAGAAGATCATCTTCTGAGTCATTACCTACTTTCTCTTATTAGCTTTCTTTCCTTTTCACATGCTTTCTCTCCCCCTTTGAAATCAATGGAAAAGGAAAAAGATATGTTCATTGAATCTTCCTTTGACATGAAAAACACATAATGACAACACTTGAAAACTACCTGCTCCCCCTGAGAGGGAGCCACCAAAACATTAGTCCAAAAAGATAGAACCATGAATCCATCAGACTGATGCACCTCCAAATGCATCTTAGTTTATGAAAGGAGGGGCAATAACCTCTAAATTCTCCCAGAGATACTCAAAAGTATCTTTAGGAAGAGCCTTTGTAAATATATTCACAATCTGATCCTTCTTTGGAACATAATCAAGCTTGAATTCATTCTCCATGACCTTCTCTCTCAAGAAATGATACCTAATAGATATATGATTCATTCTCAAGTGAATCACAGGATTTTTCAAAATGTTAATTGCACTTGTATTATCATAGCAGATAGAATAAGATCATCATATAGCACTGTGATATCCTTCAATGTCTGTTTCATCTATAACACTTGTGTGCAACAAGATGCAACAGTAATATACTCAACTTCAGTAGTAGACAAAGAGACTAAATCTTGCTTCTTACTCAGCCATGCCACCAAGCTACATCCAAGTAAAAATGCACCACCACTTGTACTCTTTTTTTCATCTATACTTTCGACCCAATTTGCATCTATATAGGCACTAAGTGTAAAGTTAGTATCTTTAGGATACCATAATCCATAATCTAGAGTGTCATTCAATATCTGAATATTCTTTTGATTGCAGTAACATGTGTTTCCTTTGGATCTTCTTGAAATCTAGCTACAAGACAAACCACATGCATAATATCTGGTCTAGTAGTAGTCAAATACAGTAGTCCACCAATCATAGATCTATACTTGCTCTGATCAGCCTTAGGTGAATCATCATCTTTACCCAACTTGCAACCAGTCACCATAGGAGTACTTACTAGTTTGGAACCATCCATCCCAAACTTCTTCAACATCTCTCTCACTTACTTAGACTATGAAATGAAAATTCCTTTATCCATTTGATTAATCTATAGCCCAAGAAAGAAATTCATCTCCCCAAACATAGAAATTTCAAATTCTTTCTGCATCTCTTCCACAAACATCTTGCACATCTTTTCATTTCCTCCAAAATAATGTCATCAACATATACGACTACAATCAAGATTTTGTCATTTTCAGTCTTGAAGTACAAATTACTGTCTATCGTACCTTTGTTAAATCCTTGCTGACTCAAATACTTATTTAACCTTGCATACTAGGCTTTAGGATCTTGCTTCAATCAATATAAAGCTTTCTTCAATTTCACACCATATTCAGTTGTTCTATTAACTGAAATCCTTCTAGATGTTCCATGTAGACCTCTTCTTCTAGCTCACCATTCAAAAATGTTGACTTGACATCCATTTGATAGACTTTGAAATCTTTAGAAGAAGCTAATGCCAAGAATATCCTTATAGCTTCCATTCTTGCTACCAGGGAAAAAGTCTCTTGAAAATATATGCCTTGTACTTGTGAGTAGCCTTTACACACAAGTATTTATTTTTTTCTGAAAAATTTCTCGTTCTCATTCAACTTATTTCTAAATACCCATTTTAATCCAATGATATTTTTGTCTGTCGGTCTTGGGACCAATTCCCAAGTTTGATTCTTCTCAATCTGCAAAAGTTCTTTCATTGCTTCCTTCCAATGTTCATCCATACAAGCTTTACTTACTGACTTCAACTCAATCTTAGAGAATAAGCATAAATTTACTTCAACAACAACTTTGCTTCTGGTTAACACACATTTTGTCTTGTCACCAATAATTTGATTTTCTAAATGATTCCTTTGTATATATTTCGGTGTCTTGGGGAATGCCACCAGAGCATCTTCTTCTCTTTCATTCTATTCATTCTTTCTTTTCTGCTCATCTTTATCCTCTTCTTCCATAATTTCTTCGATTCTTGCATAGTCATGTTCATTAGATACATATCCATCAATATCAATAGAATTCTTCACTGTTTCATGAACCTTCACATTCGAGCTTTCTACAATATTCCTTAGTCTTTTATTGAAAGATTTGTACGCCTTTCTTTTAGTAGAATATCCAAGAAATATTCCTTCATCACTTCTTGTATCAAACTTTCCCAAAGTTTCCTCATCTCTTCTGATATAACATTTGCTTCCAAATGCCTTGAAATATTTAACTATGAGAATTATTTCGTACCATAGCTCATAGGGAGTCTTTTTACTGTTTTCTCTTGCCCGAACTTGACTGAATACATATACAGTAGTGGGAATAGCTTCTTTCTAGTAAACTTCCAATAATCCGACTTCAGTGATCATTGACCTAGTAGCCTCTTGAACTATTCTATTTTTCCTTTCAACAACTTCATTCTGCTGAGGAGTTCTCGAAGCAGATACGTGTCTCTTTATTCCATGCACTTCACAAAACATATTGAACTCTTGGAGGTGAATTCTCCACCTCTTTCAAATCTCAATCATTTTATCTTCAAATTCACTTCATTTTCAACCATAGCCTTGAATGCCTTGAATCTATCTAATGCATCTGATTTCTCTCTTAGAAATGTAACCCATGTATATCTAGAATAATCATCAATTAAAAGCAAAAAATACCTTTCACTAAGTAGACTTTTCACTCTCATAGGACCAAAAATATTTGTATGAACCAATTCTAATAATCCAGTAGTAGATTGTTCTCTTTATCTATAATGATTTCTTGTTTGCTTCCCAAATTGAAAATTCTTGTAGATAGCATTTATAGGTTTTGTAATTCTTGGTAGATATCTCACGGCTTGAACAACACTAATCCTTTCCGAGCTATCAAAATTCATGTGGCACATTCTCCTATGACATAACCAACTATCATTTATCTGAGTCATAAAGCATTGTCCATCAACACCCTTAAGCTGATAAATATTCCCTTCAAATTTCTTTCCTGTAGCAATCAATGTTCTGGATCCTTTTTCGGATCTCACATTTCTCATCCTTAAACACAAGATCATATCATTTTATGCACATCTAACTAACACTCAAAAAATTATGCCTTAAACCCATAACATAGTAAACATCGTTAGTATGATGCTTGCCATCAAAACTTACTGAACCTATCCCATAAATTTTAGCACTAGTATAATCTTCAAACATAACTAGATCTCCATCATATCTCAAGTTTCAGAAACCTACTCTTATCACCAGTCATGTGATGTGAGCAACCATTATCAACTACCCAAAAGTTCTTTTCTTGTTTAGCATGTAGGGTTGATATAATCATACCTTTATTTTTCTCCTCCTTCTCTATAGGACTTTCCTTAATTTATCTATTTTTCTAAATTAGTAGAAGTAGGTTCGTCCTTAATCGCCAAGAACAAGCATTCATTTTCATCTAGATCTTCATATTTTGAATCTTCATTTGAAATACTAGCATTCTCATTAACATAGTAAGCTCTATTAATCTTCTTTCCTTTCTTTTCTTTCTCATATCTTTGTTTATTATTTTTGGCTCTTTCTGGACACTTTGCAACATAATGACCAATTTCTCCACAACTAAAGCACTTAAAGGGAAATTTACCTTCATAATTACTGGAGCCTTTTCTCATTCTCCTTACAAAGTTAGCTTCGATTTCATCAAAGTTTTCTCCATCCGGATCATCAATTTTTGTAGCTTTAAAAGCAATCTTTGTTTTGCCACCACTTCTTACATTTGTCTTCCTCATCTCATAAGATGTCAAGAATCCTAGCAGCAGATCCTTAGTACAAGTCTTATAATCTATAGTCTACTCAATAGCACTCACCTTTTCACTATAAGCATCATGAAGAGTTATGAGAGTCTTCTTTACAATCCTAGTTTCATCTATAGTAGCACCAAGAGATCACATTCCAACCACTACTTCATCCAATCTTTGTCCATAAGCTTTAACATTTTCATTTTTGGACACATGTATAAGATCAAACTATGTTTCCAATTTTTTTAATTTTTCCTCTTTTACCCTTTCATCACCATCGTGTGCTCTTTCTAAAGCATCCAAGAATTCCTTATTTGTCCTCAAGTTCTGAACCTTAATCAACTCATAATGTACCAAACTATTTTTCAAGATGAACTTTTCCTTATTATTCACTTCATGTGCTCTGATTTCTTTAGGTGTACTTGGATCATTAGTAGGAGGAGTGTAGGGATTCTTATAAGCTTTCTCTACATCATATCCGCAATACTCCAGATATTCTTTCATCAATAATTTCAAGATACCATAATTAGTTCCATCAAGCCTCGGATAATCAAAGACCATCTTGCTAGCCATCCCAAACCTTCCTCAAGTAGTTAAGTTCTTCACCAAGGAATCAAGCTCCAATACCAATTTTTGGATAGGACAACTAAGAGGGGGGGAGTGAATCATTTTTCACAAATTATAACCTTCAATTCAATTACCAGAACTTAACACATAAACTGATTAAATGATTAACCATCAAATGCTAATGCACAAACACAATAACACCAGATTTATGTGGAAAACCCAATGAGGGAAAAACCATGAGGGAAAAACCATCATGAGGATTAACTCACACTATAGAGAATATCAAAACCAATTACAAAAAGGCTCACAACCTAAAATAAGGCTCACTACCTAAGATAAGGCTCACTACCTAAGATAAGGCTCATTGCCTACAATAAGGACTCATTTTTTGGACTCACTGTCCATAGGGATACAACTCGGAGATACAAAAGAAGACAAAGAAGACTTGTTATAGAGAGACAAAAATCCCAATGCAACAAAGGATTCCACCACAATCATTGATCAACTTGCATGAATGATAGAGTTCACCTTTTGGTCACTACATTTGGAAACTTGGCATTAAGCTTTGCACTAATCAACCACACACATAACTCACACACTTTCAGAATAGCATCAAAGCCACATCTACTCTTTCACTTATCTTCCTTCTTTTCTTGTGTACTATTTTCATTGCTAGCTCATTCTATATTTATACTTTCTCCAACCTTGAAAAGATAAAAAGTCAACCATCCAACTTCAAATTCAAATTAGGTCGGTGCCAAATAGCCTAGGGTGGAATTAGAATGAGGGTGACCCAAACACATGCTTCATCAAGACCCGTAATAGATCCAACATGCTTCATCAACTTCAAAGATAGTGCTTAACACATGGTCGACCAAACTAGTGTAAAACACATAGAATGATTAAGCTCGGTACTTCCAGAAACCAAAAATATCTTCAATATAGTCAGAACATATTTTCTCTAAACCTACAAGTCAAAAGACTTCATCAAAGAAAAATCCAAACTAGTAACATTTCTCCTGGATCTCAGCCAAAACACAGAAGAAACATAGTTCACAATTGGTGAACGCAACTTGATCTTTACAAAGAACTAGTAGCCAAGAATCTAGATATAGTAACCTTTAGCAACCTTGAAAAACATATATGATCCACACAAACATAGGAACAAGTACCAAATCAACAACCTCAACAGTTGAATACCTTTAACCTTCCTTTAATACAATTTTCTCAATATCCTCAACATATACAGTCAACAACAACTAGTAGATAACTAGCTGACCAGTTGACATCAATGACAACACTTTCATTCCTCTTTCCATTCTTGCAACATGGATACCCTGTTGATAAAAATAATCCTAAGAATTCAGTTCCCACAAGTAAGGTGGTGTTGATGTGCTTTTTATGCACTTCTCAACAAAGTTAATGCATAGGTGCATCACCTCTCTTGAAGGGAAATCTCCAACAACAAGTTGCTGAAAATTACCCCAAGGTCTCTAGGGTATCAGGTCACAACATGCATGGAATCTCTCAGTTGATATTTGATGTGATTTTGCAGGTAATCATAGGGAAACTTATAAAGGTTGGATGGAGATGAGGTGAATTTTGAAATAGAGTTCTTGAGATGGGAAGCTAGTGTGCAATTTGCTACAGGTTAGAACAACAATCTTAAACTCCTATTTTATCTTAAAATTTGGCTTTACAATGTGCAATGAACCTTGCCTAAGGTTACTATTTAAAAAAAAAGGAAAAGGGGCAGGGAAGAGATATGGTTCTTGGATCTGAAACTAGCAATGCATAGTGATCATGGAGGGTTCTACTATGGACAACCTTCCCAAAACATAATTTCACTTAACCAGACTAACTACAATATCATGAAACTTGTGCAAGCTTTTAAGGACTACAAATATTCAACCATTCATTCACCATAAACATGCATGAACATAAGATATAAGTTTGGAGAAAATTTTATTTTATGCCCAGACTAACTTTACATAGCTATATACCATCAGTAAACAACAAAAAAATATGGACAAGAAAGGCATCAACAAAGCAGAATGCTACACAATCATTGAACAACATCAACTACTCTACCAAAGAAAACTAAAAAATGAAGAAAAAAAAAGTAAATCTATCTAAATCAACTAACTATGGGAGATGAACCATGTAACATGCAATAGAAGCTCAAGAGTCCACCAAAATCCAATGAACTTCTATTAAAATTTCTGCAGCATGCCTTTACAACAACTCAACTCTCTCTTGAAAATGAGAGGAGACCCCCTATTTATAGTGTTCAAAAAGAAAAATGAATGGCCAAGATTGATTTGCATTGTGTGGCCAAGATTCACTACAAACTAGGGTTTCACCTACCCCCAAATATATTACAATTTAAAATACATTCTTTGTCTTTTCCCTATTTTGTCCTTATATGAAAACACTATATAAGCAAATTTGTCTTCTTCTGATTTCCCTTTTACTGTAGCTCTTTTGTGACGAACTCATCCTCAATAACCGAATTTCCTTTGCTCTTCTTGATTGTGGCATATTCTATGAACTTCAAGATTAACGCCTGGAGCTTGCTTCGTTCCAATATATCTGATTGCATCACTTAGAAATTTAGCTTTCTTGATTTGTTGGTGAGGGTATCCCAATCCTTGTCATACTTTAGTGTGTTCTTCATTACTTGCTCAGACTAAGAAAAGACTCATGCAATGAAGCCCAAGAAATCGGGTGTTAGTGCATCCATGGTTTCTCTTTCCAACTTCTTTAGGAAGTATGGCTCTAATTTAGCCGCATCCAGCTCACTTGTGGGCATATCAAGATGTGTCAGCAACTTAAAATATTCTATACAATCTGCTCTAACTTCTTTAGCCCAGTCAATGTCCATTTCTACCTCATGGAACACCCATTCCAATACCTCTTTTCTATGGTCCAAGCTCAGCTTCCAAGTTTCGACGAGCCAATGGCCATCTTTCACCAAGTTAAGATCCTTTTCCTAGAATCTATCTGGTATCTTGAGGATGGCCTCAAGTTTGGGGTACGTGGTTCTGTATAGATTGGGGAAGTCGGTGCAAAAATTCCTTGTACCCTCGAGTACCCTTAACTCCTCTAGGAACTTATTGGCGGTCTTGATTGCACATCTCAAGCCCATACTACCATTGTAAAGGACTTGTCCGAACCAATCTTCTATGGCCTTTGTCCAATTCTTTCTCTTCTCAATCTTGTCAATTTTCTCATTGTACAACAGTTGTGGTGGTGCTGAGGACATGGTAGGGAGTTCTTCCATTGATGACCATTGTTGGATATATGTTGTTAAATCAGCCACCTGTGACTTCAATTCCTCCTTGGAGATCTTATCCTTGTGCATCTAATGTACCACTGTGGCATCAAACTCTTGGAGATGATCTATTTTTTGTTCTTTGGTGGTTGTCCCCAAGTTGATGGTGGAGACATTATAGCCTAACCCTTCTTCACCCATAACTAGCGTGGAAATTTTCATGGTCCTAGAATTAGAAGCATCCATGGTCAGTTTGGATTCGACTTTAGGCTTCTTTTATTTCTTTGTGCTGACCTGGGCTCAAGCCAAGATGGCCTCCAACCTTACCCTTGGATCCTTTAATGTTGGGGTTTTCTTTTCCAACTATTTCTCAAACCATTCGGGCATCTAAGATTCCCCCTTTGGTGATTCATGACCTTCTTCCTCTTCATGGGTGTGTTGGATCTTGGTTTCTCTATTTCCCAGAGCTTCTCACTTTTTTCTTCTTTCCTCATCAATATCCTAAATAAATACTATCTCCTTCTGTGGGGACTTGGAGGTAGCATGATCTTTGGGGTTCTCTACCCATTTAGTTTCCTTTTCTTCTTCTTCATCATGCTCATGCTCCTCAGGCTATTCTATTTTTGGGCTCTTATTAGCTTTAAACTCTTCTTCAGGTTTATCTTCTTCTTTATTCTTCTATTCCTCATGCTTAGGTGGCACATCTTCTTGTTCTTTCTTTTCTTGCTCTTCTTGCTCTTCTGGGAGAGGCATTTCTTCACCATGTTTGGGGCTTTCTTCCTACTCCCTAGTTGGAAGTTCAGTATCTTCCTCCATTTTATCACTTGAATCCTTTTCTTCCTCAGAAGGTGGTCTTTCCACTTCCTCTACGACATCTCTAAGTTGTCAGGCCAACTCCTCCTCAAGGTCTGCATCAAAGGTTTCTACAATATATTTTGTGCAATCCTCTTCTTCATCACCCTGGGAGGAGTTTGTTTCTTCTCCTTCGCAGACCACCTTATCAATTTGCAAATGCTAGTGCTCTAGGTGTTCATGATAGTCCTCTGCTTCCTCCAATTCCCTTGTTGCTTCCTTTTCTTTCCTCTCTAACTCCCCAGAAATCCACATTGTAGCTTCATTTATGGTGGTTCAATCGGAGGAGTTGAGGTAGGAATGTTGGCAAGAATAGGTGCTAGGGCAGCTTGAATAGCTGGATTCATCAACACTCCAAATATTTCTGAAGGAACATTCTACATATGTTGGGAGAATGCCTCTAGAAGTGAGAGCATGGGCATTGGTATTGTTGTTGTTGCTAATGGGAGAGATGTAGTCGAAGACATGGAAGCAAAGAAAAGTAGAGAAGTGGTGGTGGAAGAAGAGTCTATGGTCACAACCTACACAATGGGTGGAGAAGAGGAAAGGTGGACCGAGATATCCACCACTTGTGGAGAATTAGCAACCATCACCTGAGAGGCGAGCGAAGGGGCAACAGTAGTGGAGGCAATAGGTGGAGATTTTGGTTGTTGAACCTCCATTTCCTCTCCCTTGTGAAGTGGATCTTCTTGAATGGTAGGAATCTCTATGAAACTATCTAATCTCTTATGTTTCTTAGAAGGTTCTCCCTCTAAAGCTTTTCTCGTGTACATCTTAGGACTAGGTTGCTACTCAACAACTTCTTTTCTCTTCCTTGACCTGGTGGATGGAGGAGATTCTGAAGTCTCTCCTGATGGGGTAGTAGATGTGCCACTTTCTATTTCACTTGTTGGCTCATTCTCGAGCCCCTCATAGGTCAAAGTGACCCCTTGTTGCTTCAATTGGGCAATTTTCCCATCAATCCACTCTTTTGTTCTAGCCTCAATAGGCTTAGTCAGAATATTGAGGTTGTCAACCTCTTGCTCATCCCAGTCAATCAGTGGCAGGGGGAGATTGGCAACTGTGTTGTACCAAGGATCCATTATTGTATTTTCATCTTCTGCTACCTAATCCGGTATGGGGAACAGGTTGACCTTCTTTACGAAATATGTCATCATTCACATATAGTGCCTCATTTGCACTTCGTTATCATCTTTGCAATTAGCCCAAAAGTCCTCAATGCTATGTAAATGGACGTACTCAGGTCCAACTACCTTCTTGAGTTTACCATAGGGGTCCATCCGTGGCCAGGCAATGTGGAGTCTCAAATGGTATTCCACCAATTCTTTCTCTAAATTGTTGGCACATTGAGAGGTATGGGGCTTGTATAGCCATTGGCCAAAAGAGAGGGGATAAGGAAGCCCCGCCTTATGCTTTCCACTCAAAAGGGCTTGTGCATGCCATAGCTGTCGAGAGAGTTTGAACAATATTATCCGGTCATTCGGATACCTAGGTAGCTTGTATGGTTTTTCTAAAAAGCCTTCAGCATGGATGTAGGTGAACTTCATATACTGGATGAATAAGAGGGAAAATTGTTTAAGGAAGGAATTAGCACTATGGGAGACTCTTCTTTCAAAGTTACCCTTGAGCAATCTAATAATATGACCTATGAAAGCATCATTGACTCTATAGTAGTCCCTATTGAAGTGTCTGAATTGTAGTTGAGGGTACTTATCATAAACTTTTAGCTCATTGCCTAGTTCCTCGTCTAGAGCTCTGAATAATCCTTAGTATTGCATCCTCTCAGCCAATGAATAGACCAAGTAAGATGTAATGTAAAATCTGGAGGTCTTCTTTATAGCCATAAATTTCTCATGGAAGTAATCACTGATTATCCTTGCCCAGAAGAACTTGGATTCTCCATGGAGAATCTCTTCAACGAAGTACAACATCCATTCTTGGAAGTAGGCCACAGTTGGAAGGCCCATTACTCTACTTAATAGGGTCACCAAATCATGGTAATCCTCATAAAATTCATTGCGAAAGAGCTCCAAAGGAACCTTTGTAGCACTTCCCCTCTTCTCCTTCAACCAGTATTGATTAATAAGTATTTTACACTTGAGGGGGTCTTGATCCCACATAGCCTTGCCATCATCCATGGTTGGCACTTACATCTCCATGAAGGTAGGGATATGAAAATTCCTTGTTATTTCCTTAGCAGACGTGTTAGCCAAAACATTTCCATCTCTAACTACTATGGTTCTGGTCTCTTCTTGGTATGCCTCTCTGCAGGCCATAACAAGGTCGGGGGCAATGAGGGAAGGAGGAAATCCCACAGCTTTAGCCAACCCACTTCTTCTGATATTTCTTGCATTCTTTGTTTTAGGGTTGATTCAAACTCTCTGCTTGAATTCATCGATGTTTACATGTTCGATGTTTTGTATCAAAGACCTCCTTCCAAGCTGAGTTGATCTTGGAGTTCAGAGGTTCCCCTTGGAACTTATACTTCATCTGATCTTTGTCTTCCTTTCCACGAGGTGCCTTAGATGTTTTCTTTCTTTTGTCCTTCTCCACGGCTGCTCCTGAAGGTCCTGGACCTAATTCCATATATCCTGCGAGCAAAAAAGAGGTGAGCACAATCAAGCATAAAAACATGGGAACATTAGCCAAAATCTTGCAAACAGAGTTAGATTGGATAATTCATCATTTAAGAACCCTAACATTTCCTTCGAACTGTCATTAGCATGTTGCAAGAGGGAGTTTCAACAGTTCAGGCCCCAGGGGTTGGAATTCCCTAGGCTGATGGCTATTTTAGAGGCATTGTAGGAGGGACGACAATCAGGGCACGATGGCCCACCTGTCCCAACCTACCTTCAGATTTAGGAAATTTGAGGAGTCCATTAAGGGGAGTTCCCTATTTTAACATGTGGGTCAAAGTCTATTTGGTGATTGGAGGGAATTTGGATCATCTTTTAGGAAATTAGAATCAGAAAGGAGCTTTGTTGTTTGAGTCTGCCATTCAAAATGGCTCTAGAAAGATGTCATTTTGGGGGCGGAGTGCTGATGGGTAGGACCCATAGCTCTGGAGGATGGTGGCATGATTGACTTGTCATTTAGGAACTTTGGGTCAAAGGAGGCAGATGGACGTCGAGCGACTACCATTGGAAACAACAGATGTCACGTGGAGGTCTGATGGGGCAAACCCAGGGCATCAGGTCCGACAAAGAATTTGGCCTTCACGTTTACTTCATTCTTTTCATTTGGGGAAGCTCATCGAAAAATGGGAGGTCAGGTTTCAACCACCAAAAGGATGGAGGAATTTTTCCTTATAGTTACGACAGTGATGGGACGAAATACCGAAGATGGCAACCCAACAAGGGAGATCCATGGAGGTTGAGCACTTAGCAACTTCCACTTTTTCATTTAAACAGCCGAGATGAGGCTGGGACCTGAAAGGCGAAAGGCCAAAGGCCAGGGGTCGTTGAGGATGATAGAGTGTTCCAATAATCCCGATAGCGAAGGTTCGATGGAGATGACCCATGATAACTCATCACTTAATCCTTTAGTTTTTCATTTTGGTGGCCGTGTGTGAGTTGGGTCCTGGAGGTCAGAATGCCGAATGCTAGTGGCCACAAAGGATGACGAGCTTGGCACGGCAGCTTGCTGATGGAAGTCCGTGAGGCAGGACTTGAAAGAAACTTGGCACTTGATCATTTTTAGGTTCAAACAAAGTTACACGATCGATGAAGGAGCGAGGTCTGAAGGTCAAATGGACATGACTCGAATTCCGCTTGGGACATTAGGTTACAAGCAGAACCCCTAGGATGGAGTCCCGCGGGCATAGACCCGAATAGGTCAATGAATTTCCTTTAACTCATGAATTTCTCAACTAGGATGATAGGATGGAGTCCTCCCGCGAAGGCATACCCAAATGAAGGGTTCACCGTTTTGAGTTTCATTTAGTTTCCTAACGGTGGCAAAGACAATGGGAGCTCGCGGGCCCGAAGGAGGCAAAGGATCTGGTTCATAAATGGTGGCCAAGAATTCAAGTTCCACATTCGATTTGTGAATCAAGTTTGAAGTTTTAAAGAATTTAAGAACATGGGTTTTGTGTGCCACTATTGATTCTAGTAAATTATCAAGTTTTCTTCTCTTAGACTCATGAATTTTGCATAGAAATTGAAGAAAAATTAAAATGAGGCGCAGGTGGAAAACCTACCTCACAAATCCGATGAAGGTGAATGGCCAATGCAATGACAAAGACCTAGAAACAGAAATCGATTGACATGGGAGTGATGACCACAACATGAGCTAGCTCTGACACATTCTAAACGCACTGACGAATGAAAATGACAGTTCAGAGTTGGCTATATATAGAAAATAGCTCATTAAATGTGCCTTAGAAATGTGAGTATGGTGGGTGAAAAAGTTGGTGAGCAATTTTGAAAATAGTCACGGGAACACCAGGATCCAACAGTCGGGTGATCGTCGATGGATGGACGTTGGGTAGTTTTGCAATAAACGGATGACGTCAGGATCTCCAGGACCCAACAGTCGGAAAACTGTTAAGGGAAGGTCATTCGGTCGTTCGTTGATAATGTGAAGGCGTCAGAGATATCAGGTTCCAGTGAGTGGAATGTCGGCGAAGAAAGGTCGTTAGGAACGACAATGAGGCAACGGAAACCCGAGAGGGGCGGTCTAGCAAGGAAGGCCCGATGAGGTTCAAGGACAACAATTTCAAAACACTAAGGCAAACAACTAGTGGGACTCTGCAAAGACTTAGGATTTAGAAAATTTGAGAGGGAAAAAACATGGTCAACTCAAGATGACTTCCAGAAGGGCTTACTAACCATTTTGAACACCAAATAGAGGCACGCAAAATGAGGAAACAACAAAAGTGACCCAACAAGGTGAAAGAAAGAGAGTGTCCCCATTCTAAATGGGGCATGTGTGTTGAGGGCACAACAAATGGAGAATCTACTCAAGAACACTCCCGAGCGTTCTAAGGATAAATGCTCATTCAAAACTTAGAATTTATGGTTTCGTAGACTAGGGGCCAAGCATCCAAAAGTGAACCAAGAGAATGGGACCCTTAGTTGAGTCAACCTACGAAGCATCTTAGAAGTGTGTGTTTAGTGAATTCATTCCCTTTCCTTAGAAACTATGACAAATGGCCGTTAATCTAACAGAGCGAGCTACATGAACTGTCCAACCCCAAAAGTAACCTGGACATTTCCCTGCTGTCGGTCAAGCATCCATAGCCCCAATGGAGTTGTCACTGTGACCCCATGAATATTTCTCTACTGCCAGCTAGGCATCCACAACCATAGTAGAGTTATCTGCACACCCATACGGGTGCTTGATTTTAGCATTTCTTTTCCCTTTCTTTCTTACAATTTTCTTTTAAGACTTTGTTCTTTTGCTCAACCGTGTAGGCATTGAAGCCTACTATGGGTTTGGGAACCACAATGGTCACTAGAGGGGATTTAATATTTTTTGCTCACTAAGTCATCATAATAGCTACTGTACAACCCTTTGGAAACCATTAATATGTGTTTTGTGTAGAATCTGAGATGAGTGTAAAAGGATTCAACCAAGGGTCAAGTTCTAAGGCAGAGTTCAAATGAGGAAGTCATTCTGAGGTAGCTATCAGGGACCAACGGTTGAGAATGAGGATTTATCCAAAGAAAACTAAGAGTGGGAAACAAAGTGAATCATTCACTGAATAAGCACGACCACCGTAAGAGAAACAAAGAACACCCTCATCAAAACAAACAACCAGGAAACGGGAAAAAAATGAAAGCGATGCAAAGAAACAAAACGAAAGAAAACCAAAAGTAGCCTAAACTAACCTATATATAAGTATTTATAGGAGAGCAGCTCAGAAGAGCTCAAGCTTGGAAGTAATGCTTCAGGTGTTTCCTGTTGATAGGCAGCGGGACATCTTCACCGGTTAAATTCTTTAGGCAGAAAGCATTATCTCCAAGGATCTCAGTGATTTGAAAGGGGAAAAGCCAAAGCATGTTGAATTTGTCATGTCCCTCTTTCTTCTCATGGGTCTTGTCCCAACATAGGACTAGATCAGCAATTCTAAAGGCCTTGATCTTGGCTTAGCGGTCGAACCATCTCTTGACTATGCCCTGATGTTTAGCAAAATTTTCTATTGCACAATCTCATACTTCTTCTAAATGTAATAGCTTAGCCAAGCGAGCTTCTCTACGATCCCCTCCTTCATAAAAGTCATTGATGAACTGGAGGGTGGGGATTTTTAAGTGGATTGGTAATATAGACTCTAAGTCGTAGATGAGGTGAAATGAGGAATCACCAAGTGTAGCCTTATGGCGTGTGCGATCTACCCAAAGGGAAAAATGGAGCTGGGTATGTCAGTCCTTGGGATTCCTATCAAGTAGTTTTTTAATCACAGTAATCAAGTTCTTGTTTATGGATTCTTCCAGGCCATTTCCTTGGGGGTAGTAGTTGGATGAGAATTTGAGGGAAATTCCATAATCAAAGGCCCAACTAGCAAATTTAAGTGAGAAAAATGTAGGGCCATTATCACACACTAATGCATAGGGGCAACCAAAACGATTCACAATGAAACTTTCAAGAAGATTCGTAACTACCTCTGTTGTGAATTTCCTACATGCAATGGCCTATGTCCATCTAGTACAATAATCAGAAGCAGTCAGAATGTACCTATGTCCTGAAAATGATGGTGGGCTCACCAGACCAATAAAGTTGTGACCCCATTGTGCAAATGGTCTCACCTCCAAAACTAGTTGCAAGGGGACAATAACGTTCTTTTCTCTGGTTGCGGCAATCTAGAATATGTGGCACGTGAAGACATGGTTGTGAGTGCCCTTGAAGACTATTGGCCAATAGTAACCTAATCGTATGACTAATGCCAGACTTGTCATGAAATTCTTTCAAAACTTTGTCAACTTCTTCTTTCCTGAGGCATCTCAAATAGACACCTTTGTGATTCCTCTTGTAAAGTATAGAGCCTTGCAACATGTAGATGCTTCTTTTCAGATGGAGAGCACATTTCTAGACTCCTTGTAAGTTGGGCGGGCACTTGTGGCTCATCAAGTAGTAGACTATGTCATTGTACCATTTCCCTGGGGAAGTGTCTTCAAGCTGATATTGTTGAACTATGAGCTCAGGTCCCACTTCATCGGCTATTTTTGCTATCATTCGAGTGAGTGTCTTCCCTCTGACCAACTTCATTGGTTGAATCTCCATGTCATATTCTTGCAATAGGGTAACCCACTTTTCTCTTTGTTCCCCCAACTCATTTTGCATAAGCAACGTCTTCACCGCTGGGTCAGGAACTATGGCAAACACCTTATTGCGTAAGATGTAATGTAAAAACTTCTTAACTCCTCTAACCAGGGCATATTCCTACTTTTCCATGTTGTGATATCACAACTCTGTATCCTTCAAAGGAGCACTCATGAAGGCAATAGGGTACTCATTTCCATCATTGTTTTTCTGGGTCAAAATGTTGGCACATGAGTGATCTAAAGCAAAGAAGTAAATGTAGAAAAACTTCAGATAGTCTGGGATAACTAGAATAGGTGCCTCAACAATTTCTTTCTTAATTTATTCAAATGAATGCTTTTCTTTTGGGGTCTACTCGATCTTAGCATCTTGTTTCAGCATAACATTAAGTGGCTTCACAATTTCAACAAATCCTGTAATGAACTTCCTGACGAAGTTTATCTTTCCGAAGAAAGACTTCAATTCTTTCTTGTTGCCTAGCAACATGATTTTTAATAAGGATTGAATGTGGTCAGGGTCAATGGAGATGCCTCATTCCGAGATAACATTCCCAAGAAATTTCCCTTTAGTGACTCCAAAAATACAATTCTTCGGATTAAGGGAAATTCCAAATTCCCTGCACCTTTGGAAAACTTTGCACAAATCAGAGACATGGTCACTCTATTTCTTTGAAAACACATTCAAATCATCCATGTATATGATTATGCACTTTCCAATCAGATATTTAAAAGCTATGTCCATGGCACGCTAAAAGGTGGCACCGATGTTGATGAGCCAAAATGGCATTCTTCTATATACAAATGTGCCCCACTTGGTGGTGAATGTTGTTTTATGGCAATCCTCGTATTGCACCATTACTTGGTTATATTCATAATATCCATCGAGAAAGGACATCATATGTGAATCATTGATGATCTGCAACACTTCATCCAATGAAGGCACTGGATAATTATCTTTCTCTAAGGCTCTGTTCATATTGTGGAAGTCCACACACAATCTATTTTCTTTGTTCTTTTTCCTAACTAGGACCAAATTAGCCACCCACATGGAGTGCCTAAAGGGAAAGATGATTTTGGCTGAAAGTAATTTTTGCACCTCTTTGTAAATGATTGGCTCGAGCAAGGCATTGATAGGGAGCTATCTTTGTCAGAATGGCCGCACGTCAACCTTGAGAGGGATGGTCTGCATGATGATGGAAGTTTCATAAGTCTTCAAGTCTTCATAGCTCCATGCCACCACATCATGATACTTTTGTAAAGCATCAATGATCCCTTTCTTTTCTTCTACAATACACACCTTGCCAATAAAAACATTTTTAATTTCCTGGCTATTCTGAGGTTGTGGACGTCACATTGGTTATTTATGGACTCTTTCTTTGCTTGCTGGTCCTGATCTCTAATGTGATCCAAGTCAAATATGTGTTCAAGTTGAACCATACCTCTGGGGATTGTATTGGTTTTTAGGTTGATGACCCCTTCTATATCTAATTCAGCTTCCTTTGGATCAACTTCATCAATGATTTGTGTGGAAAACACATCAACACTTGTAATGAACTCAAGGATATGCTTATCATCATTGAATACCTAGAAATGAGTGACATTGTCTGGCACAGATGGTGTGGAAGTCAACTCAACAGTGAATTTCTTGAGTCCAGACAAAGAGAGGGGTTGTAAAGTGTTGGCTGCTTGAGCCAAAGCATTAGTTGTATGGTTCTAAGAATGAGGGATCAACTATATATTAAATGCATCTAGACTTTCTAAGAGATCGGAGACTCTATGCCTATAGTTTTATAGTCTCTGTCATGACAAGAGTATAATTTCCTGACTTGTTTGACCACCAACTCGGAGTCACCAAAAACTTGCAACATTTTAACATTTTTCCTTAAAGCCATTAAAAGACCATGTACTAAAGCTTCATATTCTGCTACGTTATTGGTGCAATAAAATTGAAGTAGGTGGGCGGAAAAGTATGTCTTTCCTGTGGGGTTGATGAGTTCAAACCCGACATTGGATCCTTGTTTGGATTTGGACCCATCGAAGTGTAGCATCCAAAACTTAGGTGAGTCCTTGACTTCGGGGCCAATGAGGCATGACTTCTCCTTTAGTTTCACCCTTGCATTAGAGGTTTCCCGGGTAGGTGTTGGCTGAGTGAATTCTACAACAAGTTGCTCTGTCAACAATTCTTCTTTGGGGGCGAGCCATCCTTTGATATATTCCACTGCTGTTTGGCATAAAAAACACTCAAACTCAGAATGGGAAGCATGAGCTATTGGAAATTCATCCTCACACCCAAACTAAGTTGATTTTGTGTGCATTTTTCCATAAAGTCTCAGAATCCATCTAGCAATCCTAAAGTTCCATCTTCAGGAAACTCCTCATCATCGGGTTCTACTAACATTTCGGTGCTCTGAGGTGTATGGGCTAAATTGATTGGAGGCCTACATTACACTACAAAGACTTTTGCAACCATCCCTTCTCCCGAATCTTCCAATTCTTCTTGATATGTGACGAGAGAGTAGTTTCCTAGGTCGGTCTTGACAAACAACACCTCGTTGGTGTTGTTGTACTCAGTAATCATGAACTTCATATGGGGCTCATGATCTATACAAATTTGATTTGGTAGTCCTTTCCAGGGAAACCACATGTGAGAGTGATCCATTGTAGCATATCCATTCAGTTTTCTAGTGAAGTCTCACCCAAGGATAATCCCATAGGTGTCAGGGATGTCTGCCACCTAAATGTTAATGACTTGCTATACCCTTGGGTCTGTGACAATCTGCATTGGGATCTGATTCATTTCTCCCACTATGTTAACCTCAGTTTTATCCAGTTGAGTCACATTTCTTCTCAAAGGTGTGGGGGTAATACCAATAGCTTTGCATACTACTAGGGGCATGACATTGGCCTACGCTCCTGAATCAAGCAGGAAATTGTGCAAATTCTTTTTGAATATCCGGATGGTGGTGAGGAAGGGCTATGTTTTCAACTTTCCTTGGAAGAGGCCCATAGGCGTGACCACCTGAGCTACCTGAACTTTGTTCTTATCGCTAGCCTTATCCTTAGTCTACCTGGAGGGCTGATCCTTGGGGTTTTTCCTATTGTTATGATCTAATTCCTTTGCAAGCTGCTTACCCGTTGACTGATTTTGAGGTGGATCAACCTTCTTCCCATGAATTTGTTGAATAACAGGCTCACTTGGAGGGTCTTCGAAAGAGACTCTCTTGGCTGGTATTTCCTATGCTTCCTTAGAGGAAGGAGTTCCATTAATTACCCTAAAGAAGGCATGCCTAACTGCAGGAACCTTAAGTAAATCAAAGGCGGACAAGCTGATTTTGATCTTCTTAAACTCCTCTATGACATATTCACCCATTTGCTCAATTTCAGTTTCAAAGGCTCTGCCTATGGCAGAGCTAGCAGGTTGGGCTCTTTCCTGGCTTGATTGATTTTGGGGTTGACCTTGAGGCTAGTTTTGTGGTTAGTTTTGAGGTTTATTTAATGGCCTATCCTTATTGAGGTATTAAGTGGGTACATGAGGAAAATCGAGATTATTGCTGGCATTGGGGTCACTCGAGGTGCTAAAGTTATTGGGCGGAGTGGAAGTCATGAAAGGTCCTCCTGCTTGTCTATTCCTAAGGTAGTAGGGAGTCGCTCTCTCGTGGAACATATGAACCTCATCTACGTATGATTCTTCCTCATCTATTGGACCATTGTCTATTGAAGAAAAAATCTAAGAAAAGGTTTCTTCGCTACTTACCTCTTGGATTTTGTCCTCTTTTGGTGGAGCATCCTCACATTCTAGGACATTGGTCTCGCTTTGTGGGAATGGTACTAGATTGACCATGAGATAGGAGGAGTCATAGGGCTCAGATGGTAATAGGTCGCGACATCCAACATTGTCCACGACATTTTGAACTTCGACTTGGAGGATTTCTGTGACAATGAGAAACTTAGGGAAGTCCAATTCAGAGTGCCTGCTAGTTTTGCAAATTCAGCACCATCCAGAGAGAGCCGCTTCAACAAGGTACATGCCAGTAGTTGTATTTTTAGCATTAGGAGGCTGGTCAAATGGAGGAGGAACACCTCCATTGTTGGGCCTAGTATTCAATGTTCTATTTTTTCTTTGGGCTGGCCTGCTTTCAAAATTCTAGTTAGAATTCTACCCTCTTTCATAACTTTGTCCCGAGGAGGGACCTGCATCAGGACTACCCCTATTTTCCTTGTTGAGGTTGGATTGAATGCTCTGCTGGGAAGCTTGCAGCTGATTATTCTAATTTCTCAAGTGTGTCATCTCCGTGGACATCTTCTTGATCATTTTAATCAGCTCATCAAGCCGATCTTTCTCATTGTTACCTGGCTATGGAACTTGATTTTGAAGGAAAATGGGTGGGGCAATCGGCTGATTTTGTTGTGCTGGGGGAAATTTTAGTCCCTACAAGTATAATGGCATTTGAGGCTACTAAGAGTATGCCTCCTACTATTGGGGAGGCTAGGAATATGTCTGCTATTGTTGGGGTTGCAAGCATGGGGGCACGGGGGGCACCTAGTTCATCGACTATCCCGGATGTGGCACTATGGGCAGCTAAGGCACCTAGTTCATAAGAGGTTTCTATTGAGTGAACACTTGGTTGAGCCCTTGAACCTACATCAGATGAGCCACTGGACCCAAGGAATGAAGCGAACCATAATTTTTTTCCCCAAGTCTGTACTTGCAATAACTACCTCTGCATAAACATCCACTAGTCTGGTTAGAGGTGGTCACATTCTCTTTACCAATGCAGTTGTGAGGTTTTCCAATGCTACGTAATAGACTGGAAAGGAAACAACATCATTGAGTGTATATGGGGCTTGCAACCTTGTGTAGGCTCAGTGGAATCGATCATTGAAGGAGTTGATCGATTCATTGATTTCCTTGCGAACAGTTGTGAATTGTCGATATCGCTTTGAAGGGCTAATCGAGATCTTGTATTTCTACAAGAAGGTGTTCATCATCAAATCCCAATATGTAATGGATCCTTCTAGAAAGTTAATATACCAATAGAAGGTCTCTTTCCCCAACAAATAAGGGAAGAGCCTGATCGATCTGCATGTCTTTTAGCATTGTTTGGAATATCTTAATGTGCTCCTTAGATGTCCTCTATGGATCTCGAGGATTGAAATTTGAACAAAATCTCTCCAGATTCTTAGGCATGTCATGGTAGGAATTGAAGTACAATGGAGAAGGATTTTTCCCAAGCGAAGCCATGAGGGGAGGTGGAGGTGGTATTTTTTGGTGAATAGTAACCTGAGGCTACACAAGAGCAACGACAATTGGGACTGCTCCTTGGACTTGGAGGGTAGGGAAAGAGGAAGCACACTGGCTATGGGAAGCAAGAGGTGGGAAAGCAGTGTGATATGGCTGAGTGGAATGGGAAAAGGAGAAGGAAGTTCGCTAACTTTGAGGTGAATGGAAAGAGAAGGGAAGTGAAGGAAAAGGTGAAGTGGATGGAAAAAATTCGATCAAAGTCGGTAGGCCTCAGAGTATCCCACAAGATATGGTCTTGAGATGAAGTAACATGACAGGAAGCACCAGAATCAAGTACCCACCCATCTCGATTATCAACCAAGGTAGTGATCAAAGCATGTCCCTGTCCAAGATTGTCAGAAGTAGCAATGCCAACAAAACCAAAAAATGACTCTTCATGAGAGGGGGAGTGAGGAGATTTAACTGTAGTAGGTGGGAGAGTGATATTGTGATCCTTAAGTATTTGCCGAAGCTCATGTATTTCCCTCTTGAAATAGTTATCCTCAATGTGACCAAGCCCATTGCAGAAGTTACATTTGGGCCTTTCTCTCTTTGGCTTGTCTTCCTTAGGTTGAGAAGATGGTTCAGAAGAAGCTCTTGACTTTGATTTTCCCTTATGCTTACCCTTTCCTTTGGATGATCCTGCTACCAATGCATGTGACTTGGTGGATATATCAGCTTGAGTGAGCTTGGATTGCTCTCGGGTTAGCCTTTCACAAAAAGTCTCAAATGAAGGCATGACAAAACTATCACCAAGTCCATCCATGGTGGAATAGAAAGAAGTAGCAAAGTACGGAAAGGAACCTCTCAACTTGGAAAAAATATGAAAATGCATTCTTTGTCAGACTTATCTTTTCCACAACCTGTAAGCTGAGTTCGTAAAGACTTAAACCTTACCAGGTAGTCTTCAATAGAAGGAAATTGATCAACAGCAAGGGAGGAAAGTTCTGACTCCAATTGTAAAGCTCGAACATCACTAACTGAACCAAAAAGATCCTTGAGCTTGTCCCAAACCTCCTTGGGAGTATGGCACCCCTCAATATGGAAGAAAAAAGAGGTAGATACATGAATAGCAATGAGCCCCATTGCCTCTTCACACTTAGTCTGATGCTGGAATTTCTCATATTCCCTGGTAAGATGAGGTTGATTCTCATTCAAAGTGGACCAAAGTCCCTTTGACCTAAGGAGACACTGCATACTGACTTTCCATGTATGATAATTGTGAGGAGTAAGGATCTCAAATCCTGTTTCAGCCATTGGAGAAGAACAACAACCAAGACAAATATTTTTGACAAAAAATATGAATGCAGATATCTGATGAACTAGCAACTGAAGTGACGCTTCTGAAACAAACTGAAAAGCGAGAAAGAACCTCTAAACCCAAAAAACTAGGGTTTCCACTTCAACTGAGAATAAAAAATCATAGGAGCAGAATCTGGAAAAATAGAGCACACCATTGGAAATTTGATAGAAATACCTTTCCAACGATATATCGTTTGTGAATTTTCGATACTGTATGTAGAAGATATGGCCTCTGGAAGATTCTGCCTGATTGGATGAGGTACTGGCTAACTGGGCGCAAAAATGGAGCACCCTAGGGAAAAAAAATTTTGGCCCTTGGTCGGTGATAGGACCATGGGCTGCGTTGGCAGTGAAAAAAAAAATCTCTGCCACTCGGGCGGCGTCAGAGTGGTGGGTCGGAGGTGGAGAATGGTGGCGCGGCCGGAGGAAAAACCAACGGAGGTCAGCGAGAGTAGGTCGGAGTCTTCAACGGAAAACGGAGGTCGGCGGTTGCGGTCGGCATGAGATCTATGGTCACCAGTAGGATACACCGACAGATGGGAGCCGGGAGTCGTCGACGGGAGCGGGTGGTCGAAGATGTCGGTGTCCGCAGAGTCTGACGAGGGTGATGCTGGATGACGCAGGTTGATGCGGTCGGCAGAAATTTTTTGAGTATTGCAAATATTTGCAATTCAAAAATTTATTAAAAATGCTGATAGAATATAAATACCGACGGGTGGAATAATCCCAAACTATATCCGCACAAAAAAAAAATTAACGCCGACCCAAATTTAATTGCCAGTCGCCTTGCAGAGTGAAATTTATGCAGGAACTATAGAAAAATTTGCCCAAAAATAGCCATAATTTTTTTTTGATTTTTCTAAAAAAATTTTGCCTTGATGGAGGACTTACAGGGATGATTTTTTTCTGCAAAACTGTACGGATAGTACAAAAAATGCAAACCCTAAGATGTACCTCACAGGCTCCCGATTGAATCTACTCTGATTTTGACAAATGAACAGGCGATCTGTGGGTTTTGAGGCCTTCTAGACGCAATGGAGAGGTTGGAGAGGGCCTGATCTACACCAGAAAACAACTTGGCTCCCGGGTAGAACCAACTAGCCTGTAACATAAAACCCTAAGCTTGTTTGAATCTTGCACTCCAAACTTCCTGGATCTAGGGTTGATGTTTCAATGGACTAGCTTTGATACCATGTTGAGATGATGGATTGCACAACCCCTGAAGCTTCAATAAAGGACTTTAGCCATGAAAGATAATCAACCACAAAAGAAGTGTTGCAACAATGGAATGTTGATTGAAGATTCTATTGATAATGATTGATATGATATATTACAAATGAACAAGATGCCTGATTATATAGGCAAGAATGAAAACCTAATATGCATGAGATGTTGCCATGTGTCATGATCTAACAACATGTGACAACATGTGAACCCTAATGGTGATGATCATTAAATGAGGAGATAAGTTCTAGAAGGAATCTTATCCCACAAACTAGGAAGGGGAATATTATCCCATTTATTAAATGATTGCAACCTAGGACTAAATGATTAAATGCAAGACCTAAGTAAACTTATGCTAGTGTAATAATTAATTAATTAATTACACCAACAAAATGAAGGGGGTTTATGCTTTTGAGAAGGATTGGTTTCTTCATGAGAACATAAATCCTTTTTAAATTTATGTGTCATTCCTTCATGAGGGATGGGTGTTGTATAGCTCCCATCACCACCATGGGGTAATCTTGTAGAATTAAGTTGAGTGAATGAAACACAAGGTTGTTTTGTTTTAGATTGTGAGATTTTGCACTCTCCTATAAAGGGAGGTGTAAAACCCCAATCATCATTAGAACTTGTATCTAAAAATGAATCGTTGGTATATGACTCTTTGGATTTTGAGAGTGAGATTTTGGATTCTCTATTGAGAGGAGTAAAATCTAACGACCCCCAATTATCACTAAAGAGGTTTATTGTTGGTGAAGGATTAACATCAACTTGTATAGGTTCAAATTTTTATTTTGGAATGAAATTATTAGGAGAGTTGGAAATTTTGTGATCATGTGATTCATAGCTTTGTTCATCTGCTTCAACCATGTATATCTTGTTGTTGTACTCAAATTTCATTGCATGGTCGAGAGTAGATGGTACTCCTTTCATAGCATAAATACATGGTCTCCCTAGGAGAAGATTGTATGAAAGGAGTCCTTGTATGATATGGATAGGGATAGGAAACACTATAGGTCTGACCTCAATAGGTAATGTGATCATCCCTAGTGGTTGCCTATTAACATTTTCAAAGCCACGAATATAAATATCATTAAGTTGAATGATCATTTTTTCCATGCCAATTTTATTTAGGAGCTCAATGCTACAGACATTAATTTCTGCTCCATTGTCTATGAGAGCGTTCCTAACTGTAGTTTCATTAATGATCACCTTTATCATCAAGGTTTTGTTCTTGTTTTGAGTCTCAAGTGAGGGAAATTCATGTTTAGGGAATGTGATTTCTAATTGTGTGACTTGTGTGGGATGAAAGGAGGGTTTTACATTATTCAATTTCATAGAAGCTTGGATCTCCTCTTGCTTTATTTGTAACATTTCTTGAAATAGGCACTTGTATGTAGGTGATAGTTGAATACATTGCCATATAGATATATTAGCAGGGGTCTTCTTAAGATCTTCAACTATATTATGAAAAGGTGAATGAGGAGCATTAGGAAAAATATGTTGAGGTGATGGTGATTTTGCGGGAGCTATTTGTGGTCCCCTACATTTTTGAGCAATTGTATTATATCTTGGTTGTTGCAAAACATTGTTAGATTGCATCATAGATTTCAAGAAATCCCTTAGTTTCTTATGTCAAAACAAAGTATGGAAATCATTTATTCAAACATGACAATCACATCAACACATCAATATTGACATTTGGTCAACACAAGTCAACTCAGTTAACTTCAATCAAATTTGGTCAAAACAAGTTACATTATCATAATCAGTCAAACTGTCAACTCTGGGTTATCTTTTAGATGTGTCCTTCTAAAGAATAGCCTTAGGATGTGTCCTTCTGAAGAAAAAATTCTGTCATTTATGCCTTACGGTGTGTCCTTAATAGGCATCGTCATCGTCACTGTCACCTGGCATTTTGAGGGATCCCTTTTGACATTTAGGGATCAATCCTCTTGACATCAACATTATTCAGGATGTGTCCTTCCTGAATTTTGCAATCTTTGACATTCGTCATCTTGGCATCGTCAAAACCTTGACACCCTGGCATCTCGACATCATCAAACCTGACATCCTGACATTAAAACACTTGACACTTGTCTTTTGGATTTTCATCATGTTACTAGTTTTTCAGTGAGATCCTGACAATAGGATTTAGAAAAGCAACGACGTATCATGATTGTCTTATCTTGTCTTTTGGCTTTCATGTTACTAGTTTTTCAGCGAGATCTTGACAACAAGATTTAGAAAAGCAGCGACATATCATGATTGTCATATCTTGTCTTTTGGATTTCATCATGTTACTAGTTTTTCAACGAGATCCCAACAACAGGATTTAGAAAAGCAGCGACATATCATTATTGTCTTATCTTGTCTTTTGGCTTTCATCATGTTACTAGTTTTTCAGCGAGATCTTGACAATAAGATTTAGAAAAGCAGCGATGTATCATGATTGTCTTATCTTGTCTTTGGATTTTTTTTTTTAATTTTTTTTTATCATGTTACTAGTTTTTTAGCGAGATCACAACAATAGGATTTAGAGAAGCAACGACGTATCATGACGTTTGTCTTGTTTCTTGACACACATGTTACTAGTTTCTCAGTGATGTCCTGATTTCGGGATTTAGAAAAACAACAATGTATCATGATAATGAATTTATTGTTGTATTTTGACAATCATGTTGCTAGTTTCTCAAAGATGTCATCGAAATAGGATTTAGAGAAGCAATGACGTTTCATAATTTGTCCTTTTTGTCCTTTTTGCTGGCGGTTGGTTATGACAAAAAGACTAGGGAAACAACACTCTCAGTATGAGTCATGATCATCCTTGTTTGTGACTGCTTGTCTTATGTGATGGTACGACCTTACACACCTTGATTTATGACATATCACGGTGTTTGTTGGCCATCACAACAATCTGCCCAGTGATGATTAAGAGCAATAAATATAAAAAGTCCTATGGTAATATTTTGAAAGATTTGGTCTAGGAATTAACATGCATCTTCTTTAGTCTTGTCATCTTCTCTCACCCATCTCATATAGGCATTGCATCCATATCATCATCCATATCTTTTGCACTAATATTTCTTTGTCTCTTCATATTCTAGTCTTCTCATCAATTTTGAGAGCACACCCGTGATCTTGGAACCCGTCTGTCCTCTAGAGGGGGCATACCGCTACCCTCCTCGTCGTTCTTCCTCATCTTATTTTGCACTAGGGAATATTTTTAACTTATATTTTTTGTCAAAATGTGACATGCTACATTATGAAAAAGAGGGGTAAAATGTAGATACTTAAAAATGACCTAGGCTTGCAAGCTCTGTTTTTACCACTTTTGTCATAACATAATTATGACATTTAATTATATTTTTGGTCCACATTCAACTATTAATTAAATAATTCATAATTGTTTAATTAATTCATGTCCTTTTATTCTTCATGATTATTAAATAAATAAATTCTATTTATTTATTAAATGTCATTAATTGTCTAAGTCTTCCCCTAATTAAATAAAATTCTAAATTTATTTAATTACCTTTCTTCATTTATTTCTTCCTGATTATTAAAATAAATAAATTTTATTTATTTATTTAATATGTCACTAATCCTCATAATTAAATGAATTTATTAATTTATTTAATTATTAATCTTATCTTCTAAATTAAATAATTATCTTTAATTATTTAATTACCAAATTTAACATTTCTCTCATTTTAAATAAGTTAATTATTTAAAATGATTTCACATTCTTAACTGTTAGTTCATTTTAGTAAATAATCTAAAAATTGATTATTTATTATTTCATAAAATCCATATTTTGAATTAATTTAATTCAAAATGGTAATATTCCTCCAAAAAATCAAGTAATCAGGCAGATTCTTAATTTTCCAAATCTGATTTTTAATTAAGCCCTTATCTTCTTGATATTTTGAATCTCACAAATCAGGCAGTCTTTATCTTCTTGATTTTCAAAAATCTTTATTTTCTAATTAATTATCTCATTTATTCTCCACCGCCGATTTGATCTTCTTAGATGACATCTTAATCACTTGTTTAAGGATTTTTCCCTAACCATGATTAGGGATTATCAGATTTAATCTCGTCCTCTAATTTTAGGTCTCTGTCGAAAGTCAATTTCGTCCGTCCATTCAAAATGGAATTTTCTATAAAATGCTATTTTGCTCACATTTTTGGATTACATGCATATAGATTACATTATTTTGGCATATTAAGACTTAGAGTTATTTTAGAATTATTTTGTCATAGGCATAGGCATAGACTTTAATTAAATCCTTCAAAGCTTGTGTAGGACTTAGAATTTCATTTTCAGATTGCTTGCACGTTGAATCTAAGGGCAACACGTCAACCAACAAGTTAGAAGGTGCTACGAAGATGAATCATGGAGGCTTCGACGATTAGCTGGTATAATCGTTCTATTTATATTTGCTTTCATTGTACTTTGTAGTTTCTTTGGGTTTATGCTTATATGCTTTCAATTCATTTGATAAACTAACCTAAAAATTAACCCTTACATACATTGGTGAATCTGACGTAAATCTTACAATTTTGCAGATAAATTGGTTTGTTTTCTTGTTTGTTTTTGCTGTTTTGCAGGTTACATTCAAGAATTCATACAAAATCCCATCATCTTCTTTTGAGCACAAAAAATGGGCACATGGAATCTTTAAAAACAATTATCTAGGTTTCTTAGGCCTTGTTCTTAGCTTTCTGAAACTTCAAACGATTTAAAATTTCGTTAAGATTTGAGAAAGTTATGGCTGTTTTAGTATTTGTTGTTTTTTAATCTAGCTTTTAAAACCGGCGTTTTCTTTTGCCTATAACGTTTTTTTTGTGTAGAATTTTGGAAAAATACTTTCTGGGTTTTGAAGGTTTGATTTTCAGTTTTCCGTGGATTCAAACAATTTAAAGTTTCGTTAAGTTTTGAGAAAGTTATCACTATTTTAATTTGTTGTTTTCATTTAACTTTTTCTTTTGTGTTACTAATCTCTTATTTTCAGCATGTGGCACAGCTTGGAGGGAGTCTAAAAAATTGTTTCTATAGAAACAAAAATTGAGTTTTTTCATTTTTTTAGGTATAATCAATTTTATTTGCTTTCAACAACAACAAATTGCATTTACACTCATGAGGATAAAATGAACCACAATTTGCATGTCACTCATTTGGTTTTAAAATGAACAACAAATTGCATATTTCATTCATGGGGGTTAAAACGAACAACAAATTTGCATGAATCACTCATTGGGCCTAAAATTTACAATTACAATTTGCATTTTGATGTCATTGGGCTAAAATGAACACAAGCATGCATTGAAACTCATATGGTTAAAATGAACTTGCATTCTCACGACATGAGTTTAAAATGAACTTTGTTTTTCATATTTGAAGTTAAACTTTTAAAAAGAACAAAGTGTCTTGTGTGTCCTCCTCACATTATCATTTGGTAATTAAAATTTACAAGTGTTTTCAAATTTTGTCACCTTGATGCAATAATCGAAGTATCCTCTCCCCTTGCGTATTCATGCGATCCTGGGTGTAAGAGAAATAGTTATCGCCTCTAGAATTTAGGTCTGTTTTGGTGGGAAAAAGTACTCACCCCAGGACAACTCAGACCGGTAGCACCCTGAACCCGAGGGACTTCTAGTCGGTATATAAAAGTGGATTCTTGGGGAAAGCCCAAGAATCATGCATATGGTTCTGACGAGATGGATTTGAAAGGGGACTCTCGCCACATGGATCATGCCCTATGAACGAAATGGCCATACTAAACACCTTTTGTTTTAGAGGCCAACCATTCTTCAGTCGTTGCTTGGTATAGTGCAAGGTACAGTATCATGCCTGAAGACACTCACTATTGATCCCCTTGAGTAGAGAGCAGTTCTTGGGAAGTCACTACCCAAGAATTCAAAGTTGGTGTGCTTGAATGACATTAATGAGCTGTGGAGGAGAGCCAATGCCACCAAAATTCTAAGCTATCCGCTCTCGAGAAGGAAAGGTGTTTAGCACCAATCCGGGGTATATCGATAGGCTATACCAAGTATACAAACCCTTGGCCTATTGGCCCATTAGGATCATGCTTGTCTCATATGCGTTTGTATACACCAAAATATTGTGCTTGCCAAGTGTTTTCAGGCATTCAAACAAAACAAAACATCACTGTCACAGACCATAAATCAAAGTCAAACTTGTCCAAACTGTGCATAAACATCTTTTTCTAGAAGCATAGGGTGGTTAGACAACTTTCTTCCAAGTCATTTGGACCTTTGCATTTCCATTCTTTAGACATTCAAGTCATCTTAGTCATCACCTTGCATAATTTATCCTTAAAAAAAAAAAAATCCAAAAATATTGTCATAACTTTCATCATAGTCCTCATTTGGCATCTAGACTTGGCATTGGTCATTTTCCTTAGTCAACATTTTCATATTAGTCTTCATTGTCACCTTGGCATTTGGCATCCTTTCTTGAAAATTTTATCACCTTGCATTAGTCATTTCCCTTAGACAAACATCATTATCACTTTGCATTTAGCAACATCATGACATCCACCACCTTGTCTTCCCTTCAACAAAATATTGATAGGCTTGCTAGTAAAGTTGAATACCAGTTACTTTGTAGAGGTCAATACCAACAAGCCTTCGACTTTAAGAGACAATTCCTCCAAACTGAAAATCAATGTCCTTCGTACCAACAATCCATGAGTCCTAGTCCTTTGTCCGTCTACCCTCACTACCAAAAGTCACTTAACACCATCCATGACATTAGTCCACAACAAACATCCATTAATCAGCCTTATCCTAACTTTGACAAGGGAAACCAACTGTCCACTAGTCCATTTCAAGTCTCCACGTCATATGCTAGTCCTTCACCTATCAATCCCATCCAAGTCTACATGCCTTATCATCCATCTACCAACTCATGTCACATTCCCACATCATACCATATCGATCTGGTCCAAGTCTCTACGTCCTATTTTAGTCAACCTTACACCAATCCAATCCAAGTCCCTATGTCATATCCTATGTTGTCACCAACTAGTCTAGTCCAAGTCCCCATTTCTTATCCTAGTCTTTCACATACTAGTCTAGTCCAAGTCCCCATGTCCTATCCTAGTCCTTCATCCATTAATCCTTTTCAAGTCACCCCCTCACAAGCCACATCTAGTCATGAAAATTTTGTCATTACTCCAAGGCACGTCTCATTGTCGAAACTTGAGGATACATGTCAAAATGAAAGCCCAAATCATGACCTTATAATGCCATCCTCATGTCAAGAACAAGGTAGTCCATCCCATGACCCTATCTTTCAGTCCATCCAAGAAGTCCTTCAAGACAATCATGACATCAAAAATATACTTATCCTTGACAATGATTATATTCCCAATTATATCATCCATGACAGCCCCATCTTTGACTAGGAAGTCCAAATCCATGACAACCCCATATTTGACCAAGACCCTACCATTGACCAAGAAATCCAAAATGATCCACTCCTTGACCCTTACGCCATTTATGATAAAAAAATTACAAACCTATTCAGGCCTCGACTATCGCCACTTTCCAAGATGAGACACTTGCCTCGATTGGACCCATAGATGATCTTCCTCCAGAAAAAGAGTCTTCCACTATGGACGTATTTGCAAATGATGAAGCTATAGATAACTTCATGGGACTATATGATAATGACCATCAAGACAGTTTTGACATTGACTTGGAATGACCAGTAGAATCAATTGAACCTAACATGTCACAAGATCAAACCAAAGATATCAGTCAGAAATATGTCCAACATGACAATGAAGCTAAGACACTTTATCAACTAGGGTCATCTATCTTTGTCAGAGCATGCTTCCTTGCAGACGAAAGTATTCCTAGTGACAGTGTCCACATATACCATGATGGGTTAGCATCTTGCTTTCAAAACAATAAATACCCCATTGCAAACAAAATATGTCAAAGAATGCAATATCAAGGAAAAGGACTAGGCATACATGAGCAAGGAATTTGAGAACCAATACAACTTCAGGAAAATTACAGACATCAAGGTCTTGGCTATTCTTCAGTTAGAAAATCAAACGATGTCAATGGAACCTCCTTGATACTGGGGGCAACCTTGTCAGATACAAACATCAAAATAGAGTCCATGAGAAATCCTTGTCATAAGGTTGTTTCCAACACCCCATCCACCCACACCATAAACCATCATTCTCAACATCTTAAACCTTCCCTTTGTAACCAACAAAAAAAAAGTCTTACAAAGTTAAAATTCAAATGTCAAAGGCCATTGAATCAGACAAAAAGACAAGTGGACAAATGAAATTAAAATGGATCCCAAAGAAAAGTGGATCAAGCAAAGAAAATATGTCAAAAGGAAAAGTTAATTACAATGTGGAGCCACAAGTAAAGAGGACTCCCACATATAACAGATGTCCACCTCCTTCAAAATGGTCATCAAGCAAGGCATATAAAAGTGTTGGTTCTAAACATTGTCCCAATCAAAATTCCAAAATCTGTCATCCACCATCCCAAGTTTGGAAAATAAAAAGTGATTCATCCAAATGTCCAAACAATCTTTCCACATCTACCATCATTTATCATAATCCTATATCTTGTCTAAAGTCCAAAAATCCCATGTCACACATCCGTCACATCTTGGCAACAACTCTTTACCATAGGACTCTCATGGCACTCTATCACAATGTGTGTATTCTGATAAGGTCAACTCTAGTATCAAAAAGGATCACAATGACATTGATCAGTTGTATTCAAGCACTATGATCCTGACAAGACAACTCCTTCAGCAAGGTCATTATTGGCATATCATGGCACCAGTCTCTACATTTGCACCGTCAGTGGATTCAAAACAGTCAGTGGTTATCTAAAGCATCTAGGCTATCCACAAAATCAAAAATACTAAAAAAATTGAAAAATGTAAAACATCGTCACCCTGATGAAAACCTGGCAAACAGGCATCTTGGTGACACCAAAAAAATCAAAAAGTCAAGAAAATAGTAAAGAAAAAAATTTCATCCAATGGTGAAAACCTGGCAAACAGGTGCCCTAGATAAGTACCATGATGAAAACCTGGCAAACATGCATCATATGTAAAATAAATCATCTATGTGGACTCTTACACTTGGGGGAAAGTCGTCTCATCTCCTGGGCCTTCCTGTTGGCATTGGCATCCGACCATTTAATCCATATCATTCTCACCTATCTTGGTCTTGACATAAAATTGACACACATAAATCATGTTTTGGGAAAACTTTTGACATGCCTATCCTTTGTTCATACATTATTCGTGAAACATCATGTCATTACTAACATAAACCTTGTTATCCTTATGTGACATAGTCCTTGAAAATCATATGACAATTCCCTTAGTCTCATGTCTCCCATCCTTTACCAAGGCCATCTCTCATCCTTTCATGTCTGTCACCTATCTTGGTTTTCCCTTGTCAAATAATCTAAGGATGCGCCATCATCCCATTTATTCCTAACCAAGTCATTCGAAATGCAATGAGTCTAATTCATACAAGCACATTATCCAAAACATTACTTGACTTTGTTCCTGGCCTGACTGCAGACCTCGATACTTTCATCACATTATCGTCGTCCTCACGTTGTTTTGGGATGCATCCTTCCCACGTCAAACAACGTTGTCATCACCTGTCACTTGGTATTCAACTTGACTAGGGGCACAATCATGTTTGTCCTTAGATTTTCATGTGAAGGAATCAGTCACATGCATTTGTCATGATCCTTTTAAACCATTCAAAAAAGACAAAAACATCACAAAAAGTCCTAAAAAAAGACAAAAACATCATAAAAGTCTTGAAAAAAGGAAAAAACATCACAAAAAGTCCTAAAAAAAGACAAAAACATTACAAAAGTCCTAAAAAAGATAAAAACATCACAAAAAGTCCTAAAAAAAGACCAAAAACATTGCAAAATGTGCTGAAAAAAGACCTAAAAATTGAAAAATGTCCTGAAGGAACCACAATGAACCGTCAAACTATCTCAAAATCCCAAAAATAGAGTCACATTTCATCATGTCTGTCATATTAGTCAAGTCTTTGTCATTTGTTCGAACTACGTTGTCTCTGCGCATTTGCTACGTAGGCAAGACTCATATTTGAGTCCCCAAGACATTAGGTCAGTCCTTTTAGGTTTATCAAAATAAAATCATGAAACAATCTTTGGTCATCAAGACAAAGTCATTGGTCGTGTTGAACTATGAGGTCTTTGAGTGCATGACGTAGGGAAGTCCATCTGTCGATGAGCCCGCGAGGCTGCACTAGGTTAGTCTATTAGGGTTCATGGCACTGCACTAACACACACGTCAAAAGTCTTCAAGTCAAAAAAAATCCTTTTCCAAACGGGAAAACTCCTAATACAAAGTATGGCAATCATTTATTCAAACATGACAATCACATCGACACATCAATATCGACATTTGGTCAATACAAGTCAACTCAGTTAACTTCAATCAAATTTGGTCGAAACAAGTTACATTATCATAATCAGTCAAACTGTCAACTCTGGGTTATCTTTCAGATGTGTCGTTCTGAAGAATAGCCTTAGGATGTGTCCTTCCTAGGCATCGTCACTATCATCCAACATTTTGAGGGATCCTCTTGACATCTAAGGATCACTCCTCTTGACATCAGTATTCTTCAAGATGTGTCCTTCTGAAGAACAAACTTTGTCATTTATGCCTTAGGATGTGTCCTTCCTAGGCATCGTCATCGTCATTGTCACCTGGAATTTTGAGGGATCCCTTTGACATTTAGGGATCAATCCTCTTGACATCAACATTATTCAGGATGTGTCCTTCCTTAATTTGGAAATCTTTGACATTCCTCATCTTGGCATCGTCAAAACCTTGACACCCTGGCATCTTGACATCATCAAACCTGACATCCTAACATTAAAACACTTGGAATCTAGAAACACTTGGAAAACACTTGACATTTGTCTTTTGGCTTTTCATCATGTTACTAGTTTTTCAATGAGATCCTGACAATAGGATTTAGAAAAGCAGCGATGTATCATGATTGTCTTGTCTTTTGGACTTCATCATGTTACTAGTTTTTTAGCGAGATCGTGACAACAAGATTTAGAAAAGTAGCGACGTATCATGATTGTCTTATCTTGTCTTTTGGCTTTCATCATGTTACTAGTTTTTCAGTGAGATCCGAACAGCAGGATTTAGAAAAGCAGCGACGTATCGTGATTGTCTTATCTTGTCTTTTGGCTTTCATCATGTTATTAGTTTTTCAGCGAGATCTTGACAACAAGATTTAGAAACGCAACGACGTATCATGATTGTCTTATCTTGTATTTGGATTTTTTTATTTTTTATTTTTTTATCATGTTACAAGTTTTTCAGCGAGATCCCAACAATAAGATTTAGAGAAGCAGTGACGTATCATGACGTTTGTCTTGTCTCTTGACACACATGTTACTAGTTTCTCAGCGATGTCCTAATTTCAGGATTTAGAAAAACAACAATGTATCATGATAATGGATTTATTGTTGTATTTTGACAATCATGTTGCTAGTTTTTGAAGGATGTCCTCGAAATAGGATTTAGAGAAGCAACGACGTTTCATGATTTGTCCTTTTTGTCCTTTTTGCTGGTGGTTGGTTATGAAAAAAAGACTAGGGCAACAACACTCTCAGTATGAGTCATGATCATCCTTGTTTGTGACTGCTTATCTTATGTGATGGTATGACCTTGCATACCTTGATTTATGACATATCACGGTGTTTGTTGGCCATCACAACAATCTGCCCAGTGATGATTAAGAGCAATAAATATAAAAAGTCCTATGATAATGTTTTGAAGGATTTGGTCTAGGAACTAACATGCATATTCTTTAGTCTTGTTATCTTCTCTCACCCATCTCATATAGGCATTGCATCCATATCATCATCCATATCTTTTGCACTAATATTTCTTTGTCTCTTCATATTCTAGTCTTCTCATCAATTTTGAGAGCACACCCGTGATCTTGGAACCCATCTGTCCTCTCAAGGGGGCATACCGCTACCCTCCTCATCATTTTTCCTCATCTTATTTTGCACTGGGGCATATTTTTAACTTATATTCTTTGTCACAATGCGACATGCTACATTATGACAAAGAGGGGTAAAATGTAGACACTTAAAAATGACCTAGGCCTGCAAGCTCTGTTTTTACCACTTTCGTCCTAACATAATTATGACATTTAATTATGTCTTTGGTCCACATTCGACTATTAATTAAATAATTCATAATTGTTTAATTAATTCATGTCCTTTTATTTTTCATGATTATTAAATAAATAAATTATTTATTTATTAAATATAAATTGTTGTAACTTTCTTCATTTATTTCTTCCTGATTATTAAAATAAATAAATTTTATTTATTTATTTAATATGTCATAATCCTCATAATTAAATGAATTTATTAATTTATTTAATTATTAATCTTATCTTCTAAATTAAATAATTATCTTTAATTATTTAATTGCCAAATTTAACATTTCTCTCATTTTAAATAAGTTAACTATTTAAAATGATTTCACATAATCGGGTTCATTTTAGTAAATAATCTAAAAATTGATTATTTATTATTTCATAAAATCCATATTTTGAATTAATTTAATTCAAAATGGTAATATTACTCCAAAAAATCAAGTAATCGAGCAGATTCTTGATTTTCCAAATCTGATCTTTAGTTAAGCCCTTATCTTCTTGATATTTCGAATCTCACAAATCAGGTAGTCTTTATCTTCTTGATTTTCAAAAATCTTTATTTTCTAATTAATTATCTCATTTATTCTCCTCTGCCGATTCAATCTTCTTAGATGACATCTTGACCACTTGTTTAAGGATTTTTCCCTAACCCTGATTAGGGATTATCAGATTTAATCTCGTCCTCTAATTTTAGGTCTCTGTTGAAAGTCAATCTTGTCCGTCCATTCAAAATGACATTTTCTATAAAATGCTATTTTGCTCACATTTTTGGATTACACGCACATAGATTACATTATTCTGGCATATGAAGACTTAGAGTTATTTTAGAATCATTTTGTCATAGGCATAGGCATAGACTTTAATTAAATCCTTCAAAGCTTGTGTAGGACTTAGACTTTCATTTTCAGATTGCTCGCATGTTGAATCTAAGGGCAACATGTCAACCAACAAGTTAGAAGGTGTTACGAAGATGAATCATGGAGGCTTCGATGATTAGATGGTATAATAGTTCTATTTATATTTGCTTTCATTGTACTTTGTAGTTTCTTTGGGTTTATGCTTATATGCTTTCAATTCATTTGATAAACTAACCTGAAAATTAACCCTTAGATACACCTATCTTTGCAGGAAAAGAGTATCATGATTTACATTTGTTAGCAATCAATTTGTGAATCTCTATTACTTTCCTATACATTTCCAATAAGATTATCCTTTTAGTGGGGTACCTTGGAATCTTGAGGGGAGCCTTATGAAAACCAACTAATCTGATGTATGTGAAGGTCATAAATTATATAACCAATTGCCCCAATTCTTTAGTTCTATCATGGCTTCTAAGGAGGTTCTTTAAAAAAAACCATTTTCAAGCCCTCTAATGAAGACATGGTTGAAATTATCATTTACCACAGTAATTCTTGTTACTAGAATTTACCTCCAGTTGTGGGTAGTGCTCATAATCTTGACCTCTCCGAACTGAAGAGATCCTACTCTGGTGAATTGTCAAAAGCTTGCTTGATAGACCAACAAGTAGACTAGATAAGATGTCATGTAGAATTTACCATTGTGAAGTATATCTTTGATATGTGTATGCAGATTGCTACTAATTATGGTAGCCTAATCATTTTTCTTGTCATTTATGATGACCAACATGAAGTGGAAAATCCATGGGTAGATTTCTCTAGCATTTGAATAACCAAAAACTTTTCTTAGGAGTGTGATTTGATCCTTGACGTCTTCTCTGAATTCACTCCTATGCCACACTCTTTCCATCTTGAGTGTTATCTTCCTTGGGTTGAGAAACATTTGAGTATTAATAACATTGAGAGAACTCACATTGTGTTTCTCAAAATAATCCATTTCCCTTTTCATGTCAATGGTTTAATATCTAGGGAAAAATAGAATTCTAAATACTTTCTCAATCATATTTGGACTTATATCAAGGATCACTTCTCTAAATGGCCCCAATATTCTCCTATGCTTGTTATCATAGTATTGAGTGCAAGTCAATACTAGTTCAGGTGATTGTATTGAGACTGGGAAGGTAGCTTCTTCCACAAACTCAGAATTAGCCAAAGAGGTGGCCTTAACTGATCTATGTTCTTCATTATAAATTCTTCTATAGAATTAATTCATATATATGTATCCTAGATCAGTATGTCCAATAAATTAATAAGCCACCCATCAAAATATTCAAGGAGACAATTAAAAATAAATGAATTAGCATCCCTTACCAAGCATCAAAGACAAGTCATTCTAAATTGCATTGTAATAAAATATCCTTTAAATCCACACTTATGAAAAACTCCAGTTTATCAGGCCTTGGTTCTCAGTCATACCTCTTATTGCTTACTAAAGGTATCAAGCATTCTAAAAAAACTCTTTGAAAAACAATTTTGCAAAAGCTATGTTCATTACTTTTTTTTGTTGGGCATCAACATTCGAGAAAGTGGCTTATTATTTGTCTCTTATCAAACCCCAACTACTAAGAGAAATACTTGTTAACTGATGTTTGATAATACATTGCCATTTCGGGTGGGATTCAGGAGTTTCAATTATCTCTTAAGCCCACAAGGTCTTATTTTTTAGGGTGTACACTTGATCACCGATATCTAGTAGAAACCAAAAAAATTCCATCGAGTGTCGAGGATCAGGGTTTGAAAGTAAAGGTTATATCTTAAGGATTTTTGTAATAATTGGTAGAGTGAAGTCTCGACATCCGATTCCTAAAAATACAAAGTATTTTCTTTATTGTTTTTTTTGGGATTCAACAATTATGTGTTTGTTTCTTATCCTTTCAAAAATTTAATAATTCATGAGTACACCATATTACCGACAACCGATAATAAAACAACATCAAAGATCGAGAATCAAGAGTAACATTTAACTTTGACCTAAAGTTAGGATAAGACTTAGATGATATCCCTGAAGCTCGATGTCCAAAACATGAAGTTTTTAACTAAAATATTTGAAGGCATTGTTTATCAGACATCGAGATTTGGAGATGTGGTTTAAAATTTGTTTATAGTTTTGAAATATTCATGGACATCCTCGATGCTCTATATTTGACTTTATTAACCCCAATTATTTGAAGGCATTATTTTTGAGAGATTGAGGTTCGGGGTTGTGGTTTAAGGCTTATTAGATAATTTGTAAGGTGCTTTGTTAATATCTAAAATATGAAATGCAAAACTATACTAATGAAACCCCTAAGGAAAAAAGGCATTTATTGGGGACAAGCTTGTTGGAACACATTTTCCTTTGCACCAAAAGATCAACCTGTTAACACATGATACAAACACCAAAGATAAATGGATCCACAAGAGGTGGTTAGTCCATGTCTCAAATCCAAAGGGAGATGTTGACAATTAGTCCAAAAATCCTTCTCTTAGTGTCACTTGAGGGGATTCAAACCCACAACCATGACTCTGATACCATTTATTGGAACATGTTTGTTGCGCCAAAAGATCAACTTGTTAGCACCCGATACAAACACTAAAGATAAATGGATCCATGAAAGGCGGTTAGTCCATGTCTCAAATCCAAAGGGAGATGTTGGTGATTAGTCCAACAAAGTTAATAATCCTTTTAAAAAGAAGGTTAAATGGGAAATCTGAGGCTCAAAGCAATGGCATCATAAACATCCTTGATTGAGGCATGAAAAAAATAGAAAAAAAAACAAAACCCATCCAATTTGAAACAATAAGTGACCACACAAAAATAGGTAAAGCTAAAAAAATGAGAGTTCAAGTCTCTAGCCTACCTAAAAATTTGTGAAGAAGCCAAAGGCGGAAATAGGCATGAACAATGGAAAAGAACACTCACAAACACTACCACAAACCAAGAAAAGACAAGCAATAACATGAACGACGATCAAGCACACAAAATTTTGAGGAAAAATGAGTAAAAATCACAGAGGGGTTTGAGAGAGTTGCAGAGCTTGTTAGGTAGCTTTCTCAATAATTTGCAAATGAAGATTAAGATTTGTCGAGCTCACTCTTAAACTCACCCAAAATGATAATATTGATGGTTGCATGGACAACAAGAAGAGAGGTGGGAGTGGGTGTTTGAAATCTTCAGAGGGAGATGGAGATAGAGAATCTAAACTAGATGATGCTAATGCTTTGTTGTTGGGTGGTGATGGAAGGTTGTTGGGTCTTGTCTCCTTCATGGATGTTGTGTTGGGCTCTTCGTGTTGTTGGCCTGTGGTTGGTCATGAGGTGTTGCTTAGTGGGTTGGAGTGGATGAGGGGGAATAGGAGAAAGAGCTCCATTTTGAATGGAGATGGCGAGGATGACCTTCCTACTTCCATGGTTCTTACTGTTTTGCTTGGGCCTGGGTTGTTGATGGTGGATGTTGCTTTGGGTTGTAGCTTGGTGTTTTCTCTGGTATATTTTGGTAGCCCTTTCCAATGTTTTGCTTCCCATTTCCTAGTTTCTTGGTGGGTTGTGTTTGCTGGTGGTTCTCCGTTGGTGCTTTTTGGTTGTCTTTGTATCCTTTTGTTTGGGAGATTTTTTCTTGAGGTCTATCTTTTTGGCCACATTATTCATCTTGTTTTGGCTGGGTTTGGGTTGCTGATGGTGGATGTTGATTTGGGTTATGACTTGGTGTTTTATCTGGTATATTTTGGCTACCCAATCCAACGTTTTGCTTCCCAGTTCTTAGTCTCTTGGTGGGTCATGTTTGTTGATGGTTCGCTATTGATGCTCTCTGCTAGCTTATTGATGTGGGTGTTCTATCTTTGTACCCTTCTTTTTGGAAGGTTTCTGCTTGAGGGCTATCTTTTTGGAAACTTTTTTTTTGTTGTGTTATTGTGTCTCTCTCAACCTTGGTGTTGTGGGTTCGTGTGGAGTTTTTGGCTGCTTCTTCAGGGGCAGTTTTTATTTTGGCTTTCATTGGGTCCGTGGAATGTTTATTGGAAAGGGTGAAAGTGAACCTCTTTTCTTCTCATTTGGAGAAACTTGGAAACTTCATTTCATTGAAACTCTATTTTGCACAGGAGAGATGGTTTTTTTTTGGAGGTTTGGGGTTGGCTAGGCATTGGTTTGTTGTTGGCTTATTCCAGAAAGGTTGGCTAGGGGCTGTCTTGAGATCCATACTGAAAATTCTATTTTTGATGACAACCCACGTGGTTTTAAGGCCAAAGGGTATTACTTCTACCCTTTTTGTTGTCATTGTTGCTATGGATGTGATCATGTTTAAGGGTGGTTTTTCTGCTGCAATCATAGCTATGAAGTTGTTGTGTGACCTTTGGGTTGTGATCCTCCCTAAGATGGTGAAGTTTATTCTTATGGAGGGAGATTATTATCTTTTGAAGGCTGATTTGTTGTATTGGTTGAAGGATCCTAATTTTTTGTTGGTGATCAAGGGTCTCTCATGGGCTGAGCTATTACAAATTATTTTTCTAAAGGCTCAAAAGCTTTATTTTTTTTCTGGTGGCTGAAGTGCGTTGTACTTCCTTCTTGTTCCAGTATCTTGCTTTGCCAAAGGTGGCTGTGACTGCCCTTCCTTATGAAGTTTTCTCTTTGGGTCTATAGTTGGGGTCTTCTATGGAGGTGGAGACTTCTCCCATTGAGGTGGAGCCCTCTTCTATTGAGGTGGAGGTGGTTGTTGTAGATTTGGTGGGGAGTTCTTTTCTCTTCTACTTTTTCCTATCGAGGTGGAGCTTGTGGGGGAAGAAGAGTGAAGGATTTGGAGGTTTGGGCTCTCATATCTTCCTCACCTATAGAGGGGTGCTCCCTCCTATTAAGGTGGAGTTGGCGTTGGCCATTTAGGTGAGGTGCTACTACAAGAAGGTTGATGTGCTTTAGTGCTCTATTGTGCTCTCTAACTCCCCTATTGAGGTGGGGTTGTTAGATTTGTTGGGTCTTTTGTTTAGGGGTTTGATAGTGTTCTACACCATTAAGATGATTATCTCTCTTGGCTCAGTGGTGTCTTCCTTGAGTGGGTGGTTTGATAATGCCTAAATGATGCAGGAAGTGTCTTTGTTTACCTAAGGGTTCCAATTCTCGGTTAAATACTGGTTGTAAAGGGATCTTGGTCCCTTGTTTTCTTATCTAATGCAACTTGTGTAGTCATGTCTTTTTAGTTGTTGTTGTTGTTAGGCTGCTATTGGTATGTGTATTATCTTATATGCAACATGCTTTTCTTTAATAGGGTTATGGGTCCCTTCAAAATTGATCTATAATGGGTTTCAAGTCCCATCAAAACTTGCTTTACCCCTAATAAAAAAATCACAAAAAATGATGCATTAATGCTTAATAAATGTGGGATGACACTATTGAATGTTTTGATAGATGGTAAAAATGAAATGACAAGACATCACCGTCTTTGAACCTCTAGGATAAAAAATGTTGCAAGGCAAGCATCTTGACAAAGAAAACCCCAAAGATAAAAAATCTAAAGAAGAGAACAATGAAAACAAAAATAAAATAAAGGGTTGGGTCTAATAAGGATGGCATACCAATCTTGATGAGCCCGAAACTCCAAAAAGAAAAAAATAACACAAAGGGGAAGAAAGAGGAAGAAAATAGTCCAAGAAAAAGAGGGAAAGCAAGGAGGAGAATGAAAAGAAAAGAAGGATAAGATAGGGTCCCCATTTTTCTAGAAAAAAATGGGGTGTGGGTGCAAGGCACAACTGTCTCTAGTAGTTGCATTACTCTTTTGTCAGGCTGCAGTGAATGCCCCATTTGCAAAAAATCAAAAAATGGCTAAGTATTGAAGTTTTCAAACTTTTGAATTATCTTCTTGCTTGTGTACGTTCTTTGTCACTACTGAGTTCATACCTCTTTTTTCTTATAATCCATCACTTGAATAAGTATAAGTGTTTTGGGTTTCGATCGTCAGCCTTAACTCTTAGCCCTTATCGCTTCATGTTCTTTTTCCCTTTCCTCATTCGATTGCCAAAGTTTTGATGAAATCCTTTAAGAAATGTATTGGAGTTTCGGGGTTCATAGATTGGTCATCCCCCTTACCTCTTACCATCATCCCATTATAAGCCTCAATCCTTCCTTCCAATCCTTAATCCTTTCTTCTTATCGTTTATCTCAATTTTGCGATGTTTAAAATTCTTTCATTTAATCACCAATTGAAGATTTTAGTGGTTTCAAAAACTTTTTCAGGGATTTGAAAGGTCTCGAAGACTTTATTGGGCTATGATGTGGTTTTCAAAACCTTGTTGAGCCTTGAAAAAGGTTTCAAAACTAGGCCTATGGGTCGATGCATAAAAATTTGAAGTTTTGTTAGAACTTTGAAAGGTTTTGAGAACCTTGTCGGGCCTTGACAAAGGTTTCAAAATTGGGTATATTGACCAACACTTGAGAAATTCACTTTGAAACTTTGGAATACAAGATTTTGATCAAAATTTTGAAAGGTTTTAAAAACTTTTTCGGATTTCAATAGAGATTTCAAAACAACCTTGGAATCCTGAAAAGGTTTTTTAGAACCAACAATATCGTCAGTCTTCGATGATCAAGTCTTTCTTCTAGCTTTTGTATTATTCTTATGATAAGACATAAGTCTTCCTTCTAATCCTTGATCCTTGATATCTCCCTTTCTTTCTTCCCTTCTTCTAGCAAGTGTTAGACCCAAAGGGTTGGTGTTTCAAAATTCTTGATATCAACCTCTTTAACAAGTAGTATGTGGTGGTCTCAACACTTGATGCCCGAAAAAGGTTTTTCTTTTTCATATTTTTGGTTCATGGATGCTTTTCTCATCAACCTTTTTGGAAAGTAGGTCCTTGTAGGTCCACCACCTGATGTCCAGTGATGGTGACCTTTCGAGGTTGTGAACCATTTAATTTTTAATCCAATGGTTGGTTAGGGCCCAAAATTTTGGAAATTTTCCTGATGGGTGTGTTTTCAATCCTTAAATGTCATTAATGCCCAACAAATCTCCTCAAGCGTCCAATCTCATTTTCTAGGTGATGGAGAGGGAATTTAATTTTGAGTATAGATTTGGGAAAGGATTGTGGCACCCATGCTTCTTTATGTATTGCAAGTCTCCTTTCTATCAAAGGTCCATTCTTGGTTAGATTTTATTATAGATTTCAAGGGGTTTTTTCTCCTCATTGCATTCTCATTAATGTGGGAGCATGGATTCATAGTGAATGGTCATGTGAAGGTGATGCAAGAAGACATGGGAGGCTTTTAAAATTTTAGATAACCATGGTTCTTTCCTTGAGGTCTCTTGATGTTAAAATATATATATTTTCCTATCTTAACAAGAAGAGAGAGGATAACATTTTGAGAGAGAGAAGAAGTTTTGAGAGCCAACATAAGAAAGAAACTCACACGTACCCTTAGGGTTTCAATTTCCAATTCTAGATGTAGCTATTTTATATTGTAATTATCTAGGATTTTTGTCAAACTTGCAATAATATTTGTAAGCTTTGAAGACTGATTGATTAAAGGAAAAATCAACCCTAGTTGGGTGCCTCCTTATGTATGGTATGTATTTCAATATGTATGTTGTTTAGTTTTTCAACCAGAAGTCTATAAAATCCTTGCAAGGCTTTTGCATGGTAGCCCTTTAATAGAATAAAGGAAATGTGTGGGTATGCTTTAGGATTTCTAAGTAGAATGTATTAATATTTTGCAACTGTTTATTGTCTTTCTAAATGAATGTGTAGAGCCCTGCTTTCCTGTGTATTTTGAAAGGAATAGTATTTATTGGTAACTTTCTTAAGTGATCACCTTGTTTTTTATTGTAATATGTTTGATTAAATCTAGAGACTCTATTTCCCAATAGATAAAGGGACCGACCTGTGACTGGCTTTTTCTCCAATCATCCTCAACACACTCCAAATACATCAACTCGAACACCTTTTAAGTTTTATTTTTTGTTTTACACTACCATGTCTGAATGAATATAGCAATACAAGGGTGTATCATAAACACATTCTCAGACACTTATATGGTAAATTATTTGTCAATAAGGTGCTCATTCTTACATGTCCAAACTAGCACATAGGTATATTATGACACCGGTATTGGGATACATTGTGTATTGAATGTATTTTTTTGTTAGGTAGTGTTTAGTGTTTCACACATCAATTTGAAACCTTAGGGAGAACCACCTTGGTCTTGAAAATCCATAAGTCTTACCCATCTCAATAATTAGTCCTTAGTTCCCCAACCTAAAGATAGGTTTGTGGTAATTTTCCTAGGTTTGACACCCATGGCACCTAGAAGATTATCATAACTTAGGGATTTGGGGCCTACAACTATGGTCTCCAAAAAATTGGCATCATTATTGGGGACAAGATAAATCAATAATCCATTTGAAGACCCACATTACTTGATGATCATTATACAACTAGGAAAGCGTTGGGTTTTGGGTTGAAATTAGAAGTTTGCTAATTTCAATTATTATCTCCTTCAAGGAGTGGTGACTCTGTCAAGGAAGATCTAGAGTTTTGTGTCAAAAGATAAATAATGAAAAAATATCAACGTTCCAAAGGTCGATAAATTCTCGAAGCTATTTCTACTCATGTAGGAACGTGACAAGAACATTGGAAAGCTAAAAATCTAAGTAAGTCTCCTTTACATAATTCAATAAATATTGAAAAGGTGGGTACTTCAGGTAGAAGAATCATTTATAAAGATTTTGATCGATACACATTAGATGATTCAATTGATAATAGGGTTAGAACTACTAGAAGAAATTTTAGATGTGATTATACTAGATATGGAAAATAAACAAATCCTAGTGCAAAAAATATTAATGTGGGTTCACCTCAAATTATAAATCAAAGAAACCCTATGCTTTAACCTCTAAGAAATCAAAGGGAAGGAAAAAGTGACACTCCTTAGTCTTCTGAGCATGGAGTGGAAAACCCATTCCAAGATGTTGAACCAAACATTCAGTTAGAAAATGAGCATAGAGAAAGGGAATTAGATCAACACATTGATCTTATTGATCGTCTCAAAGAAAGACATCATGATATAAAGGAAAAAATTACATTACAATGGGCCCAATTATCTCAAAAATCCCTACTACTGAACCAAAAATATATTTCCCAACCTCATAATGTGGCACCAGTTGTTACAATTCAGCAAGTGCCTATTGTTCAAAAAAATCATCCTAATTCCCCGTAGCAAAATGTAATACAAAATATTGGGGTCAACCCTAGAAGGAAAGCTCAAATATTTTTTTTGGTCCATTGGGATTAGAAAGATATGGATAGTTGGAATTTTGTGGCATCCCTAATTATCCTAATCCAATTCCAATTGAGATTAGAGGGAAGGTGCCAAAATTCCAAGCTAACAATGCTATCATTGGTGAGGACCACTTAAGGCATTTCATCGATATCACTAATGAATACAAGATTAAAGATGAGGATATCATGATGAATCTTTTTGTGCAATCATTGGAATAAAGTGAAATTTAAGAATGGTACAAGAGTCTTCCAGACAAAAAAATAGACTCATGGGATGAGTTTATGAGGGTCTTTCAACTGCAATATGGAGAAAGAGTGGATCAAAAGTTTACAATACATGAGCTAACTACCATTAGAAAAAGGGGTAAATGAACTGGTTGATGATTTTAACAACTGATTCATTATGACAATGAGGAAAGTACCTCAATAGGTAAGGCCAAAAGAGCTTATGTGCCTTTTTCTTTATTGTGGATCCTTTGATTCAAAATTAGGCTATCTTTTGAGTGATTCAAACCCTCATACCTTTAGGGAAGCATATACAATGGTGATCAACATAGAGAGCAATCTAAAAACATTTGGGAAAGACAAAAAAAGAGTTGATATAAAATTTTTGAAACCAAATGCAACAACTTCCAACAAGCCTCTCACTGTTGAACAAAAACTAGACAAGTTGATGAAAGCTATGAAGGATCTTTCATACAAGGTTGAAAAGAATGAAAAAGGTATGTCCCCTAATGGTTCTGCTACACATTTTAATAAGGGTTAGAGGTTACATAACAAGCCCTACAATTATGATTGGTCTAAAAGACCTAGTGCTAATAACAAACAAATATCATGTTCAAGAATTCAACACAAAAATACCATGAAAGACACACCCATGATCCCTTGAGGAAGGATCACATGAATCTTTGGAAAGATTCATTTTGGTGTGATATATGTTACTTTCCTCATGATCAATCCAAATGCATTGTTGTAGCTACACTTGATGAAGATAAATAATTATAGGAGCATGAGGTTACACTCAAATGTTATAATGATGCCAATGTAGATCAGTTAGATGACCGAGGGTGAGAAATTCTTCCAAAATGATTATGACAACTATTGTTTTCCCTTTGGGATTCTAAACAAATAATTTGAACAAATCAAGGAACAAATGAGGTAGAGGTATAACAAAGCAAAGACATCTAATGAGGATATTAAAACTCTCACTAAAGTTGTTGTCATTCAAATGCAAAGTGATTACCAAATAAGAAATAGACAAATAGGCTCATTTGAACAAAGAAAATAAAAAAGAATATGATGCATAAAGAACAAAAAATAGGTTTGTAGGAAAGTCTCCACCAACAAAGAAGATGCATTTACAAAATACACCCCTATAGAAAGTGTATATCCCAAAGATGAGAGGTGTTGATATATCAACCAACAATGTAGGAAATCAACAAACTATTGGAGATAGTGCCAAACAAAAGGTGACATAGGAGGTTGGGAAAGTGGTAAATGTAAATCAACTTGTTGTTAGTGATTAGGTAATTCCTTTCATACCTAATACTAATGTTATAACATTCCTGTCCTATGTTCCTTTTCTTGCATACCAACCAATTGACATGGATCAAGCCTTTAGTCAATTAAAATTTCTCATTCCAATTAGAGAGCTGCTAAGGATCCTTGAACATAGGGAAAGGACAATGGCATACCTCAAAGCCCCTACCATATTTTATTAGTCTTATAAAGTTTTAGTTGTTCCCAAAGATAGGGAAAACAAAATCAATATACAAGAGACCCCTAAATTTTTTTGGGCATTGTTTCCATAGGTAAAAAATAAACTATTGATCCATTTTATACATATCTATTAATAAATGGTTGGCTAGTTCATAACTGTATGTTAGATTCTTGAGCATCCAACAATGTGATGACATTAGAAGTTATGAATCATTTAGGAATGCAAATGTTATGCCATATATTCTCATGAGGTAAATGTAATTAGGATAGTAAATGGTGTTCTAGTACAACTTGTTGCGTACCTTGGTAAAGCCTTTTCAATGAATCATAGTCAATTTTTCGGCTAAGTGGGGTATGCTACTATCAAGGAAATGGGTAGCTTCAATGGGTGGTAGTCTTCAAATCCCATGCTACCATTCTAATGTGGAGAAAAGATGTCCAATTGCATAGGGAAAGGAAAATGATGATCATTGTGGAGAATCCTAATGAACTAAGGAATGGAATTTTTTACCTTGATGTACAGCCTAAATGTTTGATAGGCTATTGTGATAATGAATCTAATAAACACTTTGATTCTAGTCTAGTGTCCCCACATCTTCATCTAGAAAATGATGAACTCTGGAATATGCATTTCGACGGTGCATGCTCAAAAGGGGGTAATGGTGCAAGAATTACATTGATATCCCCTGAGGGAAAATATTACAAGTTCATTTTCAGATTTAACTTTGAGTGCACCAACAATGTGGCAAAGAATGAGGCTCTTCTGCTTGGTTTAAATGTGGCTTCAAAATATGGAATCAAATGCAACAGAGTGCATGGTGATTCATAGAGAGAATGTTTGGCAATGCTAATTTTTATAAGACAAGAAGTAAGCCCGTCAAAGAGGAAGACATAAAAGGCATAAAATTAGGAATTGAATAAACTCCTAAAATGGTTTATATCAATAAGAAATTAAGATCAATAGAGAAGCAAATGTTGATTGTGTTATTAATAAATTATAAAAACTCTTTATTTAGTCTTATGATGAATTAAAGGCTTACAAAAAAGACTTTTTCTAGCACACCATTCCATTGGAGCTTGATGCAAAGCCATTTAGACAAAAGAAGCATCATATCAACCCTACTCTTGCCTCTCAAATGTAGAAGGAATTAATGAAACTGAAAGAAGGTGGTGTTATTAAACCAATTAGACATTCAAAATGGTGTCTAATCTTGTGCTAGTTAGAAAAAATAATGGGGACATTAGACTGTGTGTGGAATTCAAAAATATGAATATCAAGTCCCTCAAGGATAATTATCCATTGCCCAATATGGATCATTTGCTACAATGGGTGATAGGGTCGAAGTTAATGTCTATGATGGATGGTTTCTCAGGTTACAATTAGGTCATGGTCAATTATTTTGAGCAACACAAGACAACTTTCACTACACCATGGGGAACATTTTTATGTGTTTGAATGTCATTCGGGTTGACAAATGCAGGATTTGACTACTAAGATGATTTGAATACTTACTCCAAGGATCAAAATGATAATTACAAAAAATTGGAGGTATTGTTCCAAAGATGCTTATAGTATGGGATATCTTTGAATCCCAAGAAGTACATCTTCGGTGTGAGGGGAAAATCCTTGGGCACATTGTGTCCAAGGAAGGGTTAAGAATTGATATAGAACATGCCAAATCCATTGAAATTATCCCACAACCCAAAATAGTTAAGGAAGTCCAATCTTTCTTTGGTTAGATAAACTTTGTTCAAATGTTCGTTCCCAACTTTGTTGAGAAGAGAAAGGCCATCTCTAAAGTATTGAAGAAGGGGAAATCTTCCAGATGGGATAAGGAATCAAAAAATTCCTTCTTAGAAATAAAAGATGCATTTAAGAAGACACTAGTGCTGGAAAGTCTAGATTATTCTAAACCTTTCCAGTTATTTTCTTTTGCATATTTTTATACTATTGTTGTAGTTCTACTACAGAAAAATAAAGATGGTTATGAACAACCAACAAATTTCTTTAGCAAATCATTGAGAGGTGCTGAATTCGATTATTTTATGATGGAGAAGTATGCCTATTCTCTTGTTATAGTTGTGAAAAATATTAGACCTTACATTATAGGGGCCGAGATCACCGCTTTTGTGCCACATATAGTTGTCCGGGACATCTTTGTGCAACAAGAGGCATCAAGGAAAAGGTGTAGATGGATCAATAAGACCCAAGAGTATGGCATGTAGGTACAGAAAGCAAAAATGGTTAAATGTCAAGGGATAGTAAAATTAATGGCTGGGGAAAACTTGGATGTTGCTAAGGTCCATCAGGTTAACTCTGATCCCTATTTCATTTCATGTTAGTTGAAGGTTTGTCCTTGGTATGAGGATAATATATTTTATTTGGAAAACTTGAATTGTCCTCCTAAACTTTGAATGATAAGGTAAAAATGACTTTGAAACTTGAATATCAGAGGTATGTGTTGCTCAAAGCATAGTTGATGTGGAGAAACCTTTATGATGTACTCCTGAGATGTTTAAATGGAGAGCAATCAATGAGAGTTGTAGAGGAATACCACCATGGATTATGTGGTTGACACTATATGTCAAAGACTACCGCTCATAAGATTATGAGGATGGGTTATTGGTGGTCCACATTATTCAGGGATGTGGCCAAGTTTGTAAAAGGATGTGATGCTTTCCAAAAGTTTTCTAGCAATTTGAAATTTGCAGGTGCATTTCCCCTTACAACCACTTCAGTATGATGCAAGAGCATCCAGTGGTGCAGAGAAATCTTGCATCACCCAAAAAAAATTGTTTTCTTTATTTTCTTTAGTTGTTTTGAGTCCCATAATGACACTTAAGGGTATGAGATTGTCAGGTGTCAAAAATAGTGAAAAACAAACACTTACTATTTTTAGTAAGTTGGCCAAAACGGGCTCGTATGGACATGAGAATTTACCCCAAGGAGTAGAGCAGAAAAATATTTCCAGTCGCGAAAGAATCACTTCAATACCCTGCATGGTTTGGGTGAAATTAAAGTTCCCGTATGGGGAAATTTATCCAATGCAACTTCAAATTCAGATATAAAACTTTGGAGGCGCCAAAATAGCTCAAAAGGTGGTTGAACTGACCTACGGTGGGTTCGTGTGTTGTAGAACTCATCGAGAGCTTTTTGACAATATGCAATAATAGTGAATCAAGACACCTAGATCAAAATTTATGGCCCCGCGAAGTTGGTCCTCTAAAAAGTGAATTTCATAAAAAATTCTTCCTAGGCCAGAAATCAAATAGCAGGAGTTTTGGCACTAAAACAAAAAGGGAAAATTTGTACTTTCCAGAACATTCTAGGTCAGTTATTGGGGAAAATAAAAAGGGTTAAATGGGGGATGTAGGAGGTGGCCCTGATAGTGCAAATTGTGGCTCTGAATAGTAGATTTTCTATATAGAGTTGATTTTGTTGTAATGAATCAAGCCCATGAGGCTGAAGCATGTAAACTTTGAATCTGTAATTTCATTTTCTAAAAATAATTGAAAGTAAGTCTTTCTTTTTCTTGCATCTTTTGTGTTGGTATCAGTTGTTGTGATTTCTATGGGGTTTGGGTGGTGTGGCCCTCATCAAGTGGTATCAGAGCAGGAGTTCCTGATCCTATAACAGAGTGTCGAATGTGAGGTAGTTACAGTAGGACCTGTGAGTGTGGGTTGTATTCAAGATGCCTCCAAGACTTACCCAACATGGAAGAGGTAGAGGCCGAGGTGGAGGAGGTCCACCTAGAGATGAAATCAGAGCCCTTAGAAGGCAATTATAAACCTTGCAACAAGAGGTTCGAAGAAGAGATGTGCAACGAGATAGAGATGACAGTGAAGACGAAACAAAAGAGGAAATGGAAGAGGAAGAGCAGGATCCAATGGATCCTAGAGAAAGAAGATTGCTGCGAGTGATCTCAAGCACTAGGAAGAGACCTAAAATGGATGTTTCAACTTTTAGTGGAAATCTGAATCCTGAAGAATTGATTGATTTGATCAATGACATGGAGGAATTTTTTGAGTTTGAGGAGATTGAAGATCCTCATAGAGCGAGGTTTTCAAAGAAAAAATTGAAAGGTCATGCTAGTATATGGTGGAAAGAGGTCCATTTAGAAAGAGGAAGACAAGGGAAAGATAAAATTTCTAGATGGGACAAAATGGTGTCAAAATTGAAGAAACAATTTATTCCACTCGATTATGAATTGGAGTTGCTCAAGAAGATGTAGAGCTTGAGGCAAGGAACAAGGATAGTGAAAGAATACATAGAGGAATTTCACAAGGTCCTAATTCAGACAAGACATTCTAAGGCGAGTAAGGAGAAAGTTGCTTGTTATATTAACGGGTTGAAGCCAAGCATATAGGAAGAATTGACACTAGTAAGAATGACCACCATTGAGGATGCTTATCATTTTTCTCTAAAGGTTGAAGAATGACTCAACAAGAGGTTTGAGAACAAACAATGAGGTGGAGGCCATGGAGGAAAGACTGGTGGACGGTCATATGTAGGTCGAAATGAAGATCAAAAGAAGGGTGGAGGCTCTAGTAGCAGCCATAACCATAAAGGAGATAACACCTACCGTCCTCGTGATCAAAATAATGGAGACCAAAGAGGAAGAGGAAGATTTGGATGAGGACTGGGAAGAGGAGGCTTCTATGGAACCTGTTTCCGGTGTGGAGAAGAAGGGCATAGAGCCTATGAGTGTCCCTAACATCAAGGACAAATAGAAGACTTGATGGTAATGCATGAGTTGCAGATGTTAATGAAGATGTCGAGTCTTCACATTCTAAGGATGTAGAAAGAGGAGAGGTTCTTGTTACCAGAAGAGCCTTGTTGAATGAGGAGAATGAACCAACTCAAAGGAAGAATTTGTTTTGCACTAGATGTAAGTGTGAAGGTAAAGTTTACAATGTTATTATTGATGGAGGTAGTACTGATAACCTTGTTTCAGAAGAAATGGTTAGTAAGTTGCAGTTAGAGAGAAGAAGGCATCCAAACCCATACCGGATTGCTTGGTTGCAGAAGGACCATAAAGCCTTGGTAAATGAATAATGTCTGGTAAAGTTCAAGATTGGAAATTACCATGATGAGGTATTGTGTGATATTATGCCTATGGATGTTTGTCATATGTTGTTAGGTAGACTGTGGCAGTTTGATTGGCGAGCAATACATGATGGACATGCCAACACCTATTATTTGACAAAGGATGAGGTTCGCCATAAGTTGAAGCTTTTGAAAGAGGCAGAAGAAAAGGTATGCAATAATGCAAGAATTTGTTTGGTTGATGGAAGATAGTTCCTAGAAGGTATGAAGCATAAGCATATGTGTTTTGCATTGATCCCTAGAGTTGATAAAGAAGATACTACTGAGGTACCTGTAGAGGTTTCAAATTTGTTGGATGAATTTCAAGCTATTATTTTTGATAATGTACCGAAGGTTTTCCTCTTGTAAGAAATATTAGTCATTAGATGGACCTAATTCATGGAGCTAGTTTTCTGAATAAGGAAGCTCATTGTATGACTCCAAGAGAGAGTGATGAGTTGAACAGACGAGTGCAAGAGTTGTTGCAGAAGGGATTGATTAGAGAGAGTTTGAGTCCATGTGTAGTATTTGTAGTACTAGCACCAAAGAAGGATTGGGAATGGCAGATGTGTATAGATTTTAGAGCCATCAACAAGATCACCATCAAGTATAGATTCCCCTTGCCAAGAATGGATGACATTATGGATTGTTTGAGTGGAACTGAGTACTTCACAAAGATAGATTTGAATAGTGGATATAACCAGATCTAGATTAGAGAAGGAGATGAATGGAAGACAACCTTCAAAACCAAGGAGGGCTTGTACGGGTGATTAGTCATTCCTTTTGGGCTAACCAATGCACCGATTACATTTATTTAGCTTATGAATGAGGTATTAAAAGAATTTTTAAGAAAATTTGTTATTGTTTATTTGGATGATATTCTAATTTTTAGTAAGACATTGAAGGAGCACTTGATGCATATTTGAAGATTTTTTTAGAAGCTAAGGAAGGAGAAGCTGTTGATTAATTTGAAGAAATGTAGTTTTGTGAAGAGAGAGTTGGTGTATCTGGGATTTGTTGTCTCAACAAAGGGTCTCAAAATGGATCCAAAGAAGGTGAGAGCTATCATTGAATGACCTACTCCAAGGAGTGTTATAGAGGTAAGATCATTTCATGGTCTAGCAAGCTTTTACATAAAGTTTATTAAGAATTTCAGTAGTATTTGTGCACCTTTGACTGAAGTAATGAGAGGGGATAGAAAAGAGTTTAAGTGGACTACATGAGCAGCCAAAGGTTTTGACATGTTGAAGAAGAAAGTTACTGAGCAACTTGTTTTGGCACTTTTGGATTTCAATAAGGTTTTTCACGTAGATTGTGATGCTAGTGGCATTGCCATAGGAGCTATTTTGAGTCAAGAAGGTAAGCATGTTGCCTATTTTAGTGAGAAGTTAAATGATGCTAAGAAGAAATATTCTATCTATGATCAAGAGTTTTATGCCATAGTTCAAGCATTGAAGAAATGGAGACACTATTTGTTGCCAAAATAATTTTTTTATATACTGATCACCAGGCTTTGCAGTATCTCAATAGTCAAGGAAAGTTGAATCAAAGGCACTTAAAATAGGTTGAGTTTTTGTAGAGTTATACTTTTTTTTTGAAGCACAAGAGTGGAAGGTCAAACATAGTTGCAGATGCATTGAGGAGAAGACAAAATTTGTTGATAGAAATGATTATAGAGGTTGTTGGGTTCAATGAACTCAAGAGTTTGTATCCAGAAGATCCAGACTTTGTAGAAGCTTGGAAGGCTTGTTTGGAACCTGTTACATTGGATAGGACGAAATGGTTGGATTTCTTAATCCAAGATGGGATGTTGTTTAGAGGAAGCCAATTGTAGATTCCAAGGAGTTCTATGAGAGAGAATCTAATCAAAGAGAAGCATAGTGGAGGATTGGCTGGACATTTTGGTTGAGATAATACCATTGCTCTTGTCAGTGAGAATTATTATTGGCCATAGTTACAAGTTGTGAAGAAGTTTGTACAAAGTTGCAGGGTATGTCAGATTGTGAAAGGAACAAGTCAAAATACTGGATTGTATTAGCCATTACCTATACTTGAGAGGCCATGGGAGGATATTAGCATGGATTTTGTTCTTGGATTGCAAAGGATGCATAGAGGGCATGATTCCATATTTGTGGTGGTGGATAGATTTTTAAAGATGACACATTTCATTCTGTGTCATAAGACCAGTGATGTTGATCATGTTGCAGAGTTGTTTTTTAGAGAGGTGGTGAGACTACATGGTCTACCAAAGAGTATAGTTTCAGACAAAGATACCAAATTTGTTGGTTATTTTTGGAGGACATTATGGAAGAAGTTGAAGACAAATTTGAAGTCCAGTTCTGCACACCATCCACAGACTAATGGACAAACAGAGGTGGTGAATAGGATTTTGGGCAACCTGCTAAGATGCTTAGTTGGAGGTAAGCCCAAGGGATGGGATTTGATTATACCATAGGTAGAATTTGCTTACAACAATTTTTTCAATAGGAGCACTAGTAAATCACCATTCCAGATTGTATATGGGAGTAGTCCAAGAATTGCTTCTAAATTAAGAAAGATGGATAAGGGGGAGAAGAGTAGTGCTGAGGCTAAAAATTTTGCTAAGCACCTGAAGAATTTGCACAAAGAGGTGAAGAAGCATATCAATAAGACGAACTCACAATATAAGGCTCAGATAGATCAGAAAAGGAGGTATAAGGAGTTCCAAGTAGGAGATGAAGTCATGGTTCATTTGAGAAAGGAAAGGTTTCTAGTTGGTACATACAAGTTAAAGATGAAGAAGTTTGGACCATGCAAGATCTTGAAGAAGCATGATTCAAGAAATGCTTTTGATGTAGAGTTGCCTAGTGGAATAAACACTTCTCCTATGTTCAACATTGCTGATTTGATAGAGTATCATGAAGGTGATATAGAGGAGGGTTCGATAAATGAACAGTTGAAAATTATAGCACCTACTTCAAAGAAGGAAGAGATAGAAGAAATCCTGGATAGCCATGTGGGTAGAAGCACAAGAAACAGGTGATATGCAAAGTACTTGGTGAAATGGAGAAGAATTCTTGTGGAATATTCATCATGGTTGTCTAAGGCTAAGGTTAACTGTCTTGGTTTCCCTCTAACTCCTGAGAAGTGACTGGGTCACTTTTCAAATTACCCTGGGTGTCTGATGCAGGAGCATCCAGCGGTGTAGGGCAATCTTGCATCACCCAAAAAAAAAAAATTTCTTTGTTTTATTTAGTTGTTTTGAGTCTCATGATGGAACTTAAGGGGTATGAGACTGTCAGGTGTCAAAACTAGCAAAAAATGGGCATGTACTATTTTTAGTAAGTTAGCCAAAACGGGCTCATATGGACGTGAAAATTTACCCCAAGGAGTAGAGTAGAAAAATATTTCCAGTCGCGAAAGGATCACCTCAATACCCTGCATGGTTTGGGAGAAATTAAAGTTTATGTCCCAGGAAATTTCTCTAATGCAGCTTCAAATTCAGATATAAAAATTTGGAGGCCCCAAAATAGCTCAAAAGGTGGCCAAACCGACCAATGGTGGGTTTGCGTGTTGTAGATCTCATTGAGAGCTTTCCGACGATATGCAATAATAGCAAATCAGATACTTGGATCAAAAGTTATGGCCCTGCGAAGTTTGTCCTCTAAAAAGTGAATTTCTTAAAAAAATCTTTCTAGGCCAGAAATCAAATGACTAGACTTTTGGTGCCAAAACAAAAAGGGAAAATTTGTACTTTCTAGAACATTCTAGGGTAGTTATTGGGGAAAATAAAAAGGGTTAAATGGGGGTTGTAAGAGGTGGCCCTAATAGTGCAAATTGTGGCTTCGAATAGTAGATTTTCTTTTTAGAGTTGATTTTGTTGTAATGAATCAAGCCCATGAGGCTATAGCATGTAAGCTTTGAATTTGTAATTTCATTTTCTGAAAAAAATTGAAAGTAAGTCTTTTTATGTCTTGCATCTTTTGTGTTGATATCTGTTGTTGTGATTTCTATGGGGTTTGGGCGGTGTGGCCCTCATCACAATAGAGTCTCCATTTCAACAATGGTGTATTGATTTCATAGGGGAAATAATAAAAAGGTATAGCAATAGATACAAGTAGATATTGGTGGCCAAGTTTACTACTTTACAAAATGGTTGGAAACAATCTCAATAAAAATGCAACCTGAAAGGTGGTGATTGATTTTTTTCTAAATAACATAATCACCAGGGTTGGCGTGCCATCAATAATTTTTGCTGACAATGCAATGTGTTTTAGATCCAAATATTTTATTGACATGTGTTCACAGAATGGGATCTATTTAATACATTCATCACCTTATCATCCATAAGGAAATGGACAAGCTGAATCAAGCAACAAATGCATCATGTATATCATTAGAAAAAACTTTGTATGCAAACAAGAAAAGGTGGGATGATAAGTTAAAGTTTATTGTCTGGGTAGATAGGGTAACCTACAAGAAGGCTATTGCGAAGATTCTATTTGAACTATTGTATGGTGTTGAATCCAAATTACTAATTAGCCTTGAATTACTAGTTTATAAGAATTCATGGGTTGGCAGAATTGGAAGAAACTAGGAGTGATGGCCATGAGAGGAATTTATTGAGACAACAAAAGGTGAAGTGCCTCTTTGATAAGAGGGCTGTCATGAGGGAGTTTCAAATTGGAGATCTTGTCCTCATGTGGAATTCTAGGTTAGAAGACAAGCGAAAACATGAAAAATTTGATTCCCTATGGGTTGGGCCCTATCAAATTATTGAAGGATTTTGTCAAGGAATGTTCTACCTTAGGAGCCTTGATGGAAATTTCATGGAGTTTCCAGTTCATGGTCAATAACTCAAGCACTTTTTCTCCTAAATGTAAGGTTCTCTAAACCTTTGTAACATATATTGTTTTTGTGGTTTTCTTGTCTATAGCCATGAACCTAGTTTGTCATGATGTTGTGTAAGATAGTCTCAGTCCTTGTCGTTCCCCATTTTTGGTGTGCACCCCAGAGATCACGATTTTCACTATGCCTACAAGAGACACATGTCCCCAACAAGAGCCACTATTTACAAATATAAATTTGATGAATTTATATTGCTTTTTTCTTGTCACCTTGTACCACCCCCTTGAGATTCCCATCAATTACAATTGATATGAGAAATATTAATGGTGTATCATTCTTAGGTCCCTCTAGTAGTTATATTACTCCTTTTCCAGACTACAGTAAATGATCCATTTGCAAAAAATCCAAAAATGGTTAAGTATTGAACTTTTTGAACTTATGATTGTTTGCTTGCTTGTGTACCTTCTCTGTCACTCCTAAGTTCGTACCTCTTTTCCCTTCCAATCCATCACTTGCATAAGTATCAGTGTTTCAAGTTTCGGTTGTCGGTCTTAACTCTTAGCCCTTATTTCTTTCATGTTCTTCTTCCATTTCCTTCAATTGTCAAAGTTTTGATGAAATCCTTCAAGACATGTATTGGAGTTTTGAGCTTCAACGATCGACCATCCTCCTATCTCTTACCATAATTCCCTCATAAGCCTTAAGCCTTCCTTTTGATACCCGATTCTCGACATCATAGTCTTTGATCTTTTGAGAATCAACATTTCTTTTTATCCTTTATTGCAATTTTGCGATGAGTTTCAAAGTCTTTCATTCAATCGCTGATCAAAGATTTTAGTGGTTTCAAAAACCTTGTCAGGATCCATAAGTGGTTTCGAAACCTCATAATGAAGTTGTAAATATTCAAAGTTTTTTAAGGACTTTGAAAGGTTTTGAAAACTTTTTTGGGCTCCTACATGGTTGTCAAAACCTTGTTAGGCCCCGACAAAGGTTTCAAAACTAGGCTTATGGGACGATGCATAAAAAATTCAAAGTTTGTCAGAACTTTGAAAGGTTTTGAGAACCTTGTTGGGCCCTAATGAAGGTTTCAAAACCAGGTTTATTGATCGACACTTAAGAAATACACTTTGAAACTTTGAAGCACAAGAGTTTTGTTGGAATTTTGAAAGGTTGTGAAAACCTTGTCGGATTTTGACAAAGGTTTCAAAACACCTTCAAACCTCAAAAAGGTTTTTGAAACCAACAATATCTTTAGTCTTTGGCAATTGGGTCTTTCTTCTATCTTTTGTCTTATTCTTGTGATAAGACACAAGTCTTCCTTTTGATCCCTGCTACTCGACATCTCCCTTTCTTCCTTCCCTTCTTCTAGCAAGTGTTAGACTTAAAGTCTAATGCCTAACGAAATAGTCTATTGGGTAGTTGTTTCAACATTATTCATATCATCTTCTTCATCAGGCAGTATACGGTGGGCTCAATGCTCAATGCTTGACTTAGGTTTTTCTCTTCAAGATTTCTGGGTTTTGGATTCTTTCCTCACTGACCTTTTTGGAAAGCAGTTCCTTGCAAGCCCAAAATTTGATGTCCGATGAAGGTGACCTTTTAGGGTTGTGAACCATTTAATATTCAATCCACTGGTTGGTTCAGGCCCGAAACTTCAACTATTCTCTCGAAGGGCACGTCTTTAGTCTGTAAATGCCATTAATGCCCAATGACTCTCCTCAAGAATCTAATCTCTGTTTCTAGGTAGTGGAGAGGGCATTTAATACTTTGAGTACAAATTTGAGAAAGGATTATGCCACCCATGCTTCTTTATGTATTACAAGTCTCCTTTCTATCATAGGGCCATTCTTGGCCGAATTTTGCTATAGATTTTGTGAGGGATTTTTCTCCTATTTGCATGCTCATTAATGTAGGGGTATGGATTCATAGTGTATGGCCATGTGAAGGTGATGCAAGTAGACATGGAGGCATGTACAAATTTAGACAACCATGATTCTTTCCTCGAGGTCTCTTGATAGTATTAAAAGATATATTTTCCTAGCTTAACAGGAAGAGAGAGGATAACATTTGGATAGAGAGAAGTAGTTGTAGAGCTAATAAAAGAAAGATACTCACATGAAGCCTTAGGGTTTCAATTTCTAGTTTTGGGTGTAGCTATTTTGCATTATAATGATCTAGGTTTTCTCTCAAACCTGCAATAATATTTGTAAGCTTTAAAGATTGATTGATTAAAGGAAAAATCAACCTTATTTGAGTGTCTCCTTATGTATGGTATGCATTTCAATATGTATGTTCTTTAGTTTTTCAGCCAAATTCCTATAGAATCCTTGCAAAGCTTTTGCATGGTATCTTTTCAATATAATAAAGAAATTGTGTGGGTATGCTTGAGGATTACTACGTAGTCTCTCTTAATATTTTGCAACCATTTATTTCTTTCTAGATGAGTGTGTAGAGCCTTGCTTTCCTGTGCATTTTGAAAAGGCATAGTCTTTTGTGGTGACTTGATCAAGGCAATATCTCGTTTTTGGTTGTTACATGTTTGATTAAACCTTGAGACTCTATTGCCTAATGGATAAAGGCATTGATTTGTGACTGACTTTCTCTCCTATCATCCTCAACACACTCCAAATACATCAAGTCAAACACCTTTTAAGTTTTATTTTGTGTGTTATACTTCCATATCTGAATGAATATAGCAATACAAAGGTACATGCACAAAATAACACATAGGTATATTGTGACACTAGTATTGGGATACACTATGCAATGAGTATAGTTTTTTGTAAGGTAGTGTTTAGTATTTCAATCATCAATTCAACACCTTAGGGAGAAACTCCCTTGGTCCTGCAAAGCTAGAAGTGAAGGTCTTACTTTTCTCAATTCATTAGTCCTTAGCTACCCAACCTAAATATAGGTTTGTGGTAATTATCTCAAGTTTGACATCCTTGGCACCTAGAATATTATTATACCTTAGGGATTTCAGGCTTGCAGCTTTGGTCACTAATAACTCCAAAGATTTCCTCTATTTCCAAGATGAAACTCATCTTGTCCTTTGTTGCTTGGGGTTTCAGAGTTTACTCCACAAGTGTGCTTCCAATGCTTTTTTGCAATAGTTTATCTCATTTTGGGGGGGCTATATAGTCCCTCTTCTTTCCTTTCTATGGAGGGGAATTCAATTGTATCTTTTCTTATTTTCTCTATTTTGTGAGAGATTACATTTGTAAATACATACCTAAAATGGCCTTGTTGCTGGGAACCATAATAATCTTCACGTGTTTGCATCATTTGCATAATAATCTACTTCTCCCTAAGTTGCACTTAAGGAGAAGTGTTGGTGTAAATGTGAGTTTTACCTAACTAGTTCACTAGTAGGTCCTATTCACATGTTAAGTTTACTTAGGTCCTAGGGAATCTTTCTATAAGTCTTAGGTGTTATGTGATCTTATCTTATCTTATCATGGCATTTAATACTTGTGTCCTAGGCCATTTAATAATTGTTGAGGTAGTTGTCTTATTGTATAGGATTAAGACACATGTCATGATCTTGTCTAATCCTATCTCACAACCTTTCCTTTAATCAAAACATTATATGTATATTTCATATTCAATCATTCAATCTTGCATCTTTAGCAAGCTATTCTTGCCATTTCTCTCTCATGGAAGATATTTTGGTTTGGAATTTGATCCTAGGGTGTTGAGAGTTCACATTCAACTCCTACAAAAGCGAGCAATAACAAATATTCAGTTTCAAAAACTATTTATTACATATTTTCACTTAGCAAACAATTGTCAAATTATTTTTAATTTTTAATTTGAGAAAAGTAAAAATATGTTTCATACAAAAATGTTATTTGTTCATTTAATTAAAACAAGTATAGCCCTTCCATAGGATTTTACTTTATAATTTCTACAATAGAATTAGAAGAAAAACCAACAAAATAACAAGAGACATGAAATGAATTATTGATTTGTAGATTAATTTTAAAGTTTCTTATAAATTTGATGTTAAATAGAAAAAATAAAGTGAAATGAAGCAACATTGCCTTTGCTATTGAGGATGTGGTCAACATGGATGCATAAGGTGGATTTTAGAAAATGATGAGCAACATAAAACATAAAAGAGAGGATATAAATGAAGACAATTAATCCTCTAAGTTGGATAGTTCTCTAAAATTATTATCTATCCCCTAATTTCAAGAATTTGTAACATAAAACATTGTTTCGATAATATAATTATAATCCTTATTTTAAATTAATTGAAAAAAAATAATATTCCATTCATACAAATTTTATATTAAATTGATACTATCAAATAACCAATATATATAAATATTTATATATCCTTTAGTCAAACAATATATAAAATAAATTATAGTGATTGTTGAGGGGGATATAAAGATTCTTACCTATAAAGGTTCTGATATTAGTTTTAAACATACATTTTAAACATTATGAATACCAATATCCTAAGACAGGGAGATGAATGTCTCTATCAAGCATAATCTCCGACTCTTATCTTTATGGAACATGTAGATTAACAGCTTATATTTCTGGTAAGCAATGTTTCGTAGCTTCAAGATTAGGTAGGCATAGGACTTGAGAACTACAATGGAGTCTAATATGGATCAGATTGCCGAATCTAAAACATCCATTAAGGTCGTGTTCTTTATCTAGATGATACATTAGTGCTGACTCATACCGCTGACAAGGCTGCCCACAGGGCAGTCATGGAGTTACTGAGCCGCCACGAACATCCCTTCCCTGATCAGCAGGCCATTATCGATACATTCGTTAAGGGCTTAATTAATCAGCCTTGGGATCCCAGTCACCAGGTATTTAAGAATCTATTATCTCGTTTTTGTTGTTCTTTCCAGTAAATCATTGCACAGTATGAGCTCAACAGCTCAACCGAAATCTAACTGGGTATTTTGTATGCTTCAATTTCTTAGTTCCAAATTTTATGTTAGTGATTTCCTGCATTTGCTTGCCATAAGGAAATTGGGTATTTCTTCTTCAATAAATTCGCACCAACACTCTCCTCAATACCCAGCTTGCGGTGTTTGGAACATGATTACGTTCATGTGTTACCTAGGTTTAAAATCTTACGACTATAGCCCAATCTCTTCACCCTAGATTTTTTAGCAAAGCAAAGAGGATTTGCATCTGAATTTTCTCCAGTTTGCATAATTAGTTCAATACAATCGGACCTTCCCTTAGTAGACCTAGATTTCCGTTCTAAACTAATTTGGTTAAAATTTCAGATTGATGTGACTGAATGGAGGGCTCAGATCTGGTGCAGGGCTCTTGAAGCCCAGGGTGTCAGTGACATTGAGCTTGCAAGGGTAACTATGCATTCTGCTTTTTGAATTAATTCTAAACATGAATGCAGGTGACTTTTATGGGTGTTTTTAAGGTTACATACGGTTCTGAACATTTGCAATTTTCACACAGGAGATACAGCACTGCTTTGACACTACCAGAATGGCTTCATTCCAATGGGCGCCAGAAGTAGAACAGGTATTGTCATCAAGCATGTAATATCTCCAATGGAATATTTTATGATATTTACCCAATTTTAATCCACTTCAATAATTTCCCAGCGTTAGCTTCACTAAGAAAATTAAATATTATTGATTGCCATTCAGTTGTAATACTGAAATTATGTATGCAGTAGTTATGGATAATAAATCATAGTCTGAAGCAGCAGATTAAGGAACAACAACGGGTTCAGGCAAATTCACCGCCAACAATTCACTGTCAATAAATTCATCTCCAACTATTCATCACCAACAATTCATTGCCATGACAAATTCATCTCGTGGAAAATTCACCACCAACAATTTTGAATTTTCCACAAGATGAATTTGTCATGGCGATGAATTGTTGGTGATGAATTGTTGTAGGTGAATTTGTTGGCAGTGAATTGTTGGCGGTGAATTTTCCTAGAGCCAGGAACAACACATGATTTTAAATTCACAGCCAGAAATAAGAGTTATTTCATCAATTAAAATGTATGCAGTTGATTCCAGCAATGGTATGATGAACAAATAAACCAGAATATATAACCAGCATGAACTCAGTTTATTGAAATTGCAGATTTTATTCATAAACCATCGCCCTTTACTCAGTACTGCTGTGCCATTTCTACAATGATCTGTCAAACCCTGCTGTTGACTGATGTTGCTGCAAATTGATACGATCAGCTATTTAGATAGCAGATAATTTCCCCAAATGGTGGCTGCCTCAAATGAGATTCAGTCTTTCAGACTATTAATTGTTGCAATTTTGAAGAATATGGATCGCTGCAGCCCGATTATGAATTTTGGAGTTTTGAAAGAATATTTTTTTTAATTACAAACTGAAAATCAATTCAATCTGCACAATGGTGATTTTTGGGTGAAATCACTACAAGGAATTGTGGATTTTTGTCCTTCAATTTTAGACCTAGAGGGTTCTTGTCCTCATGTTAACTGAACCAAAGTAGAATGCTCCATCAGGTGTAAAATTAGAAAATAGAATGGTTGATCATTATATCTCCTTCTCCTTACTTGGCCTATCTAAAATATTTTTTCCTCCAAAAGACATAATTCTTCAAATTTCCATGACCTTGATTGATATTTGAGATAAATTATTTAAGAGAAACTTTAATTATAAAAGACTTTATTTTATATTCTAATTTAAGATTCTTTATTATAATTTCATTTTATATCACTTTGTGACATTATGATCCTCTTAATTTATTATTATAATCCCATTTCCTTAGTGTAAAATTCCCAAACCCACAAAAAATGTAGGATAGGCCTTAGTAAAAAATTCCAATGTTCCACAAAGTTTCCTGCTGCAGAGATGGGGGGCCTAAGTTTGGGGATGGCAAGGAGACAGCGGGGGGGACGGCGGTGGTGAGGTGGCGGGGGAGCGGTGCTGAAATACATATAGTACTTGAAAAATTAGTTATAAAAAGTAGTAGAAGCCTAAGGAATAAGTAAAGTTTAAACACATTGCAATGATTGCATTGAACTAGCAGTATTTTTAAAATTTTAATGGTGAACACTGAAAATCAAAATATAGACATTGGAACGAGAAGTTTCAAAATTTCATAATCATGATTCATAATTACAATCAACAATGTTCAAAGTTCAAACTTCAAAAACAAAATAGTAAATACTAGATAGTAATACTAATGACTCATGACTCATGAGTCAATGGCTAATGGGCTGATGCCTCTAATCATCCCCAAGCTCCACGTCAATCTCCTCATCATTGGAACTGCTAGATCCCACATGCTCAAGCTCATCTATACCAATACCAACCGGCCTTGTGTGTGTAGCATCATCATCAATTTGTGCTGGCTCTTCTGGCTCTACATCCCATTTGGCTGTTGGACTCTCCTTGTACATAAGTGTATTGCGGTCAATGAGACGCAAGGCACTATGTCCACAAGCTACTTTTCCCTCCTAGAAGTAAGCTTGTTCCTCTTAATGGAGTGGATGAAGCTATAAGTAGACTAGTTCCTCTTTCTAATAGAAGAACTATAAACTTGGGACAACAAACGAATGGCTAAAGTAGTAGTCAAAGATCTAGGCCCATGCATAGTCCACCACAACTTGGGGTCCACCTGTGACATAGTCTCCAGATCTATCTTGGCCACCTCTGAATATCCCCAAAGAGTGGCAAATTTTGTCCACTCAATATGAATCAAGCTGGCCTCTATAGGATCATACATTTTCTCAATGGCCTTCATGAACCCATCCTTCACCTCACATCCTCTATAGGTGTAATTCTGTCGGGCCTTTGCACGTACCACTTCGGGTTCAATGCATAGGCAGCCATGTGTAATGGAATGTTGAGCTTCTCCCATCTACGCTGAATGATCGAATGAATATGCTCGGTGTAGAATTGCATTGTGGGGTTCTCTCTGTTAATGTTATAGCAGCTTCAGTTGATCCTTCCAGCTCACTTCCTTCGAGAAAATCTTAAATTGAATTTATAGCCGTTGGCTATTCAATTTACCTTACTGTTTTGTATCTCATGCCTTGGGCCGACATAAATGAATTCGTAATTCATAAAAGACAATTAATATAATCCTAGGCCGACTTCATTAAGGAGATATGCGTTTTTGTAAGAGGCCGACATGTAAGGATTTGACTCCTATACATATATGATAGCTTGTTCATCGATTACACATATTGAAAGCTCCCACCCAGTTCGGAAATCTTAAAAAGTGCGAATATAAACAGAGAAGCTCGATCTTAACAAAAGGGCGAACTTGTATATGACTTAAGGGAAAACACAGCTGGTGACAAAAGTGCGAACTTGTCTATGACTTAAGGGCGAACACGGCTGGTGACAAAAGTGCGAACCTGTCTATGACTTAAGGGCGAACACAGCTGGTAACAAAAGTGCGAACTTGTCTATGACTTGAGGGCGAACACAGCTGGTGTCAAAGTACGAACTTGCCCTGAGAACTAAGTGCGAACACACCAGTTCGATGACTCCATTCAAGTGCGAATTCACCAGATCTGCTACATCATGAGATGCGAATATACATGATCAGATAAAAGGGAGATTATATGCCAGAGCAAAGCTACAGCTTTCGGGTTCTGACAAGTGTGCTTAAAGTCTGAGAATTGAAGACCTTCAGTGCTAAGTATTGAATCTGTATTCCTACTGACAGGTGTGATCTAGAGCTTGTTATCTGTCTTTCTTTATTGCAAATCACTGCATATCGGTCTTGTGTTGGACCTTATTGTAATTGTAAAATTGCCACTGTTGCATCAAATATAAGAGAGATCTTTGTTGCTGGGTTTTTCTCCCTCAAGAGGAGGGTTTTCCCAGGGTATATGCTGTGTTATTTTGTCTGATTTTGAATTATTTTCTGTGCATTTACTTCTGATCACATAATTTCAACATGGTATCAGAGCGGGTCTATGGAAAGATCCGATCAGATCTTGAAAAAGCAATTCGAAGTCAGATCTAGCGCATGCTCTCTTCATGAGTTTACTTGAGTCATTCTGCTAGTAATCTGAGATCAGAGAGTCATATGATGCAGTGATCTCACCTTACGGGATCTGTTATCTAAATGCACATGATTATGGAAGGTTCTGAAGTAGTCATGTATTCTGAGAGAATTCTATGATATCATTATCTGGAACGGACTTCAATGGTCTTCACAACCTTGGAGTCAAGAGCTCAACTATGTCAGATTGTGCTGCCAAGGGTTGATGTTTGAAATCAAAAAGGCTGAAATCAAATAGAGATAAGTATTTGGTTCCTTTCTTTGTTTATATTCCTTTATGTGAATCTTAGTTGTGCAGATCTGATAAAGTCTTTCGAGTGATGATCCTATCTACCTCTAACAATTTGGGTATTGCTAGTAAGCATGTTGCATAACCTAGTGGACTGTAGTTGGAAACGGAGTGTATTGTAAATTTGAGCAGTCATGGGCCTTGTTCAAATTTAACCTTGTCATGAGTCTGTGCTCGAATCATGAAGGCTGTGGATTGATCTGAGTATAAGAACAGCATACCATGTTCAATAATTGCATATTAAGGAAGATAAGTATTCTGTGTTTTGTTGAAATCACCTTTCTAGTTTGAATTTCAGTTACTTCAGTTAGTTGGATCTTAGAAAAGAGAGTTAGTGATTTCTCTTGAGTTGTAATCTCTAGCATAAAGATCCTTTGAAGACTTCAAATTATTTATTGTGAGTTGTTTCATGCTAATCATGTAGATCTCTGAGTGTGACTTTGAGATGAAAAAGAGAATTGCATTTTCGATTGTGATAGGTTGATCACATCGATATCATTCTCAAATGCATGAACTGTGTTAGAGCCTTGAACTCTTGGAGAGAGTTGGTTCTACATGCTAACTGCTTAATGCATTCAAGAAATCTGTAGTTGTGCAGATTATTCCTTTGTTGTGCTGAGTTTGGCACTCTCGAGAGGAGTAAAAGATGAACGAAAGAGTCATACCAGAAATCATATAAAGATAAGTTTCTTTATCCCTCTAGTTTGATCTTTTGATATATTTCTCCTTCAGGTTGATTTATTCATGTTCTAACATTGTGCATAAATTCTTATGTATTCATGTTATAACCTGTGATTGTAAACTTTGTATGATTCCAGTCTTGTTATTTCTTTGAAGTAATCTCTCTCTAAAATGCTTGCAGGAGCAAGAAGGTGATGAGAAATTGCTTAATGATGAAAAGCTTGAGGCATCTTGTGAGGGAGTCATGCCAACCAAAGAAATAATCAAGCAGCCTTGGGACTGAGCTGGTGGCCAGAGGGAGCTCACTTCCAGAAGTCTTCTTTGCAATCTTTGGAGCAAGGATCAAGAGGGAGTCTTGTAATTCACTAAGAAGAAGTGAAGATTGTTGTATTAAAAAGGCTTGGTGCTAAACCCTTAGAGGATCCCTTCAGTTGTTGAGATCATAATTGCTCAAGACTG
>VDFB02193867.1:273796166-273944009 GCA_007258455.2 Sequoia sempervirens
GAGGTGGGGTTGTTGGATTTGCTTGTTCTTTTGTTTAGGGGTTTGATAGTGTTCTACACCATTAAGATGACTGTCTCTCTTGGCTCAGTGGTGCCTTCCCTGAGTGGGTGGTTTGATGATGCTTGAATGATGCAGGAAGTGTCTTTGTTTACCTAAGGGTTCCAATTCTCAGTTAAATACTGGTTGTAAAGGGATCTTGGTCCCTTGTTTTCTTATCTAATGCAACTTGTGTAGTCATGTCTTTTTAGTTGTTGTTATTGTTAAGCTGCTATTGGTACGTGTATTATCTTATATGCAACATGCTTTTCTTTAACAGGGTTACAGGTCCCTTCAAAATTGATCTATAATGGGTTTCAAGTCCCATCAAAACTTGCTTTACCCTTAATCAAAAACTCACCCAAAATGATGCATTAATGCTTAATAAATGTGGGATGACACTATTGAATGTTTTGATAGGTGGTAAAAATGAAATGACAAGACATCACTGTCTTTGGACCTCTAGGATCAAAAATGTTGCAATGCAAGCATCCTAACAAAGAAAACCCCAAAGATAAAAAATCTAAAGAAGAGAACAATGACAACAAAAAAAAATTAAGGGTTGGGTCCGATAAGGATGACATACCAATTTGGATGAGCCTGAAACTCCAACAAGAAAAAATAACACAAAGGGGAAGAAAGAGGAAGAAAAGAGTCCAAGAAAAAGAAACAAAGGGAGGAAAGAAAAAGAGGGAAAACGAGGAGGAGAAGGAAAAGAAAAGAAGGATAAGATAGGGTCCCCATTTTTCTAGAAAAAAATGGGGTGTGGGTGCAAGGTACAACTGTCTCTAGTAGTTGCATTACTCCTTTGTTAGGCTGCAGTGAATGACCCATTTGCAAAAAATCAAAAAATGGCTACGTATTAAAGTTTTCAAACTTTTGAATTATCTTCTTGCTTGTGTACGTTATTTGTCACTACTGAGTTCATACCTCTTTTTCCTTATAATCCATCACTTGAATAAGTATAAGTATTTTGGGTTTCGATTGTCAGCCTTAACTCTTAGCCCTTATTGCTTTCATGTTCTTTTTCCCTTTCCTTCTTCGATTGCCAAAGTTTCGATGAAATCCTTTAAGAAATGTATTGGAGTTTCAGGCTTCATAGATTGGTCATCCCCCTTACCTCTTACCATCATCCCATTATAAGCCTTAATCCTTCCTTGCAATCCTCAATTTTTGACGTCATAGTCTTTGGTCTTTTAGGAATCAACCTTTCTTCTTATCCTTTATCTCAATTTTGCGATGTTTAAAATTCTTTCATTTAATCATCAATTGAAGATTTTAGTGGTTTCAAAAACTTTGTCAGGGATTTGAAAGGTTTTGAAGACTTTATTGGGCTCTGATGTGGTTGTCAAAACTTTGTCGAGCCTTGAAAAAGGTTTCAAAACTAGGCTTATGGGTCGATGCATCAAACATTGAAGCTTTGTTAGAACTTTGAAAGGTTTTGAGAACCTTGTTGGGCCTTGAAAAAGGTTTCAAAATTGGGTATATTGACCAACACTTGAGAAATTCACTTTGAAACTTTGGAACATAAGATTTTTATCAAAATTTTGAAAGGTTGTGAAAACCTTTTCAAATTTCAATAGAGGTTTCAAAACAACCTTGGAATCCTGAAAAGGCTTTTTATAACCAACAATATCTTCAGTCTTCGATGATCAAGTCTTTCTTCTATCTTTTGTATTATTCTTATGATAAGACATAAGTCTTCCTTCTGATCCTTGATCCTTGATATCTCCCTTTCTTCCTTCCCTTCTTCTAGCAAGTGTTAGACCCAAAGGGTTGGTGTTTCATAATTCTTCACATCAACCTCTTTAACTAGTATGTGGTGGTCTCAACACTTGATGCCCACAAAAGGTTTTTCTTTTTCATATTTTTGGTTCATGGATGCTTTTCTCATCAACCTTTTTGGAAAGTAGGTCCTTGTAGGACCAACACCCGATGTCCAGTGAAGGCGACCTTTCGAGGTTGTGAACCATTTAATGTTTAATCCAATGGTTGGTTAGGGCCCAAAATTTTGGAAATTCTCTTGATGGGCGTGTTTTCAATCCATAAATGCCATTAATTCCCAACAACTCTCCTCAAGCATCCAATCTCATTTTCTAGGTGATGGAGAGGGAATTTAATTTTTTGAGTACAGATTTGGGAAAGGATTGTGGCGTCCATGCTTCTTTATGTATTGCAAGTCTCCTTTTTGTCAAAGGTCCATTCTTGGTTAGATTTTATTGTAGATTTCAAGGGGGTTTTTCTCCTCATTGCATTCTCATTTATGTGGGAGCATGGATTCATAGCGAGTCATGTGAAGGTGATGCAAGAAGACATGGGAGGCTTTTACAATTTCAGATAACTACGGTTCTTTCCTTGAGGTCTCTTGATGTTAATATATATATATATATATATTCCTAGCTTAACAGGAAGAGAGAGGATAACATTTTGAGAGAGAGAAGAAGTTTTGAGAGCCAACAGAAGAAAGAAACCCATACATACCCTTAGGGTTTCAATTTCCAGTTCTGGGTGTAGCTATTTTATATTGTAATGATCTAGGATTTCTGTCAAACTTGCAATAATATTTGTAAGCTTTGAAGACTGATTGATTAAAGGAAAAATCAACCTTAGTTGGGTGCCTCCTTATGTATGGTATGTATTTCAATATGTATGTTGTTTAGTTTTTCAACCAGAACTCTATAAAATCCTTGCAAGGATTTTGCATGGTAGCACTTTAATATAATAAAGGAAATGTGTGGGTATGCTTTAGGATTTCTAAGTAGAATGTCTTAATATTTTGCAACAGTTTATTGTCTTTCTAAATGAATGTGTAGAGCCCTACTTTCCTATGTATTTTAAAAGGCATAGTATTTATTGGTAACTTGATTAAGTGATCACCTTGTTTTTGATTGTTATATGTTTAATTAAATCTAGAGACTCTATTTCACAATGGATAAAGGCACCGACTTGTGACTGGATTTTTCTCCAATCATCCTTAGCACACTCCAAATACATCAACTCGAACACCTTTTAAGTTTTATTTTTTGTGTTACAGTGCCATGTCTGAATGAATATAGCAATACAAGGGTGTATCATAAACACATTCTCAGACACTTATATGGTAAATTATTTGTCAATAAGGTGCTCATTCTTACATGTCCAAACTAGCACATAGGTATATTGTGACACTAGTATTGGGATACATTGTGTAGTGAATATAGTTTTTTGTTTGGTAGTGTTTAGTGTTTCAATCATCAATTCGAAACCTTAGGGAGAACCACCTTGGTCTTGAAAATCCATATAAGTAAATGAGGTGTTACCCATCTCAATAATTAGTCCTTAGTTGCCCAACCTAAAGATAGGTTTGTGGTAATTTTCCTAGGTTTGACATCCATGGCACCTGGAAGATTATAGTAACTTAGGGATTTGAGGCCTACAACTATGGTCTCCAAAAAATTGGCACCATTATTGGGGACAAGATAAGTCAATAATCCATTTGAAGACCCTTATTACTTGATGATCATTATACAACTAGGAAAGCGTTGGGTTTTGGGTTGAAATTAGAAGTTTGTTAATTTCAATTATTCTCTCCTTCAAGGAGTGGCGACTCTGTCAAGGAAGATCTAGAGTTTTGTGTCAAAAGATAAATAATGAAAAAATATCAACGTTCCAAAGGTCAATAAATTCCCGAAGCTATTCCTACTCATGAAGGAAGGTGACAAGAACATTGGAAAGCTAAAAATCCAAGTAAGTCTCCTTTACATAATTCAATAAATATTGAAAAGATGGGTACTTCAGGTAGAAGAATCATTTATAAATATTTTGATCGATACACATTAGATGATTCAATTGATAATAGGGTAAGAACTACTAGAAGAAATTTTAGATGTTATTATACTAGATATGGAAAATAAACAAATCCTAATGCAAAAAATATTAATGTGGGTTCACCTCAAATTATAAATCAAGGAAACCCTATGCTTCAACGTCTAAGAAATCAAAGGGAACGTAAAAGTGACACTCCTTAGTCTTCTGAGCATGGAGTGGAAACCCCATTCCAAGATGTTGACCCAAACATTCATTTAGAAAATGAGCATAGAGAAAGGGAATTAGATCAACACATTGATCTTATTGATTGTCTCAGAGAAAGACATCACGATATAAAGGAAAAAATTACATTACAGTGTGCCCAATTATCTAAAAAATCCCTACTACTGAACCAAAAATATATTTCCCAACCTCAGAATGTGGCACCAGTTGTTACAATTCAGCAAGTGCCTATTGTTCAAAAAAATAATCCTAATTCCCCGTAGCAAAATGTAATACAAAATATTGGGGTCAACCCTAGAAGGAAAGCTCAAAGATTTTTTTCGATGAGACCACCATTGGGATTAGAAAGACATGGATAGTTGGAATTTTGTGGCATCCCTAATTATGCTAATCCAATTCCAACTGAGATTAGAGGGAAGGTGCCAAAATTCCAAGCTAACAATGCTATCATTGGTGAGGACCACTGAAGGCATTTCATCAATGTCACTAATGAATACAAGATTAAAGATGAGGATATGATGATGAATCTTTTTGTGCAATCATTGGAATAAAGTGAAATTTAAGAATGGTACAAGAGTCTTCCAGACAACAACATAGACTCATGGGATGAGTTTATGAGGGTCTTTCGATTGCAATGTGGAGAAAGAGTGGATCGAAAGTTTACAATACATGAGCTAACTACCATTAGAAAAAGGGGTAAATGAACTGGTTGATGATTTTAACAACTGATTCATTATGACAATGAGGAAAGTACCTCAATAGGTAAGGCCAAAAGAGCTTATGTTCCTTTTTCTTTATTGTGGATCCTTTGATTCAAAATTAGGCTATCTTTTGAGAGATTCGAATCCTCATACCTTTAGGGAAGCATATACAATGGTGATCAACATAGAGAGCAATCTAAAAGAATTTGGGAAAGACAACAAAAGAGTTGATATAAAATTATTGAAACCAAATGCAACAACTTCCAACAAGTCTCTCACTATTGAACAAAAACTAGACAAGTTGATGAGAGCTATGAAGGATCTTTCATACAAGGTGGCAAAGAATGAAAAAGGTATATCCCCTAATGGTTCTGCTACACATTTTAATAAGGGTTAGAGGTTACATAACAAGCCCTACAATTATGATTGGTCTAAAAGACCTAGTGCTAATAACAAACAAATATCATGTTCAAGAATTCAACACAAAGATACCATGAAAGACACACCCATGATCCCTTGAGGAAGGATCACATGAATCTTTGGAAAGATTCATTTTGGTGTGATATATGTTACTTTCCTCATGATCAATCCAAATGCATTGTTGCAGCTAGATTTGATGAAGATAAATAATTATAGGAGCATGAGGTTACACTCAAATGTTATAATGATGCCAATGTAGATTAATTAGATGACTATGAGTGTGAGGAATTCTTCCAAAATGATTATTACAACTATCGTTTTCCCTTTGGGATTCTAAACAAATAATTTGAACAAATCAAGGAACAAATGAGGTAGAGGTATAACAAAGCAAAGCCATCTAATGAGGATATTAAAACTCTCACTAAAGTTGTTGTCATTCAAGTGCAAAGTGATTACCAAATAAGAAATAGACAAATAGGATCATTTGAACAAAGAAAATAAAAAAGAATATGATGCATAAAGAACAAAAAATAGGTTTTTAGAAAAGTCTCCACCAACAAAGAAGATGCATTTACAAAATACACCCCTATATAAAGTGTATATCCCAAAGATGAAAGGTGTTGATATATCAACCAACAATGTGGGAAATCAACAAACTATTGGAGATAGTGCCAAACAAAAGGTGACATAGGAGGTTGGGAAAGTGGTAAATGCAAATCAACTTGTTGTTAGTGATTAGGTAATTCCTTTCATTCCTGATATGAATGTTGTAACATTTCTGTCCTATGTTCCTTTTCTTGCATACCAACCAATTGACATGGATCAAGCCTTTAGTCAATTCAAATTTCTCGTTCCAATTAGAGAGCTACTAAGGATCCTTGAACATAGGGAAAGGAAAATGGCATACCTGAAAGCCCCTACCATATTTGATTAGTCTTATAAAGTTTTAGTTGTTCCCAAAGATAGGGCAAACAAAATCAATATACAAGAGACCCCTAAATTTTTTTGGGCATTGTTTCCATAGGTAAAAAATAAACTATTGATCCATTTTATACATATTTGGTAATAAATGGTTGGCTAGTTCATAACTGTGTGTTAGATTCTTGAGCATCCAAAAATGTGATGACATTAGAAGTTATGAATCATTTAGGAATGCAAATGTTATGCCATAGATTCTCGTGAGGAAAATGTAATTAGGAAAGTAAATAGTGTTTTAGTACAACTTGTTGTGTACCTTAGTAAAGCCTTTTCAATGAATCATAGTCGATTGTTCAGCTAAGTGGGGTATGCTACTATCAAGGAAATGGGTAGCTTCCATGGGTGGTAGTCTTCAAATCCCATGCTACCATTTTGATGTGGAGAAAAGATGTCCAATTGCATAGGGAAAGGAAAATGATGATCATTGTGGAGAATCCTAATGAACTAAGGAATGAGATTTTTTACCTTGATGTAGAGCCTAAATTTTTGATAGGTTATTGTGATAATGAATCTAATAAACAATTTGATTCTAGTCTGGTGTCTGCACATCTTCATCTAGAAAATGATGAACTTTGGAATATGCATTTCGACGATGCATGTTCAAAAGGGGGTAATGGTGTAGGAATTACATTGATATCCCCTGAGGGAAAATATTACAAGTTCATTTTCAGATTTAACTTTGAGTGCACCAACATTGTGGCAAAGAATGAGGCTCTTCTGGTTGGTTTAAATGTGGCTTCAAAATATGGAATAAAATGCAACAGAGTGCATGGTGATTCATAGAGAGAATGTTTGACAATGCTAATTTTTATAAGACAAGAAGTAAGCTCATCAAAGAGGAAGACATAAAAGGCATAAACTTAGGAATTGAATAAACTCCTAAAATGGTTTATATCAATAAGAAATTAAGACCAATAGAGAAGCAAATGTTGATTGTGTTATTAAGAAATTATAAAAACTCTTTATTTAGTCTTATGATGAATTAAAGGCTTACAAAAAAGACTTTTTCTAGCACACCATTCCATTGGAGTTTGGTGCAAAGCCATTCAGACAAAAGAAGCATCATATCAACCCTACTCTTTCCTCTCAAATGTAGAAGGAATTAATGAAATTGAAAGAAGGTGGTGTTATTAAACCAATTAGACATTCAAAATGGTGTCTAATCTTGTGCCAGTTAGAAAAAATAATGGGGACATTAGACTGTGTGTGGACTTCAAAAATATGAATATCAAGTCCCTCAAGGATAATTATCCATTGCCCAATATGGATCATTTGCTAAAACGGGTGATAGGGTCGAAGTTAATGTCTATGATGGATGGTTTCTCATGTTACAATTTGGTCATGGTCAATTATTTTGAGCAACACAAGACAACTTTCACTACACCATGGGGAACATTTTTATGTGTTCGAATGTGATTCGGGTTGACAAATGTAGGATTTGACTACTAAGATGATCTGAATACTTCAAGGATCAAAATGATAATTACAAAAACTTGGAGGTAGTCTTCCAAAGATGCTTATAGTATGGGATATCTTTGAATCCCAAGAAGTACATCTTCGGTTTGAGGGGAAAATCCTTGGGAACATTGTGTCCAAGGAAGGGGTAAGAATTGATATAGAACATGCCAAAGCCATTGAACTTATCCCACAACCCAAAATATTTAAGGCAGTCCAATCTTTCTTTGGTTAGATAAACTTTGTTCAAATGTTCGTTCCCAACTTTGTTGAGAAGAGAAAGGCCATCTCTAAAGTATTGAAGAAGGGGAAATCTTCTAGCTGGGATAAGGAATCAAAAAATTCCTTCTTAGAAATAAAAGATGCATCTAAGAAGGTCACACTAGTGCTGGAAAGTCCAAATTATTCTAAGCCTTTCCAGTTATTTTCTTTTGCATCTTTTTATACTATTGTTGTAGTTCTACTGCAGAAAAATAAAGATGGTTATGAACAACCAACAAATTTCTTCAGAAAATCATTGAGAGGTGTTGAATTCAATTATTTTATGATAGAGAAGTATGCCTATTCTCTTGTTATAGTTGTGAAAAATCTTAGACCTTACCTTATAGGGGCCAAGATCACCACTTTTGTGCCAGATATAGTTGTCGGGGACATCTTTGTGCAGCAAGAGGCATCAAGGAAAAGGCGTAGATGGATCAATAAGATCCAAGAGTATGGCATGTAGGTACAAAAAGCCAAATTGGTTAAAGGTCAAGGGATAGTAAAATTAATGGCTGGGGAAAACTTGGATGTTGCTAAGGTCCATTAGGTTAACTCTGATCCCTATTTCATTTCATGTCAGTTGAAGGTTTGTCCTTGGTATGAGGATATTATATTTTATTTGGAAAACCTGAATTGTCCTCCTGAACTTTGAATGATAAGGTAAAAAGGACTTTGAAAATTGAATCTCAGAGGTATGTGTTGCTCAAAGCATAGTTGATGTGGAGAAACCTTTATGATGTACTCCTAAGATGTTTAAATTTAGAACAATCACTGAGAGTTATAGAGGAATACCACCATGGATTATGTGGTTGACTCTATGTCAAAGACCACCGCTCATAAGATTATGAGGATGGGTTATTGGTGGCCCACATTATTCAGTGGATGTACAAGTTTGTAAAAGGATGTGATGTTACAAGATTTCTAGCAATTTGAAATTTCAGGAGCATTTCCCCCACAACCATTTCAAGATGATGCAGAGCATCCAACAAGGGCACCTTGCATCACCCAAAAAAAAAATGTTTTCTTTATTTATTTTTAATTGTTTTGAGTCCCATGATGGCACTTAAGGGGTCTAAGACTGGCAAGCATCAAAAATAGTGAAAAATGGGCACTTACTATTTTTAGTAAGTCAACCTAAATAGGCTCATATGGACATGAAAAATTCTACCCAAGGAAAGCATAGCAGAAAATATTTCCTATCAAAGAATCCCCTAATACCCTCGCATGGGTTTGGGAGAAGTGCCAGAGTTTCCATCCGGGGAAATTTCTCCAATGCAGCTTCAAATTCAGATATAAAACTTTGGAGGCCCCAAAATAGCTCAAAAAGTGGTTGAACCAACCTATGGTTAATTCATGTATTGTAGAGCTCATTGAGAGCTTTCCAACAATATGCAATAATAGAAAATTAGACACCCAGATCAAAAGTTATGGCCCCACGGTTGGTCCTCTAAAAGTGATTTCATAAAATTTCTTCCCAGGTCAAATCAAACGCATGGAGTTTGGCACCAAAACAAAAAGGAAAATTTGTTCTTCCAAACATTCTAGGGCTGCTATTTGGGAAAATAAAAAGGGTTAAATGGGGGTTGTAGAAGGTGGCCCTAATAGTGCAGATTGTGGCTCTGAATAGTAGATTTTCCTTTCTGAGTGATTTTGTTGTAATGAATCAAGCCCATGAGGCTGTAGCATGTAAGCCTTGAATCTTTAATTTCATTTTTTGAAAATAATTGAAAGTAAGTCAATTTTTTGTCTCGCATTTTATGTGCTAATATTTGTTGTTGTGATTTATGTGGGTTTGGGCAGTGTGGCCCTCATCAAGTGGTATCAAAGCAGGAGTTCCTGAGCTTGTAACAGAGTGCCAAATGTGAGGTAGATGTAGCAAGCCATGTGAGTGTGGGTTGAATTCAAGATGCCTCCAAGACGTGCCTAGTATGGCAAAGGTGGAGGGTGGGGTGGAGGAGGTCCACCTTGTGATGAAATCAAAGCCCTTAGAAGGTAATTAGAAACCTTGCAACAAGAGGTTCGAAGAAGAGATGTGCAATGAGACAAAGATGACAAATGAAGACTTAAACATAAGAGGAAATGGAAGAGGAAGAGCAGGATCCAATGGATCTTGGAGAAAGAAGATTGCTGCAAGTGATCTCAAGCATTGGGAAGAGACCTAAAATGGAGGTTTCAACTTTTAGTAGAAATATGAATCATGAAGAATTGATTGATTGGATCAATGACATGGATGAATTTTTTGAGTTTGAGGAGATTGAAGATCCTCACAGAGTGAGGTTTTCAAAGACAAAATTGAAAGGTCATGCCAATATATGGTGGAAAGAGGTCTAGTTAGAAAGAGGAAGACAAGGGAAAGATAAAATTTCTAGATGGGACAGAATGGTGTCAAAATTGAAGAAACAATTTATTCCAGTTGATTATGAATTGGAGCTGCTAAAAAAGATGCAAAACTTGAGGAAAGGAACAAGGATAGTGAAAGAATACACAGAGGAATTTCACAATAAGGCCCCCAGGACGAGACATCTTCTATACAGTAAGGAGAAAGTTGCTCATTATATTAATGGGATGAAGCCAAGCATACAGGAAGAATTGGCACTGGTAAGAATGACCACTTTGAGGATGCTTATCATTTTTTCTCTAAAGGTTGAAGAATGACTGAACAAGAGGTTTTAGAAAAAACAAGGTGGAGGCCGTAGAGGAAAGATTGGTGGATGGTCATATGGAGGTCAAAATGAAGATCAAAAGAAGAGTGAAGGCTCTAGTAGCAACTAGAACCAAAAAGGAGATAACACCCCACCATCCCTGATCAAAATTAATGACATCTCAAAGAGTGTGAAGAGAAGATTTGGATGACTGAAGAGGAGGCTTCCGGGAACCTCAAGCTTCCAGGAGAAGGACATAGAGCCTATGAGCGTCCCCAACATCAAGGACAGAAGACCCGAGGGTAATGCATGAGTTGCACATGTATATGAAGATGCTAAGTCTTCACATTTTGAGGATGCAGAAAGAGGAGAGGTTCTTGTTACTAGAAGAGCCTTGTTGAATGAGGAGAAGGGACCAACTCAAAGGAAGAATTTGTTTCAGACTACGTAAGTGTGAAGGTAAAGTCCTAAATGTTATTATTGATGGAGGTAGTAATAATAACCTTGTTTCAGAAGAGATGGTTAGTAAGTTGTGGTTGGATAGAAGAAGGCATCCAAATCCATACTGGATTGCTTGGCTACATAAGGACCATAAAGCTTGGGTAAATGAACAATATCTGGTAAAAGACTGGACATTGGAAATTACCATGATGAGGTATTGTGTGATATTATGCCTATGGATGTTTGTCATATGTTGTTAGGTGTAGACCATGGCGCTTTGATCGATGAGCACACATGATGGGGAATGCACCACCTATTCTTTGACAAACCATGGGTCTCATATAGGTTGAGGTTCTCAAAGATGCAAAAGAAAAGGTATGTAGTAATGCAAGAATTGGTTTGTCGACGGAAGACAATTCCTATAAGGTGTGCCATGAGAATATGTGTTTTGGTAAAAGGATCCCTAGAGTTGATAAGAAGATACTAATGAGGTACTTGTAGAGGTTTTAGATATTTTGAATGAGTTTCAAGATATTGTTTCTGATAACGTACTTGAAGGTTTTCCTCTAGTAAGAAAGATTAGTCATTAGATGGACCTGATTCCTAGAGCCAGTTTTCCAAATAACATCATATGAGTCCAGTAGAGAGTAAAGAGTTGAACGTGACAAGTGCAAGAGTTGTTAAGGCATGACTGATTGTGAGAGATTTGACCATGTGAGTACCTGGCAAAGACTAGCACCAAAGAAGGATGGGGAACGGGCAGACACTGAGTCACACCAGACACAGACAGATATCAGATTGCTGACCACTGAGATGGAGGAATATTCAGACGATGAGAAGGAGCTGAATGAAAAACATCCTTCAAAACCAAGGAGGGCTTGTATGAATGGTTAGTCATACGTTTTTGGCTAACCAATGCACCAAGTACATTTATGGGGTTTATGAATGAGGTATTGAAATAATTTTTAGTAAAATTCGTTATTGTTTATTTGGATGATATTTTGATTTTTAGTAAAACATTGAAGGAGCACTTGATGCATATTCAAAGAGTTTTTGAGAAGCTATGGAAGGAGAAGTTGTTGATTAATTTGAAGAAATGTAGTTTTGTGAAGAGAGAGTTGGTGTAGCTGGGATTTTTTGTCTTAGTAGAGGGTCTCAAAATGGATTTAGAGAAGGTGAGAGCTATCATTGAATGGCCTACTCCAAGGAGTGTTATAGAGGTAAGATCATTTCATGGTCTAGCAAGCTTTTACAGAAAATTTATTAATAATTTCAGTAGTATTTGTGCACTTCTAACTAAAGTAATGAGAGGGGATAGAAAAGAGTTTAAGTAGACTATAGGAGCAGCCAAAAGTTTTAATATGTTGAAGAAGAAAGTTATTGAGCAACCTGTTTTGGAACTTCCAAATTTCAATAAGGTTTTTCAGTAGATTGTGATGCTAGCAACACTACCATAGGAGCTATTTTGAGTAAAGAAGGTAAGCCTATTGCCTATTTTAGTGAGAAGTTAAATGATGTTAAGAAGAAATATTCTGCCTATGATCAAGAGTTTTATGCCATAGTTCAAGCATTGAAGAAATGGAGACACTATTTGTTGCCAAAATAATTTTTTTATATACTGATCACCAGGCTTTGCAGTATCTCAATAGTCAAGGAAAGTTGAATCAAAGGCACTTAAAATAGGTTGAGTTTTTGTAGAGTTATACTTTTTTTTTGAAGCACAAGAGTGGAAGGTCAAACATAGTTGCAGATGCATTGAGGAGAAGACAAAATTTGTTGATAGAAATGATTATAGAGGTTGTTGGGTTCAATGAACTCAAGAGTTTGTATCCAGAAGATCCAGACTTTGTAGAAGCTTGGAAGGCTTGTTTGGAACCTGTTACATTGGATAGGACGAAATGGTTGGATTTCTTAATCCAAGATGGGATGTTGTTTAGAGGAAGCCAATTGTAGATTCCAAGGAGTTCTATGAGAGAGAATCTAATCAAAGAGAAGCATAGTGGAGGATTGGCTGGACATTTTGGTTGAGATAATACCATTGCTCTTGTCAGTGAGAATTATTATTGGCCATAGTTACAAGTTGTGAAGAAGTTTGTACAAAGTTGCAGGGTATGTCAGATTGTGAAAGGAACAAGTCAAAATACTGGATTGTATTAGCCATTACCTATACTTGAGAGGCCATGGGAGGATATTAGCATGGATTTTGTTCTTGGATTGCAAAGGATGCATAGAGGGCATGATTCCATATTTGTGGTGGTGGATAGATTTTTAAAGATGACACATTTCATTCTGTGTCATAAGACCAGTGATGTTGATCATGTTGCAGAGTTGTTTTTTAGAGAGGTGGTGAGACTACATGGTCTACCAAAGAGTATAGTTTCAGACAAAGATACCAAATTTGTTGGTTATTTTTGGAGGACATTATGGAAGAAGTTGAAGACAAATTTGAAGTCCAGTTCTGCACACCATCCACAGACTAATGGACAAACAGAGGTGGTGAATAGGATTTTGGGCAACCTGCTAAGATGCTTAGTTGGAGGTAAGCCCAAGGGATGGGATTTGATTATACCATAGGTAGAATTTGCTTACAACAATTTTTTCAATAGGAGCACTAGTAAATCACCATTCCAGATTGTATATGGGAGTAGTCCAAGAATTGCTTCTAAATTAAGAAAGATGGATAAGGGGGAGAAGAGTAGTGCTGAGGCTAAAAATTTTGCTAAGCACCTGAAGAATTTGCACAAAGAGGTGAAGAAGCATATCAATAAGACGAACTCACAATATAAGGCTCAGATAGATCAGAAAAGGAGGTATAAGGAGTTCCAAGTAGGAGATGAAGTCATGGTTCATTTGAGAAAGGAAAGGTTTCTAGTTGGTACATACAAGTTAAAGATGAAGAAGTTTGGACCATGCAAGATCTTGAAGAAGCATGATTCAAGAAATGCTTTTGATGTAGAGTTGCCTAGTGGAATAAACACTTCTCCTATGTTCAACATTGCTGATTTGATAGAGTATCATGAAGGTGATATAGAGGAGGGTTCGATAAATGAACAGTTGAAAATTATAGCACCTACTTCAAAGAAGGAAGAGATAGAAGAAATCCTGGATAGCCATGTGGGTAGAAGCACAAGAAACAGGTGATATGCAAAGTACTTGGTGAAATGGAGAAGAATTCTTGTGGAATATTCATCATGGTTGTCTAAGGCTAAGGTTAACTGTCTTGGTTTCCCTCTAACTCCTGAGAAGTGACTGGGTCACTTTTCAAATTACCCTGGGTGTCTGATGCAGGAGCATCCAGCGGTGTAGGGCAATCTTGCATCACCCAAAAAAAAAAAATTTCTTTGTTTTATTTAGTTGTTTTGAGTCTCATGATGGAACTTAAGGGGTATGAGACTGTCAGGTGTCAAAACTAGCAAAAAATGGGCATGTACTATTTTTAGTAAGTTAGCCAAAACGGGCTCATATGGACGTGAAAATTTACCCCAAGGAGTAGAGTAGAAAAATATTTCCAGTCGCGAAAGGATCACCTCAATACCCTGCATGGTTTGGGAGAAATTAAAGTTTATGTCCCAGGAAATTTCTCTAATGCAGCTTCAAATTCAGATATAAAAATTTGGAGGCCCCAAAATAGCTCAAAAGGTGGCCAAACCGACCAATGGTGGGTTTGCGTGTTGTAGATCTCATTGAGAGCTTTCCGACGATATGCAATAATAGCAAATCAGATACTTGGATCAAAAGTTATGGCCCTGCGAAGTTTGTCCTCTAAAAAGTGAATTTCTTAAAAAAATCTTTCTAGGCCAGAAATCAAATGACTAGACTTTTGGTGCCAAAACAAAAAGGGAAAATTTGTACTTTCTAGAACATTCTAGGGTAGTTATTGGGGAAAATAAAAAGGGTTAAATGGGGGTTGTAAGAGGTGGCCCTAATAGTGCAAATTGTGGCTTCGAATAGTAGATTTTCTTTTTAGAGTTGATTTTGTTGTAATGAATCAAGCCCATGAGGCTATAGCATGTAAGCTTTGAATTTGTAATTTCATTTTCTGAAAAAAATTGAAAGTAAGTCTTTTTATGTCTTGCATCTTTTGTGTTGATATCTGTTGTTGTGATTTCTATGGGGTTTGGGCGGTGTGGCCCTCATCACAATAGAGTCTCCATTTCAACAATGGTGTATTGATTTCATAGGGGAAATAATAAAAAGGTATAGCAATAGATACAAGTAGATATTGGTGGCCAAGTTTACTACTTTACAAAATGGTTGGAAACAATCTCAATAAAAATGCAACCTGAAAGGTGGTGATTGATTTTTTTCTAAATAACATAATCACCAGGGTTGGCGTGCCATCAATAATTTTTGCTGACAATGCAATGTGTTTTAGATCCAAATATTTTATTGACATGTGTTCACAGAATGGGATCTATTTAATACATTCATCACCTTATCATCCATAAGGAAATGGACAAGCTGAATCAAGCAACAAATGCATCATGTATATCATTAGAAAAAACTTTGTATGCAAACAAGAAAAGGTGGGATGATAAGTTAAAGTTTATTGTCTGGGTAGATAGGGTAACCTACAAGAAGGCTATTGCGAAGATTCTATTTGAACTATTGTATGGTGTTGAATCCAAATTACTAATTAGCCTTGAATTACTAGTTTATAAGAATTCATGGGTTGGCAGAATTGGAAGAAACTAGGAGTGATGGCCATGAGAGGAATTTATTGAGACAACAAAAGGTGAAGTGCCTCTTTGATAAGAGGGCTGTCATGAGGGAGTTTCAAATTGGAGATCTTGTCCTCATGTGGAATTCTAGGTTAGAAGACAAGCGAAAACATGAAAAATTTGATTCCCTATGGGTTGGGCCCTATCAAATTATTGAAGGATTTTGTCAAGGAATGTTCTACCTTAGGAGCCTTGATGGAAATTTCATGGAGTTTCCAGTTCATGGTCAATAACTCAAGCACTTTTTCTCCTAAATGTAAGGTTCTCTAAACCTTTGTAACATATATTGTTTTTGTGGTTTTCTTGTCTATAGCCATGAACCTAGTTTGTCATGATGTTGTGTAAGATAGTCTCAGTCCTTGTCGTTCCCCATTTTTGGTGTGCACCCCAGAGATCACGATTTTCACTATGCCTACAAGAGACACATGTCCCCAACAAGAGCCACTATTTACAAATATAAATTTGATGAATTTATATTGCTTTTTTCTTGTCACCTTGTACCACCCCCTTGAGATTCCCATCAATTACAATTGATATGAGAAATATTAATGGTGTATCATTCTTAGGTCCCTCTAGTAGTTATATTACTCCTTTTCCAGACTACAGTAAATGATCCATTTGCAAAAAATCCAAAAATGGTTAAGTATTGAACTTTTTGAACTTATGATTGTTTGCTTGCTTGTGTACCTTCTCTGTCACTCCTAAGTTCGTACCTCTTTTCCCTTCCAATCCATCACTTGCATAAGTATCAGTGTTTCAAGTTTCGGTTGTCGGTCTTAACTCTTAGCCCTTATTTCTTTCATGTTCTTCTTCCATTTCCTTCAATTGTCAAAGTTTTGATGAAATCCTTCAAGACATGTATTGGAGTTTTGAGCTTCAACGATCGACCATCCTCCTATCTCTTACCATAATTCCCTCATAAGCCTTAAGCCTTCCTTTTGATACCCGATTCTCGACATCATAGTCTTTGATCTTTTGAGAATCAACATTTCTTTTTATCCTTTATTGCAATTTTGCGATGAGTTTCAAAGTCTTTCATTCAATCGCTGATCAAAGATTTTAGTGGTTTCAAAAACCTTGTCAGGATCCATAAGTGGTTTCGAAACCTCATAATGAAGTTGTAAATATTCAAAGTTTTTTAAGGACTTTGAAAGGTTTTGAAAACTTTTTTGGGCTCCTACATGGTTGTCAAAACCTTGTTAGGCCCCGACAAAGGTTTCAAAACTAGGCTTATGGGACGATGCATAAAAAATTCAAAGTTTGTCAGAACTTTGAAAGGTTTTGAGAACCTTGTTGGGCCCTAATGAAGGTTTCAAAACCAGGTTTATTGATCGACACTTAAGAAATACACTTTGAAACTTTGAAGCACAAGAGTTTTGTTGGAATTTTGAAAGGTTGTGAAAACCTTGTCGGATTTTGACAAAGGTTTCAAAACACCTTCAAACCTCAAAAAGGTTTTTGAAACCAACAATATCTTTAGTCTTTGGCAATTGGGTCTTTCTTCTATCTTTTGTCTTATTCTTGTGATAAGACACAAGTCTTCCTTTTGATCCCTGCTACTCGACATCTCCCTTTCTTCCTTCCCTTCTTCTAGCAAGTGTTAGACTTAAAGTCTAATGCCTAACGAAATAGTCTATTGGGTAGTTGTTTCAACATTATTCATATCATCTTCTTCATCAGGCAGTATACGGTGGGCTCAATGCTCAATGCTTGACTTAGGTTTTTCTCTTCAAGATTTCTGGGTTTTGGATTCTTTCCTCACTGACCTTTTTGGAAAGCAGTTCCTTGCAAGCCCAAAATTTGATGTCCGATGAAGGTGACCTTTTAGGGTTGTGAACCATTTAATATTCAATCCACTGGTTGGTTCAGGCCCGAAACTTCAACTATTCTCTCGAAGGGCACGTCTTTAGTCTGTAAATGCCATTAATGCCCAATGACTCTCCTCAAGAATCTAATCTCTGTTTCTAGGTAGTGGAGAGGGCATTTAATACTTTGAGTACAAATTTGAGAAAGGATTATGCCACCCATGCTTCTTTATGTATTACAAGTCTCCTTTCTATCATAGGGCCATTCTTGGCCGAATTTTGCTATAGATTTTGTGAGGGATTTTTCTCCTATTTGCATGCTCATTAATGTAGGGGTATGGATTCATAGTGTATGGCCATGTGAAGGTGATGCAAGTAGACATGGAGGCATGTACAAATTTAGACAACCATGATTCTTTCCTCGAGGTCTCTTGATAGTATTAAAAGATATATTTTCCTAGCTTAACAGGAAGAGAGAGGATAACATTTGGATAGAGAGAAGTAGTTGTAGAGCTAATAAAAGAAAGATACTCACATGAAGCCTTAGGGTTTCAATTTCTAGTTTTGGGTGTAGCTATTTTGCATTATAATGATCTAGGTTTTCTCTCAAACCTGCAATAATATTTGTAAGCTTTAAAGATTGATTGATTAAAGGAAAAATCAACCTTATTTGAGTGTCTCCTTATGTATGGTATGCATTTCAATATGTATGTTCTTTAGTTTTTCAGCCAAATTCCTATAGAATCCTTGCAAAGCTTTTGCATGGTATCTTTTCAATATAATAAAGAAATTGTGTGGGTATGCTTGAGGATTACTACGTAGTCTCTCTTAATATTTTGCAACCATTTATTTCTTTCTAGATGAGTGTGTAGAGCCTTGCTTTCCTGTGCATTTTGAAAAGGCATAGTCTTTTGTGGTGACTTGATCAAGGCAATATCTCGTTTTTGGTTGTTACATGTTTGATTAAACCTTGAGACTCTATTGCCTAATGGATAAAGGCATTGATTTGTGACTGACTTTCTCTCCTATCATCCTCAACACACTCCAAATACATCAAGTCAAACACCTTTTAAGTTTTATTTTGTGTGTTATACTTCCATATCTGAATGAATATAGCAATACAAAGGTACATGCACAAAATAACACATAGGTATATTGTGACACTAGTATTGGGATACACTATGCAATGAGTATAGTTTTTTGTAAGGTAGTGTTTAGTATTTCAATCATCAATTCAACACCTTAGGGAGAAACTCCCTTGGTCCTGCAAAGCTAGAAGTGAAGGTCTTACTTTTCTCAATTCATTAGTCCTTAGCTACCCAACCTAAATATAGGTTTGTGGTAATTATCTCAAGTTTGACATCCTTGGCACCTAGAATATTATTATACCTTAGGGATTTCAGGCTTGCAGCTTTGGTCACTAATAACTCCAAAGATTTCCTCTATTTCCAAGATGAAACTCATCTTGTCCTTTGTTGCTTGGGGTTTCAGAGTTTACTCCACAAGTGTGCTTCCAATGCTTTTTTGCAATAGTTTATCTCATTTTGGGGGGGCTATATAGTCCCTCTTCTTTCCTTTCTATGGAGGGGAATTCAATTGTATCTTTTCTTATTTTCTCTATTTTGTGAGAGATTACATTTGTAAATACATACCTAAAATGGCCTTGTTGCTGGGAACCATAATAATCTTCACGTGTTTGCATCATTTGCATAATAATCTACTTCTCCCTAAGTTGCACTTAAGGAGAAGTGTTGGTGTAAATGTGAGTTTTACCTAACTAGTTCACTAGTAGGTCCTATTCACATGTTAAGTTTACTTAGGTCCTAGGGAATCTTTCTATAAGTCTTAGGTGTTATGTGATCTTATCTTATCTTATCATGGCATTTAATACTTGTGTCCTAGGCCATTTAATAATTGTTGAGGTAGTTGTCTTATTGTATAGGATTAAGACACATGTCATGATCTTGTCTAATCCTATCTCACAACCTTTCCTTTAATCAAAACATTATATGTATATTTCATATTCAATCATTCAATCTTGCATCTTTAGCAAGCTATTCTTGCCATTTCTCTCTCATGGAAGATATTTTGGTTTGGAATTTGATCCTAGGGTGTTGAGAGTTCACATTCAACTCCTACAAAAGCGAGCAATAACAAATATTCAGTTTCAAAAACTATTTATTACATATTTTCACTTAGCAAACAATTGTCAAATTATTTTTAATTTTTAATTTGAGAAAAGTAAAAATATGTTTCATACAAAAATGTTATTTGTTCATTTAATTAAAACAAGTATAGCCCTTCCATAGGATTTTACTTTATAATTTCTACAATAGAATTAGAAGAAAAACCAACAAAATAACAAGAGACATGAAATGAATTATTGATTTGTAGATTAATTTTAAAGTTTCTTATAAATTTGATGTTAAATAGAAAAAATAAAGTGAAATGAAGCAACATTGCCTTTGCTATTGAGGATGTGGTCAACATGGATGCATAAGGTGGATTTTAGAAAATGATGAGCAACATAAAACATAAAAGAGAGGATATAAATGAAGACAATTAATCCTCTAAGTTGGATAGTTCTCTAAAATTATTATCTATCCCCTAATTTCAAGAATTTGTAACATAAAACATTGTTTCGATAATATAATTATAATCCTTATTTTAAATTAATTGAAAAAAAATAATATTCCATTCATACAAATTTTATATTAAATTGATACTATCAAATAACCAATATATATAAATATTTATATATCCTTTAGTCAAACAATATATAAAATAAATTATAGTGATTGTTGAGGGGGATATAAAGATTCTTACCTATAAAGGTTCTGATATTAGTTTTAAACATACATTTTAAACATTATGAATACCAATATCCTAAGACAGGGAGATGAATGTCTCTATCAAGCATAATCTCCGACTCTTATCTTTATGGAACATGTAGATTAACAGCTTATATTTCTGGTAAGCAATGTTTCGTAGCTTCAAGATTAGGTAGGCATAGGACTTGAGAACTACAATGGAGTCTAATATGGATCAGATTGCCGAATCTAAAACATCCATTAAGGTCGTGTTCTTTATCTAGATGATACATTAGTGCTGACTCATACCGCTGACAAGGCTGCCCACAGGGCAGTCATGGAGTTACTGAGCCGCCACGAACATCCCTTCCCTGATCAGCAGGCCATTATCGATACATTCGTTAAGGGCTTAATTAATCAGCCTTGGGATCCCAGTCACCAGGTATTTAAGAATCTATTATCTCGTTTTTGTTGTTCTTTCCAGTAAATCATTGCACAGTATGAGCTCAACAGCTCAACCGAAATCTAACTGGGTATTTTGTATGCTTCAATTTCTTAGTTCCAAATTTTATGTTAGTGATTTCCTGCATTTGCTTGCCATAAGGAAATTGGGTATTTCTTCTTCAATAAATTCGCACCAACACTCTCCTCAATACCCAGCTTGCGGTGTTTGGAACATGATTACGTTCATGTGTTACCTAGGTTTAAAATCTTACGACTATAGCCCAATCTCTTCACCCTAGATTTTTTAGCAAAGCAAAGAGGATTTGCATCTGAATTTTCTCCAGTTTGCATAATTAGTTCAATACAATCGGACCTTCCCTTAGTAGACCTAGATTTCCGTTCTAAACTAATTTGGTTAAAATTTCAGATTGATGTGACTGAATGGAGGGCTCAGATCTGGTGCAGGGCTCTTGAAGCCCAGGGTGTCAGTGACATTGAGCTTGCAAGGGTAACTATGCATTCTGCTTTTTGAATTAATTCTAAACATGAATGCAGGTGACTTTTATGGGTGTTTTTAAGGTTACATACGGTTCTGAACATTTGCAATTTTCACACAGGAGATACAGCACTGCTTTGACACTACCAGAATGGCTTCATTCCAATGGGCGCCAGAAGTAGAACAGGTATTGTCATCAAGCATGTAATATCTCCAATGGAATATTTTATGATATTTACCCAATTTTAATCCACTTCAATAATTTCCCAGCGTTAGCTTCACTAAGAAAATTAAATATTATTGATTGCCATTCAGTTGTAATACTGAAATTATGTATGCAGTAGTTATGGATAATAAATCATAGTCTGAAGCAGCAGATTAAGGAACAACAACGGGTTCAGGCAAATTCACCGCCAACAATTCACTGTCAATAAATTCATCTCCAACTATTCATCACCAACAATTCATTGCCATGACAAATTCATCTCGTGGAAAATTCACCACCAACAATTTTGAATTTTCCACAAGATGAATTTGTCATGGCGATGAATTGTTGGTGATGAATTGTTGTAGGTGAATTTGTTGGCAGTGAATTGTTGGCGGTGAATTTTCCTAGAGCCAGGAACAACACATGATTTTAAATTCACAGCCAGAAATAAGAGTTATTTCATCAATTAAAATGTATGCAGTTGATTCCAGCAATGGTATGATGAACAAATAAACCAGAATATATAACCAGCATGAACTCAGTTTATTGAAATTGCAGATTTTATTCATAAACCATCGCCCTTTACTCAGTACTGCTGTGCCATTTCTACAATGATCTGTCAAACCCTGCTGTTGACTGATGTTGCTGCAAATTGATACGATCAGCTATTTAGATAGCAGATAATTTCCCCAAATGGTGGCTGCCTCAAATGAGATTCAGTCTTTCAGACTATTAATTGTTGCAATTTTGAAGAATATGGATCGCTGCAGCCCGATTATGAATTTTGGAGTTTTGAAAGAATATTTTTTTTAATTACAAACTGAAAATCAATTCAATCTGCACAATGGTGATTTTTGGGTGAAATCACTACAAGGAATTGTGGATTTTTGTCCTTCAATTTTAGACCTAGAGGGTTCTTGTCCTCATGTTAACTGAACCAAAGTAGAATGCTCCATCAGGTGTAAAATTAGAAAATAGAATGGTTGATCATTATATCTCCTTCTCCTTACTTGGCCTATCTAAAATATTTTTTCCTCCAAAAGACATAATTCTTCAAATTTCCATGACCTTGATTGATATTTGAGATAAATTATTTAAGAGAAACTTTAATTATAAAAGACTTTATTTTATATTCTAATTTAAGATTCTTTATTATAATTTCATTTTATATCACTTTGTGACATTATGATCCTCTTAATTTATTATTATAATCCCATTTCCTTAGTGTAAAATTCCCAAACCCACAAAAAATGTAGGATAGGCCTTAGTAAAAAATTCCAATGTTCCACAAAGTTTCCTGCTGCAGAGATGGGGGGCCTAAGTTTGGGGATGGCAAGGAGACAGCGGGGGGGACGGCGGTGGTGAGGTGGCGGGGGAGCGGTGCTGAAATACATATAGTACTTGAAAAATTAGTTATAAAAAGTAGTAGAAGCCTAAGGAATAAGTAAAGTTTAAACACATTGCAATGATTGCATTGAACTAGCAGTATTTTTAAAATTTTAATGGTGAACACTGAAAATCAAAATATAGACATTGGAACGAGAAGTTTCAAAATTTCATAATCATGATTCATAATTACAATCAACAATGTTCAAAGTTCAAACTTCAAAAACAAAATAGTAAATACTAGATAGTAATACTAATGACTCATGACTCATGAGTCAATGGCTAATGGGCTGATGCCTCTAATCATCCCCAAGCTCCACGTCAATCTCCTCATCATTGGAACTGCTAGATCCCACATGCTCAAGCTCATCTATACCAATACCAACCGGCCTTGTGTGTGTAGCATCATCATCAATTTGTGCTGGCTCTTCTGGCTCTACATCCCATTTGGCTGTTGGACTCTCCTTGTACATAAGTGTATTGCGGTCAATGAGACGCAAGGCACTATGTCCACAAGCTACTTTTCCCTCCTAGAAGTAAGCTTGTTCCTCTTAATGGAGTGGATGAAGCTATAAGTAGACTAGTTCCTCTTTCTAATAGAAGAACTATAAACTTGGGACAACAAACGAATGGCTAAAGTAGTAGTCAAAGATCTAGGCCCATGCATAGTCCACCACAACTTGGGGTCCACCTGTGACATAGTCTCCAGATCTATCTTGGCCACCTCTGAATATCCCCAAAGAGTGGCAAATTTTGTCCACTCAATATGAATCAAGCTGGCCTCTATAGGATCATACATTTTCTCAATGGCCTTCATGAACCCATCCTTCACCTCACATCCTCTATAGGTGTAATTCTGTCGGGCCTTTGCACGTACCACTTCGGGTTCAATGCATAGGCAGCCATGTGTAATGGAATGTTGAGCTTCTCCCATCTACGCTGAATGATCGAATGAATATGCTCGGTGTAGAATTGCATTGTGGGGTTCTCTCTGTTAATGTTATAGCAGCTTCAGTTGATCCTTCCAGCTCACTTCCTTCGAGAAAATCTTAAATTGAATTTATAGCCGTTGGCTATTCAATTTACCTTACTGTTTTGTATCTCATGCCTTGGGCCGACATAAATGAATTCGTAATTCATAAAAGACAATTAATATAATCCTAGGCCGACTTCATTAAGGAGATATGCGTTTTTGTAAGAGGCCGACATGTAAGGATTTGACTCCTATACATATATGATAGCTTGTTCATCGATTACACATATTGAAAGCTCCCACCCAGTTCGGAAATCTTAAAAAGTGCGAATATAAACAGAGAAGCTCGATCTTAACAAAAGGGCGAACTTGTATATGACTTAAGGGAAAACACAGCTGGTGACAAAAGTGCGAACTTGTCTATGACTTAAGGGCGAACACGGCTGGTGACAAAAGTGCGAACCTGTCTATGACTTAAGGGCGAACACAGCTGGTAACAAAAGTGCGAACTTGTCTATGACTTGAGGGCGAACACAGCTGGTGTCAAAGTACGAACTTGCCCTGAGAACTAAGTGCGAACACACCAGTTCGATGACTCCATTCAAGTGCGAATTCACCAGATCTGCTACATCATGAGATGCGAATATACATGATCAGATAAAAGGGAGATTATATGCCAGAGCAAAGCTACAGCTTTCGGGTTCTGACAAGTGTGCTTAAAGTCTGAGAATTGAAGACCTTCAGTGCTAAGTATTGAATCTGTATTCCTACTGACAGGTGTGATCTAGAGCTTGTTATCTGTCTTTCTTTATTGCAAATCACTGCATATCGGTCTTGTGTTGGACCTTATTGTAATTGTAAAATTGCCACTGTTGCATCAAATATAAGAGAGATCTTTGTTGCTGGGTTTTTCTCCCTCAAGAGGAGGGTTTTCCCAGGGTATATGCTGTGTTATTTTGTCTGATTTTGAATTATTTTCTGTGCATTTACTTCTGATCACATAATTTCAACATGGTATCAGAGCGGGTCTATGGAAAGATCCGATCAGATCTTGAAAAAGCAATTCGAAGTCAGATCTAGCGCATGCTCTCTTCATGAGTTTACTTGAGTCATTCTGCTAGTAATCTGAGATCAGAGAGTCATATGATGCAGTGATCTCACCTTACGGGATCTGTTATCTAAATGCACATGATTATGGAAGGTTCTGAAGTAGTCATGTATTCTGAGAGAATTCTATGATATCATTATCTGGAACGGACTTCAATGGTCTTCACAACCTTGGAGTCAAGAGCTCAACTATGTCAGATTGTGCTGCCAAGGGTTGATGTTTGAAATCAAAAAGGCTGAAATCAAATAGAGATAAGTATTTGGTTCCTTTCTTTGTTTATATTCCTTTATGTGAATCTTAGTTGTGCAGATCTGATAAAGTCTTTCGAGTGATGATCCTATCTACCTCTAACAATTTGGGTATTGCTAGTAAGCATGTTGCATAACCTAGTGGACTGTAGTTGGAAACGGAGTGTATTGTAAATTTGAGCAGTCATGGGCCTTGTTCAAATTTAACCTTGTCATGAGTCTGTGCTCGAATCATGAAGGCTGTGGATTGATCTGAGTATAAGAACAGCATACCATGTTCAATAATTGCATATTAAGGAAGATAAGTATTCTGTGTTTTGTTGAAATCACCTTTCTAGTTTGAATTTCAGTTACTTCAGTTAGTTGGATCTTAGAAAAGAGAGTTAGTGATTTCTCTTGAGTTGTAATCTCTAGCATAAAGATCCTTTGAAGACTTCAAATTATTTATTGTGAGTTGTTTCATGCTAATCATGTAGATCTCTGAGTGTGACTTTGAGATGAAAAAGAGAATTGCATTTTCGATTGTGATAGGTTGATCACATCGATATCATTCTCAAATGCATGAACTGTGTTAGAGCCTTGAACTCTTGGAGAGAGTTGGTTCTACATGCTAACTGCTTAATGCATTCAAGAAATCTGTAGTTGTGCAGATTATTCCTTTGTTGTGCTGAGTTTGGCACTCTCGAGAGGAGTAAAAGATGAACGAAAGAGTCATACCAGAAATCATATAAAGATAAGTTTCTTTATCCCTCTAGTTTGATCTTTTGATATATTTCTCCTTCAGGTTGATTTATTCATGTTCTAACAGTGTGCATAAATTCTTATGTATTCATGTTATAACCTGTGATTGTAAAACTTTGTATGATTCCAGTCTTGTTATTTCTTTGGGTAATTACAAACTGTTAAGTAATCTCTCTCCAAAATACTTGCAGGAGCAAGAAGGTGATTGGAAATTGCTTAATGATGAAAAGCTTGAGGCATCTTGTGAGGAAGTCATGCAAACCAAAGAAATAATCAAGCAGCCTTGGGATTGAGCTGGTGGCCAGAGGGAGCTCACTTCCAAAAGTCTCTTTTTGCAATCTTTGGAGCAAGGATCAAGAGGGAGTCTTGTAACTCACTAAGAAGAAGTGAAGATTGTTGTATTAAAAAGGCTTGGTGCTAAACCCTTAGAGGATCCCTTCAGTTGCTGAGTCATAATTGCTCAAGATTGTCTTCTGGATTTGTCATTGGTAGCTCCGCAAACCTATTCAGAATAGTGAGATCTGAGATGAGGTCGAGGAGGACTATTCTGAACTCTCTTCAGTACCAAAGGTGTGCACTGGAAAACATTTATCTAAGTCAAAGTGTTGCAGGCAATCTTGGACGAAGAGGTCAGAAGGTTGATGCAAGTGCCTGAAGATTTAGAGGGAGCCTGCTGAGCCTGAAGAAGATGGTAATATTGCTGTAGCTAGTTCAGACTTGGTGGATCCTACAAACAGCTGATTGGATCCTTGATGTATCTAGTTAACACTAGACCTGATATTTGCTATGCAGTGAGTGCACTTAGCCAGTTTATGTGTGATCCGAGACAGATACATCTTGCTGCAGCTAAACATATCCTGAGATACTTGCGTGGCACAGTTGGATATGGGTTGAAGTACACTTCAGACACAGACTTAGAGTTACTTGGTTTTACTGATTCTGATTGGGCAGGTTGTGCCACGAATCGGAAGAGCACCTTTGGCTGTTGCTTCAGTTTGGGTTCTGCCATGATTTCCTGGTGCAGCAGGGAGCAGTCTTCTGTAGCATTGAGTACAGTAGAGGCTGAGTACATTGCAGCTTGCATGGCAACTCGGGAAGCAGTGTGGCTTCGTAAGCTCCTTGCAGGATTGTTTGGACAATCAATGGAGCCCACTATTATTCATTATTATAAACAGAGTTGTGTGAAGCTTTCTGTCAATCCTGTGTTTCATGACAGATCCAAGCATGTTGAGATCAAGTACCACTATATCAGAGATATGGTACTACGGAAGGCTGTACAGTTGAGGTACATTAGCACTGATGAGCAGACGGCAGATATTCTCACCAAGCCGGTAAAGTTCAGATACTTCGAGACAAGCTTGATATGGTGGAGAATCCAGCCTTGACTGAGTATGAGTCTCAGTATCAGTGAGCCTTGCTTAATGAGTTCTTCTCTGTGAGAGAAGTTCGAGGTGAAATCCCTTGTTAATGCATTTTCTTCTGTGACGGAAGAAATTGAGGTGAAAGCCCTTGTTTCCACCCTCTAAGAGAGTCATGGTGGATGTCATGTGTGCGACTCCATGACACATCTTGTACTTGTGTTTCACCCTCTGAGAGAGTCATGGTGAAAGTCACTTGAGGTGACAACATCACGCAAGTGATGAACACTCGTACTTACTATTGCACTTTCTTATGTGACGGAAGAACTTGAGGTGAAAGCCCTCGTTTCCACCCTCTGAGTTGAGTCATGGTGGATGTCATGTGTGTGACTCCATGACAACATCACGTGAGAGAGTCTGTGATGATCCTTCTGTGCTTGTGTTTCACCCTCTGGGAGAGCCATGGTGAAAGTCACATTGAGGTGACATCATCACGCACGTGATGAACACTAGTGCTTAACCATGTGATGGTTGATATCACATTGAGGTGATATATATCTCTCTTGATATTTGATTGCAGGCAATGGTGGTAGATGATTTGTCTTTAGCTGGAAGTTCTCTCCCTAGCTGAGAGGGAGTGTTAATGTTATAGCAGCTTCGGTTGATCCTTCCAGCTCACTTCCTTCGAGAAAATCTTAAATTGAATTTATAGCCGTTGGCTATTCAATTTACCTTACTGTTTTCTATCTCATGCCTTGGGCCGACATAAATGAATTTGTAATTCATAAAAGACAATTAATATAATCCTAGGCTGACTTCATTAAGGAGATATGCATTTTTGTAAGAGGCCGACATGTAAGGATTTGACTCCTATACATATATGATAGCTTGTTCATCGATTACACATATTGAAAGCTCCCACCCAGTTTGGAAATCTTAAAAAGTGCGAATATAAACAGAGAAGCTCGATCTTAACAAAAGGGCGAACTTGTATATGACTTAAGGGCGAACACAGCTGGTGACAAAAGTGCGAACCTGTCTATGACTTAAGGGCGAACACAGCTGGTGACAAAAGTGCAAACCTGTCTATGACTTAAGGGCGAACACAGCTGGTAACAAAAGTTCGAACTTGTCTATGACTTGAGGGCGAACACAGCTGGTGTCAAAGTATGAACTTGCCCTGAGAACTAAGTGCGAACACACCAGTTCGATGACTCCATTCAAGCGCGAATTCACCAGATCTGCTACATCATGAGACGCGAATATACATGATCAGATAAAAGGGAGATTATATGCCAGAGCAAAGCTACAGCTTTCGGGTTCTGACAAGTGTGCTTAAAGTCTGAGAATTGAAGACCTTCAGTGCTAAGTATTGAATCTGTATTCTTACTGACAGGTGTGATCTAGAGCTTGTTATCTGTCTTTCTTTATTGCAAATCACTGCATATCGGTCTTGTGTTGGACCTTATTGTAATTGTAAAATTGCCACTGTTGCATCAAATATAAGAGAGATCTTTGTTGCTGGGTTTTTCTCCCTCAAGAGGAGGGTTTTCCCAGGGTATATGTTGTGTTATTTTGTCTGATTTTGAATTATTTTCTGTGCATTTACTTCTGATCACATAATTTCAACACTCTCGCACAACAACCTTCATTTGATTAAGCATAGAATCAATGCATTCATACACCTCTTCAAGGGAAGGTGCATTAGAATCCCCATATCTAATAACTCTGAAGACTGGAGTAATGATGGAGACAATATATTTGGCATCAGCCCAAAATACATCATTCTTCACCACCTCTTTCACCCTCAACCCTTGCCGTGTCTTCAACTTAGGCCACCGGTTCCATTCTGCTATCATTACCATTAGTTGCAATGACTCTTGCAATTCAAGCATCCCCTCCAAGAGAATAAAGTATGATGCATACCGAGTCTCTATAGGTTTCAAGAATTCCTTCTTGGAGAAGGCCCTAAAGAGTGCATATGAAGTGTGGTGGTTGCAGATAAACATCTCACATCTCTAGCATCACTGACAATTGTTTTGATCTAGTTGATTTTACCCATGTCCTTAAGTGCATTATTCATGGCATGCACACAACAAGGAGACCACCAAATATGTCTATAGGCTGCCTCAATCAATTTCCTTGCAACTCTGCACACATGGACCGCATCTATCACTACTTGCACCACATTTTGTGGCCCAACCTCCTCTATTGCATCCTTGAGGATCTAGAACTAATAATGAGCATCTTTGTTATGCCCTAAACAATCAATAGCCCTAAGGAAATAAGGGCCCGTTAAAGATATAACCGTGATATTGATGAGTGGACGATGCCTAATATTTGTTCACCCATCCATGACCATACTACATCCACTTGTGACCCAGGTTCTCTTCATCATCTCCATCAAAATATTAATCTTGGAATAGTTCTGATCCAAGATTGTTGTCCTCAATTTAGTCTCCCCTGGTGGCACATATGATGGTCTTGCCCTTATTATCTTTGACACAACTTCCTTATAATAAGGAGAGTGAGCCACATGGAATGGAATGCCATTGGCAAAGAAGAATTTGCCAATGGCATCATCTAGCTCATCCTTTGCTTGCACATTGAATAAATGTTCCAATGGTTGTGAAGATGGACTAGCCACCTTATGTTTCCCCATAGGCTCTGCTGCACTTGAACTAGATGGATTCAGTGGCCATATACTCTGCAAAGTAGAAGTAGAAATTGTAGAAATCTGATTACCCCTACTCCTTTGTGGCGAAGTAGTGGATACAAGTACTTCATCTTCATTACAACCCCATAATTTTAATATTTCAGACCTGTACTTCAAGTTCCCTTCCACCTTTTTGCATACATCTACACCTTTGCCTCAAACAAGAAGGAAGTGAGCATTAGTTCTAGTAATGCTGCCAAACCATTCAAGATTACACATGTGGCACTTCCACTTTCTAGTGTCCCCAACTATCCCAGGCTTTGTTGGTACCTTAGATGCAAACTATTTTAAAGTTGATTTTGGATCAAAGGGATCCTTTGCCCATTTTTCAAGGATTTGAAAAGGGCAGCCATAACTTGGACTCCCAATAGAACTTGTTTCAGTTTGAGTATTAGACCCATGGTCACTCCTCACTCCTTCTATGCTAGGATCATCAAATGATTCATTTTCACTTTGAATTTCTACTTCAACCTCTTGACCCTCATCCTCACTTATGCTGTAAGAACTCATTATGATAATGATGCTGCAAAAAACAATGTTAAAAAAATAAATCAGAAAACCTATATGCTGCTGTCAAAGTTTATTAATTTCAAATTTGTCAAATTAAAAACATTGCAATGAGTTTTGAAGCAGACATCGAAGTTTTGAACAATGAATTTGAACATTGAAACTAAAAACAGCAATGGAAATTATGATTTCAAGTTTTCTAATTTTCTAACAGCAGGGTTTTAAACTTTTAAGTTTCAATGTTGAGCTTTTGCCTTTCAATGACAATCATTCATAAATTTAAATGAAAGAATCATGATTTCTAAGTTCTAACAGCTGCATTGTGCAATGAACAATTTGAAATTCGATTCTTGAATGATTAATGAACAGAAAAATCAAATTTTTTTGAAAGAATGGCAAATGCCTACCTTTAATCTTGCTGCCCTCTTCCTCTTGCAAGAATGAAGAAGCTCCTTTTGGCTTGCTCTCTCTTGAGCTTGCTCCTAAGTCTCCTTGCAGCTCAAACTTAGTCTTCACTCTTCCTCTTCAAACTGTAGCCACTGATTTTGATTGAGTTTGTGAATAAGAATGAGACAGTATATCTCTCTTATAACTTTTTTGAGAGGCCTTGGGCATTGGGGTCGAGTTAGGGTTAGGGTTAGGCCTTTGAAGTGACCTTTTTTCTTTTAAAAATAAAAATAAAAATCAACAAAGTAACTTTTTCCGCTGTGGAAGTCTTCTTGGCGTCCCCTGGGGTGTCGATTGATGTCTAGGAGTCTCGGCGATGTCGCCAGAGTCCCTTGTGGCTTTTCCTGAGGAAGAAATGTCTGGGAGATGTCTCCTTGGTGAGGAGACGTCTTGGAGACGACGAAGGAGACTTGGGGGTGGTGGAGGGACGGCGGGGGGACATTCCCTAGGCATCCTGGCGTCTCGGGGACATCCCCATCTTGGAGATGCCTGCTTTTGTAGGGGGGACGCATCCCTGTGGCACTCTGAAAATTTCCAAACCCCACAGAAAATTTATGATAAACGTTTTGGATTTTAACTTGGCTTAATTTTAAAAAAGGGGACATAACAAAGCATTATGATTTTAATTATACACAAATGCTTTGCTTCTCTGCCTTGAATTTTGTCTTCTTATGGACACATTCGAGGATATGTTTTTTTTTCTGCATAGAGTAATTGGTCATTTGAGTAAAGTGGATCACTGGATACGCCCCAAGTTGTAGAATTACCGATTTTCCTCTGCGTGGCTCACAATGAAATGATTGGAAACTTTGGCCTCATATATCTTTACCATCAGCCCGTGAACTAGGTGAATTTTCTTAACTTGAAGATTTGGAATTTGTGGGTTTTACATTTCAGAACAAGCCTTGTCCAATGACAGACAGGCCTAGTCATTTTTTTTACAATTCTGAAACACAGCAGAATGCACAGTATAAGGAAACTTTATGTAAATTTTCTATCTGATAAAAAGATTTCTGACAAAAAATGTACAGTTTGAATTTCTAATCTTGGACTTTTACTGCAATCCTTCTAGCAAATAAATCTTAGGTTTGAAAAGTTTGTCAAGAAATGGTCCGCTTTCAAATTTAGAACAAGAGAAGATTCAATTTACATGAGTTGCATTTCCAAGTTCTCCACTGGATGGATATTTTGGGCTTAAAATATTTTATTTGGAGTTAAAAAACTGCTAGGCAACCAGTAAGCTGGGGAATGCTTTAAATTATTCCTGGACAGGGATGCTGTTTTCGCTAGGTGAATAATATATTTTATTGCCAGAAAAGATAATTACATAAATTTGATATAATAACTACATCATAATTATTTATGCACCAAGAGCTACAAACACTTAAGCTATACAAATTGGTGTAGAATATCTAGATAGCCAAAGACAATTGTAAGCTTCACTGCAGAGGAAATGGTTTTGTGGACAGACTTTATTTTTGGGGAAGAACATTCAATATTTGTTGGTTTGATTTAGCATTTAAATCACATTTTAGCATTCCATTTCAAATGTTAGGTTGCCTAAGTGATTGCTCTTTTAATCTTTCCTGATGTGGCCTTGGTGTAAAATTATAGTTAATAAGCATAATTTGGATGCCAGATGGATACAAACATGGTGAGATGCCTCGGATAAAATATAATTTCTTACTAAAAATCCTTATGGATGCAGATTGTCCAAAGAATAAAACTCAAGGGAATTAAAGTGGGCATCATAACTAATGGGCATCCAAAGGTGCAATCAAATCTCTACATTGATAACCATAACTTTAGAAGTATCCTATATTTTCTTTTTTTCCTTTTATGCTTGTTTTCATTTTTGTAGTCTGACTAATTTTCAGGTTCAGCGGGCAAAACTTTCAGCTTGCCATGCAGATGAGATTTTCAACACAATTCTTGTTGGTGGAGGTAATTCAAATACTTGAAAATGTGCATTATAACTTTTCCTTTTACCCCTTCCCGTTTTATATTGATTCCTTTCTTGTGACCTATGGTTCACGCATAACATCAAATTACGAGTATCTCACAATTTTAGGTTATGTCCCTTGCATAAGTGAAACCAAAATAAACTAATGAACTGAAGCATTCATTTTATATTTACAGAGGAGGTTCATCAGAAACCCCATAAAAGCATCTTTCTGAAAGCCTGTGAGCTTGTGGGAACCAGACCAGAGGAGTCCGTTATGGTTGGAGATAGCTTAAAAATGGATATTCAGGTTTTGTCCTTCTGCCTGTTTAGTAACAAAAAATCAAGATAAAGATTTTGAATATTGGCATTAAATCCAGCGATTGCTTTTCTCAGAGAAATAGTGCCTTTGATTTGATCCTTCAGTTGCTGGGATTTGAGGGTTAAAAGTTGATTCCTCTCATTTTTAGTCTATACTTCCATTTCTCTTAAAGCTGCTTGTATCTAATATCCGTTTCTGATGAACAATGATGGGTAATCTGTACTGTTTTTCCTAAGCAATTTCCTCTCTGTCATTACTTGTGCTGATATTTCTTTGTTTCAGGGTGGTATAAATGCTGGCTTTCTGGCAACTGTGTGGGTCAATGTTCGTGGTATAGATTACTCCCCACATGGACTTGTGAAACCTACTTATATCATCAGAAACATTTCTGAACTTCCTCAGGTTTTACGTCTCTATTGACTAGATAATTTTTGCTAGCACACTGTATTCTTAGCTCATCTGTGCTGTGCAACCTGAATGGACCTGTTGCTGAAGGTGTGTGTACACTCCATAGAGGAAGTGCAATTTTGAATCCAAATTGGGGTAGGGTGTGCACAACTTGTTGCTACATGTAAAACCAATCTCATATACCAAAATTGATTTCTCACTTGGCACCATGGTGATGAACTTAAAAATGTTCGTTGCCTTTTATATTATTGAATCATACGTGCATTCATGTTCTTTCAAAAAATATTGAATTTCGGAAATAAGATTGATGGTACGGAAAACAAATCTCACAACAACAATGCAAATGCAAATAAGGCTTTCTGATCTCAATTTCCATGCCTACTTGATTCATCTGCTACTTGTGATTTCGTCAATTTAACTTCAAGTCCTAAAGATCATAAAAGAAATATTTCATGATGGGTTTTGATGTGCTTCTATTAGCTCTGAAATCTCTAGCTTGCTCCGACCAACTTGTCTCTAATAGTTTTCTCTGCCAACTTGTCCCTAATAGTTTTCTCTTCCAACTTGACTACCTAATTTTAGTCCATAAGTTAGAACAATCAAGTTAAATAATAACTGTATAACAAAAATATGACTGAAAAAGTAGTGCTGAGATTACTAGGTAATGTTGATTTTTTTTGACACAACAAATATTGTACTGAAATAGGATATTATGATATTGACACAACACATATTGTACTGAAACGGGATGTTTGCAATTGAATGTGCATGATTTTGATAATGACATTTTAGAGTTTTTTCCTATGTAAAATTTCCGAATGATGTCACAAAAAGGTCAGTCTAATGATCTTGACGGCGAGAAAAAGTATGTGCAGATGGTTGAATGATGTTAATGGACAGGTTGATCCGAACCATGGAGGCTTTCTCCAATTTTTTTCTTCAAAATCATATTGATAGCTCCTAGCATTTCTGATTTAAAGTCCAATAGTGAGATCAACAAGACTAGCCAAGCTCTAAATGGGTTGAGATAGCCAACATAGTCATTCTAAAGAGGAAATTCAAATTAAAACATGCTTATGGTGCATATATTACAGGAAAAGGATAGATGATTAGCCATCTTCCATATAAAAAAAGCTGATTGAGATATAAAAAAATTGAAGTTTGGTTGTTGATACAAGTAATAAAGGAGCTTAGGTTACATCAGCAAAATGGCATTCCACCTTTGATAAAGCTACTAACTTTGCTAACTTTTCTTGTGTCACCAACACAGCTCCCACAACTGCATGTTTCCCTTGTGGCATGTGACGCCAACAAAAATCTGAAATGCATGCATTGAGGGAAGGTTTATGGGTCATAAAAGAATAGTTACAGGTAGAATTTTAGGCATACAAGTTTTTGCGAACTTTTATTTCTTAGAGTAGGTGAAAAGGTCATGTGAAGGACTGTTTAGGTTCACCTATTCCTAGGACTTAAGATCCTCAGCCATGAAATTCATTTAATGGTTATGTCAATGGTGCCAGGTTGATTTTCTGGTTGTTTTTTAGGAAGATGTAAAGGAATACGAATATAAGGTTTCACTCTTATAGAGTAATATAGTTGTTCCTTGTTCCCATGCATGGGTCCAAAGAGTTGAATCTTAAGCAAAGATAAGGAACGCTGCTATGTGGATTTCTCCTTCCATAGAAATTGAAGTCAAATCTAAGACTTGTTGCATCTTTAGAGATTCATTGGATCAAATTGTTTTAGGGGCATCTTAGAAATGGCCTCTAGGCACAAATAACAAGGTAAAGTCATGTGCTCTCCTATTGGGACTGCAAGTGACTTTCAAGGTTGGTTACAAGAATCTCTTCATTGAGGGTGACTCAATGGTCATCTTAAATGTCATTAGAAACAAAAGCTCTAAATTTAAAGCATCCTGAATTTAGTTTGGTCTCTATTGGATAATTTGGACTCATTCATTGTCAGACACAACTTTAGAGAAGCCAATGGATTGACTAACTTCCTTGTGAACAAGGCAATCAAAGCCCTTGAAGAGCTCATCATTGATAATCAAGCAAATAGGTGGCTGACTTTGGTAGGATTGATTTTTACAACCTCTCAAGGCATGAAGCATCAATAACTATAATTGTGATATTTGAGAGATAAGATAATCACTCTTTTATCCATCTATACCTAGTGGAATAGTCTCAATGACATATCACTTGCATGACATCGTGAGGCTCCTTCATAATTCAGATGTGGATCCGTTGAAAGGCTCACATTTCCCTAATGCCACTATACAATTCTTTAAACACGTGTAGGAATTTTCAAGACAACTCTTTCTCTTAGCATCACATTTGTCTCTTGATATTTGCCTCTACAAGCTTCCTTTTTCTGAGCATAACTTTTCTAATGGACCCCAAGTTTCATTTGTAGTACAAGAAAAGAGAAATTCCCTTCATAGGATCCATAACAAAGATGATGTTAATAAAAGTGTTCATTATTGAAAATTGTAATGTGACAAATAAAATTTTCATGACGTAAATGCAAAATGAATAGGCCAAATTACATGCTTATACACTCAAGATGCCATTACAAAACATGAAAACACTTGAGGCATGCAACACCAATGAACCAAGCATGACAACATAGGTAGAAGGATTAAACATGTTATGTGACAAAGTCATCATGACAGTCATACAAGAAGGTAGAATTTCCTCTAAGATGGGGATTAGACACCAATAAACTATTCTAGTCTCTGATAGACACAAGGATTGGAATTAGAACAACAGTTTGCTTAATTTCAAACCCCAAGGTGACAACCAATATCCAAAAGCATGTGGGAATGACATCCAAACACTACGATTACCCCCTCAAGAGGTAAGTCAATTGGAAGATACAAAGCCTCAATTAATTAAATTGTCGGCTAGATGCTTTCACACAAAGGCTCACAATCCAACACAAAGGAGTGGATAACTTGTAAGGAACCTAAAAAGGAAGAAATGAGGTCATGCATGTTACGTTAGGTGAGATTAACATTGCAAACCTATGTCATTTTTATGTCTCCATGTATCTTGGAAAGTGTCCTAGGGGATAGGAGAGAAATTTATTTAATATTGACAATATTGTAATTATATTTTCAAGAGGAAATTTAATTTTGGTGGAGGTTAAACATCACTAGAGGATAAATTATCTCTCCTAGGCATCCACATGGGAATGAGTAAGGTCTTGAGTAGGGAACCCAAGTTTAGAGGGAAACACGTGTCTATTGGTGTGTTATCTGGAAGTTGAATAGTCATCAGAGCATCTTGAAAGGCAAAAGATGAAGAGGCTATGGGTCAGGGGCCCATGTTGGAGCCTTGTGTGCATTGTATTAAATATTTTATCATAACTCTTGGTCTTCTAAGAAAGGGATATGGGTTTTTGCATGTGGTTTTGGCACCTCTTATTTCAGTTCACCATTGTGATTTTGGCTCCCACAAGTTCTATATATTGGAGTCATGAGATGGTAGTTTCATGTTGTGTTATTTTTAGGTGTATGGGTGCATCTGGGTTGTAAGAAATAAAAAAAATGAAGTGTATTACGATGTATTTTTCTTGTGAAGATTAATAATATACTTGCCCTATGTTAGAAGATTAATCTTTACTTGGTAAAGGCTATTCTTTAATTGTAATTATTTATTTTTTAATTCCTTTATTAAGGAATGTTTTGTAGCCACTTCCTTAAGAGGTTCTTGACAACTCGCACACACATAGATGAATGGTGGCATTCATTGAGTTGGGAGTTACTTTCTAATTCTAACTCCTCTTCTCACCTCTATATATTGATGCCTCTCCTCTCATTTTTCATTCAAGCAAGCAAGCTTAAGGCTTAGCTTAAGCGCTCTCTCTCTCTCTCTCTCTCTCTCTCTCTCATTCTTAGTCATTTTGTCTCCATTCATAATATTGGGGTTTTTTCTTGTTTTTCCCTGTTATCAAATTCTTGGTCTCCTCTTGATGGTGGTGGTGCTTGGTTTGGCTACTCTCTCTTTGGTAATATTTTTCCTTCAAACAATGCTCATTGATTAGTTCTTTCTTTGCTTTAATTAATATTTAATATTTCCTTTCATCATATGAAAGCTTTGGTATTACTAATCTTGTGAGCTACATTGATGAAGGTTTACCAAGATTTTAAGCACACCATTGGAGGCACTCTAAAAGAGGAGAAGAAGAGTCAAAAGTCTAACTTGCTTCTTGTTTGATATTTATTTTTCTAACCTAGTTCTTATTTTCATGAATCATAGTTTTCTATTGGTTTAGATTTTAATAATTTGTTTTTTAAAATCTATTTGCAATTTTTGTTTAGAAAACCCAATAAGGGTTTGCTCTTTTTTTCAAATTTCAATTCAAAATAATATTTGCATAGTAAATTCAAATCTGTTTTAATACAGTTTTTTTTTTTTCAAATTTAATCAAAATTCATTTTTTTAGAGCTCTAACCCTAGTTTAGAAAAATACAATATATTTAATATTTGCCTTTTTTTAATCAATACAGTAATTTTAATATATATATTTTAAAATAAAAAATCAATTTATTTTCTTAAAACAAACCCTACTTTTTTTTGAAGGGTTTCAAAACCCTCTTTTAATTCAATTTTTTTTAAAAATATATCCGTTTTTACCTTTTTAAGCATGCTGCTACTTGTTAGCGCCCCCTTCCTTCTTGATCCGCCGCCCGTCTAGGCTATTATTTATTAAAAGGCCTTTTAAAAAGTTTTTTTTAAACCCTAAAATAAACTTCGCTCGCCCTTTTATCTCAAGCTTAATTTTCTAAGTTTTTTTAAAAAAGAAAGAATTGTGTATTTTTCAAACATGTGAAATTTTTATTACTTTATAAAGTTTTATTTAAAGAATCTTTTAATAGTCTTTTTAAAGAAAGAAAACTTTAAATCGTTAGAAATTTTTTATATAAAGCTTTTGAAGTTTAAATTAATTTTTTCAAATAAATTTAAATTTTATTATGATATTTTTAATTTAATATTATTAGTTTTTCAAAATTATATATATATATATATATATATAAAATTATTTAAAAAATACTCAAATATATTTTGTATGTTTTTTTCTTAAAGTAATTTTATTCAATTTTAAAGGAGGTTTTTTTTTAAAAGGGGTGGTTTTTTTTCAAGACCTTAATTTTATTCAAAGCGGGCTATTTTTTTAAATTTTATTTTAAGCCTAATTAGTGTTTTTTTCCATAAATTAAATTAAATTATTCTATCACTCTTGGAAAATTTATATCTCTTTTATTTTTCGTTTTAAACATATTTTGGATGTTGCTACAGATTCCAAATTGGAACCTAATCCATCTACATCCAAAGATGATCAAGAAAAATGGAGGCTCAAGAATGAGGAAGCCCTTGGCCTCATAGGTATTTCCATGTCACCCGAACTATATGTTCACATTGGGACATACATGGAAGCCTATGAAGCATGGGACAAACTCAAAACTATTTATGATAGTTCAAATGAATCTAGAAAAATTCAATTTCAAGATCAACTTAAAGATTTAAGGTATTCTGCTTTTCAATCTATGGATGAATTTTTATTGAAATTCGATGCTTTGAATAGACAATTGCATGGTTTAGAAGTAAAATTAGAAGATCTTAGATTAATTCATTTTATTCTTAAAAAATGTCTTCCTAGGCAATTTCAACAATTTATTACTAATATTTATGCTCAATTAGCTATTCCTCCTTTAGCTACTCAATTAACTTATGATATTTTTCACAATTTATTAAGATAGGAAAAAGCTAAGTTAATTCAATTTGATAATCTTAAATCTATTGAACATGCTTTTTTATCTAATCATAAGCAAAATTTTAAGCATCATTCTAAACAACATTATAATACTAAACCTCATTATAATAATGGCAATGATCTTAGAAAGTTTAACTCTTCTAAGAGACCTCTTTGCACTTATTGTAGTGAGGATGGTCATTGGCAAAATACTTGTTTTAAGAAGCAAAATGAGAAAAGGCCTATGAAGCAAAATAATCAACAAAAAAATAAGCCTAATAATCACAAGTTTCAAAATAATGCAAATCAATCTAGACATGATTTTACTTGTGGTTATAATATATTTCAACCTCTTAAATGGGTTATTGATTCAGTTGCATCTCAACATGTTACTTCACATAAATAAGTTTTTGAGTCTATGTAACCTGATATGTCTAATGTTCCTCTTCAACTTGCTAATAAGCATACTTACAAAGTAGAAGCAATTGGAGATGTGAATGTTCCTAATGGTAAATTGCATGATGTTTAATATGTTCCTAAATTAAAGACTAATTTTCTTTTAGTCGCTAAGCTTTGTCAAGATTATAAAATAGAATTTTACAAAGATATACGTGGTATGTTATTGATCCAAAACAAAACAAGGTCATTGCTAATGCTAAATTAGACAATGATAATTTGTTCAATTTTTATGAGTTTGCTCAATCGATGCTCTTTAATATCTACCATTGATTTCAATGTTTGGCATGAAAGACTTGGTCATATAAATGCTAACAATATTGCTTTAATGCAAAAGCTTAAAATGGTAGATGGATTGCCTAGTATTATTCCATCTAAAATTGTATGCACAGGATGCATGAGTGGTAAGATGCATAGGGAGCCCTTTCCACATGGTCAATCAAGGAGGGAAGATCATAAGTTGCACCTAGCTCATAGTGACCTTTTGGGACCCATGGAGAATAACTCCATCCAAGGATCAAGTTATGCACTTTCTTTTGTTGATGATTATTCTAGAACTTGGATCTATTTTCTTCATATTAAGGATCAAGTTCTTGATATATTTTCTGAATTTCAAAATTGTTTTGAAAGGCAATATGGTTTTAAACTTAAAATTCTTAGAATTGATAATGGTATTTAGAATATGTGAACAATGCTTTTATTAGTTATTTGAAATCATTTGGTATTAAGCATGAGCTAACTATTCCCTATACACCTCAACACAATGGTGTAGCGGAAAGGAAGCATAGAACTATTGTTGAAATGACTTAGAGATGTATGCTACATGCTAAAAATATGTCTTAAATTTTGGGTAGAAGCTATGTTTTGTGCGACTTACATTATTAATAGAACTACTAAATATTTAAAGGATATAACTCCTGAAGAAGCTTGGTATGGTAGGAAGCCCAATCTTAAGCATTTAAGAATTTTTGGTTCAATTGCTTATGTTCACAAGTTACCTAAACAAAAAAGACAAAAATTAGATCCTAAATCTTCTTATCATATTTTCATTGGTTAAGATGAACATTCTAAAGCTTATAGAGTTTATAATCCTCTTACTAACAAAGTTAAAGTTGCTAGAGATGTATGCATTGTTGAAAATGGTGTTCATGATTGTTCTGAAGTGCATGATATTGAATCTTCTGAAAATAAACTTATTGTCAACTGCGGATGATAATCCTCAAGTTGAATCTTCTCTTAATCCTCCTAATGCATCTCTTACTCATAGTGATCTAGTGACAATGAAAATGCTGAAATTTCTCCTCATGGTTCTTCTTCTAGTGATGATACTTCTACATTTAAAAGAAAGCCTAAATGGTTTAAAAAACTTATGCAAGAAAGTGAGGATATTTTAGCTAGAATGGATCAATCTAAAACTAGAAACGAAAATTATTGTAATTATGCTTTGATGTCTAACATTATGCTTTCAAATGATCCTCAAACTTATGAACAAGCTAAAGATCAACCTCATTGGAAAATGACTATGCAAGAAGAATATGATACTTTAATTTCTAATAAAACTTGGGATTTAGTTCCCTTACCTCAAGGTAACAATCTTGTTTCATGCAAATGGTTGTATAAAACTAAGGTCAATGCAAATAATGAAGATAGCAAGTTTAAAGCTAGATTAGTTGCTAGGGGCTTCTCTCAAGTTGAAGGATTAGATTATAATGAAACATTTGTCCAGTAGCTAAGATGCCAACTATTAAATTAGTTCTTGCTTTAGCTTCTCATATGCATTGGCCTATTCATCAAATGGATGTTAAAAGTTTATTTTTAGATGGTGATTTACATGAAGAAATTTATATGTCCCAACCTTTGGGTTTCATTAAGAAAGGTAGTGAAAATCTTGTTTACAAATCGAAGAAATCAATTTATGGTTTAAAAAAATCTCCTAGAGAATGGTATTCTAAGATTAATACTTTCTATCTCAAGGTTTCATTGGGAGTAAAAATGATCCAAATTTATATTAAGCATAGTGAAAATGATGTTGTGATTATTATTTTATATGTTGATGATTTAATTATCACTTCTAGTTCTAACAATTTGATTAGTGCTGTTAAGTCTCAACTCAATCAACAATTTCAAATGATTGATTTAGGCCTATTACATTATTTTTTGGGTGTGCAAATTTGGGAAAAACCTAAAGGTATCTTTCTTTCTCAAAATAAATATGCCCAAGATCTCTTAGATAGATTTAAAATGAATGATCCAAAGTGTGTTTCTACTCCTTGTGAATCAAGAACTAAATAAATGGTTGATATGAAAACTCCTTTTGTTGATCCTACTTTGTATAGGCAATTAGTTGGTATTTTGAATTATTTAACTCTTACTAGACTTGATATTTCTTTTAGTGTTGGTTTAGTTTCTAGATTTGTGTCTAAACTGCAACAAACTCATTTTAAAGTTGCAATTTTTTTTTAAAGATAGGTTAAAGGAACTCTTAATCTTGGTCTCTTTTATGATGCAAATTGTGATTTTTCTTTAAAAGGCTATACTATTTTCGATTTAGGATGTGATCCCAATGATCGGAGATACACTTCTGGTTATTGTTTCTTTGTTGGATTAGGTGCAATCTCATGGAATAGTAAGAAACAAAAATCTACTTCTCTTTGTTCTACAAAAGTTGAGTATAAAGGTTGTACAAATGCATCCAAAGAAGCATTATGGTTAAGAAGAATACTTGAAGAATTGAGTCTACCTCAATAGATCCTACTCCTTTATATTGTGATAATCAAAGTGTTATTTCTTTAGCAAAGAATCAAATTTTTCATGCAAGGACCAAGCACATTGCTCTTCAACATCACTTCATTAGAGAGCACATTGAAGACAAACAAATTTCTATTTTGTATTGTAAAGGTGAATATCAAGTTGCAGATATTCTCACCAAAGCTCTTGGTAAAGATAAATTTCTCTTTCATTGTAAAAATCTAGGATTACAACCCATTGAAGGGTTTGATGTAAACTCCCCAAGTAAAGCTTAAGGGGGGATGTTAGAAGATTAATCTTTACTTGGTAAAAGGTTATTATTTAATTGCAATTATTTATTTTTCAATTCCTTTATTAAGGAATGTTTTGTAGCCACCTCCTTAAGAGGTTCTTGACAACTCACACACACATATGTGAATGGTGTCACTCATTGAGTTGGGAGTTAATTTCTAATTCTAACTCCGCTTCTCACCTCTATATATTGAGGTGCCTCTCCTCTTATTCTTCATTCAAGCAAGAAAGCTTAAGGCTTAAGTGCTCTCTCTCTCTCTCTCTGTGTATCCTTCTTATTCATTTTGCCTCCATTCATAATTGGGGTTTTTTCTTGTTTTTTCCCGTTATCGAATTCTTGTGTCTCCTCTTGATGGTGGTGGTGCTTGGTTTGAATACTCTCTCTTTGGTAATATTTTTCCTTCAAACAATGCTCATTGATTATTTCTTTCCCCGATTTAATTAATATTTCCTTTCACCCTCTTTTCTCATGTGGAATTTTTTCTCAAAAGAGTTTCTCCACGTAAATCTAGTGTCATGAATATTTGTTTGTTGATTTTTCTATTACAATGAATGTGCAATCACATGCATATAATCTGATTTAGTAATCTTATTTTTAGATTTGAATTCATATACATAAGTTAATATTGTATCTTAGTTTCACCTTGTTTTTAACATTTGGTATTCGAGCTAATGATTGTGTTTATAAGGGGACACCTTTCTCTTAATTGTTGAGGGCTTTTTTGTTGTAGTGGGAGCTTTTATTTTTGTGGTACATTGCATATTTTTAAGAAGACTGTATACTATGGCTTCTACCTCTCGTTAGGATATTGATAAGTTCAATGGAATGGGCTACGAGATGTGGAAATTAAAGATGGAGGATCTCCTTGAAGAGAGAGATTAGTGGTTCACATGAAAGTAAAACAATTGCAATGTTTGATGAAGATTTAAAAAAAGGTAGACAAGAAGGCATGAGGAACCATTTAGTTGTGTCTTACAGATTTCTTCCTTTTGAATGTCTCCACTAAAGACACCACATATAAGTTGTGAAAAGGATAGGTGATATATATCAAACTAAAAGGCGAACGAATTTATCACCTACCACTAGGTCTCATCGAAAGGTAAAGCTTGCTAGGTGGTGTTGAATAAGGTCGGTGAGATCAAGGAGTTCAAAGTTCTTCTCCAATCCAGATTACCTGACCTATTCTCATCAAATGGAGGAGTGTTAACAATAGAGTAGATTGTGGAAGCAATTAGGGTCAAAATCTAGGACTCCACAACACTCTAGGGTTTGAGCTCATCACCCACAGTCAAGGAGATCAAGAAGGAAATTCTTCCCCTTTCCCAAATGTACTACCACATCAGAGCTGTTTCATCAAGGTGGGGAGGAGTCTTTTTTAGAGAAGTCCTTGATCTTGATCAAGCCTATGAGACTTTGTGTGCCCTTGTCCAGCCCACCGATGGAGATTAGGAGATTCAACATGCCGCTTTCCTCAAACTCTAAAGATTTTTGAGATCTAGGTTCGTGCCTCCACAAGTGAAGGCCCCTTGTGAGTCACCAGAACTGTGGATCAATTTTTTCCTTCTGCATTAAAGTTTTCGGCCCTTACTTCCTTTTCCGCGATAAGATGGCTCCACACCCTGAAGGAAAAAAGTTTTTCTTGCTGAAAAGCACACAATACACCACATGGTGGCTGCAAATACTTTTCTTTATATTGCCTTCCTTTCGGGACCAAATTGGGACACGTGTTTGCTCGGCGGGGATTTTCGCAAAACTATTCTCACAAATTTTGAAATCGCTCACCAGCTTGCCACGTTAGCAATTTTGTCGGGCGGGTTGTGGCTTCGTATCTCTTTTGGGAAAGGTTTGTCAAACGATGTGGAAAAGTCTTTACTTTCGAGAGTGGAATTCTGGGATAGCATCATCACTCATTATGGTTGATTAGATTGTGCTTATACGATCAATCTAAGATTTGAACTTCTTACATGACAATATATCTTCTCAAAGCTTATATAATATTTGGAACCATAAATGAGGCAATTAAGGCTTTATGAGCGAAGATTGTTGTGATCTAATCAAGCTCTAAGATCAGATTATGGTCTATTAGATTTAGACATAGATCTGGTAGTTTTTTCTTCTCGATCGATTGTGGTAGTGTCCTCTTCTTCTAGCTATAAAAGGAGATTTGTAGTAGTGGGTAAAGAGTTTTTTTTTTAAGTGGTAGAGTTTTTTAGCTTCTTGAAAAAATATTTTTGAGGAAGATAGATATTGTTTCAGGGAGTTACATTTTCTCAGGAATAGGGAGGTTTCACAAAGCACTTTTTATGTTCTTTGGCATATTGTATTTGTTAAGACTATCATTGGATTGGCATTCGACCTTTGTTTTAAGTTAATATATCATAAGAATTAGATCTATCAATAAGAAATATTTGGGATTGTGCATTTTATGGCATTTGTCAAGTTTCTTTTTTGTATATTGTTTATGCTGAGAGCATTGTGTTAAAGCCTTACGTAGATACTCTGAATGATTATTTTACATGCTATTAGCTTTTATGTTTAATTCTATCTTTCAAAAATTGGATCATGTCCATCATACTCTTTCATTTTTTTGTCAAAGATATGTCATTTTTCACACTATGTTGTAAAAGAGGAAGGATTATGTGAATATCTGAAATATTCATGTTAATCTTTAGGGTTTCTTATTTCTATTGGACCTTAATGGATACTTCCCACGGGGAGATTTGAAAGATTGCACTGTGCTTTCTCGAGCCTTTTCTGCTCATTCTCTTCCCAAAAATGAAGGGTCTATGGCATTCTGTGTCCATCTCATCAATTGTAAGAGATAGTTGAAGTTCAAAATGTATTTAAAATTTTTGATGCATCACCATCTTTATGCTTTTTATGTATTTCTCTCTATCCCCCTTTCCCCAAACACAAAGAAGAGCCGTCTTTCTTTAAAAATCCTGGAGGTCATTCAGTGAGGCGTATTTTGGTCCCCCACTCGCTGAATTTCCCATAAGGCTGTTCAGAGAGGTGCAAGCTTTTATGATCAATGGAGACCAAGATGGCAGAGGAAAGTGTTAAGGATTTTTTGCTTTGGATGTGGAGGAATGGTGATGGTTAATGTGGATGGCCTAGCATGGGGCCTTTTTTTAGTGTGGAATAGAAACAGACTATCGAGTATGGTCATGACTCAATCGCATATTTTATTTTTGTAAGGTTTGAGGATGTATTGGGACTTGAGATTTTTCTTCTCACAAATTTATATGGGCCAAATATTATTGAGGAATATTCTAGGGTTTGGGAGAAGTTAAGAAAATTTAAGCAACAAAACCCAACAAACAATTGGATTTTAGGTGGATATTTTAATACCATTATTTGTCCAAAAGAAAATAAAGGTTGTAAATCTTCCTTTTATTTTGGCACAAAGGATTTAAAAAAAATAATGTGGAGGTAACGTTGGTTGATATTTATTTAAAGTCTTATTGGTTCACTTGGAATAATAAGAGGATAGAATAAAAAATTATGCATGTTCGATAGATTTTTGGTTAGCTTAGATTGGTTACTTTCTCCTATTTTTTTCTTTTCAAGGATTAATCATTATGAGGGATCCAATCACTAGCCGACAAAACTAATTATAAATAGTGGAAAAAAATCCTTAAGGTTTCCCTTTCAAAATGGAATCTCTTTGGTACGAACATTTTAAGTTCAAAGATATGGTATCTAAATGGTGGGAGGTGGAAATTAAGGGTTGTAAGAGATTAATTCTTTAGAAAAATTTAGTTGAAGAGACAATCTAAGACCTAAAACAAAGATATTATTGGGGATTTATTTGAAAGAAAAAATAGGGTGAAAAGAGAAATATATGAGGTCAAGAGTACAAATTTAATTAGTGGGTTGATTGAGGAATTGAAAATTTTGAAAGTCACATTAATGGAGGAAAATAATAAAATTTTGAGGATGGAGGAGATCTTTTGGAATAAAAAATATAGATTTAAATGGTTGAAGAAGGGGGGTAACACACAAAAAATTTTGGTTACTAACATTAAGAGATATAGTAATAATATTGTTAGTATTCAATTTTCATCAAGAAATATTGTTAAAGACATGGAAGCCATAAGAAAGAAAGGGATGAATTTCTTCAATGAGCTACTAGACTCAACCTCCTAGGAAGATCATGAAGTGCACAAGAGAATATTTTAATGAATATCCCTTATTTAATTAATGAGGTGTGCATAATGACATACTAATAAGGCCTTTTTTAATGGACGAGGTCTAGAATGACACCTTTTCTTTTGGGGGCCAAGAAGGCATCAGGACCAAATGGATTTCAAGTAAATTTTTATAAAAAAATTTCTAGAGGTAATAGTAGAAGATGTTTTAAAATAAGTAGGGGAGTGTGGGAGTAGAAAATTAGTGTCAAAGTCCTATAAGTCTACTTATATATATCCTTAATCTCTAAGGTTAATACCCCTTAAATATTTTGATGATTTTAGACCAATTACCTTATATAGTAATATAATATATAAACTTATAAAAAGGCCATGACAATCAAGCTTAACAATTATTTGAAGATATTATTTCTAAGGAACATATAGTACATTTTTGAATGGCACATAGATTCTATAGAGAATCATCATAGGACATGAGGCTATCAAATTGATCAAGCTAAAGGAAAATTAAGGTATGGTCATAAATTAGATATGAACAAAGAATGCAATATAATTTCATGGGACGTTCTGATCAAAGTAATTTGTAGAAGAATGGATTTTATGAAGATTGGTTTAAATTGGTATATAACTATGTTTCCTCAATCTCTTGTGATCTACTCATAAATGGATCTCTTATTAATTTTTTCATGTCAAAATGGGATCAATCTAGGGTGATATGCTCTCACCTTTTTATTGCTTATTTTTGTTGAGGTGCTTGGTAGATAATTGAAGAATGAGATGGAGAGAGATAATCTAAAAGGGCTTCAAGTCTCTTTATGGGTAAGGAATATTTATCATTTGTAGTTTGTTGATGATACTCTCCTATTTGGAGAACCTACTATAGGAGAAGTTAATTCAATCAATAATACCTTATGCAATATGAGATAGTAATTAAAATTGAGGATTTTATTTTTGAAAGATAAATGTCAAGAAGTTTTGGCTCTATTTAAATGATTTTTGAGTTTGAGGTTGAAAAGTTACCAAGTAAATATTGGGGATGCCCATGGAGGAAAAAAAGACATCATATTTGGAATAGAAGAATGTTATTGATAGAGTCCATAGTATATTGGCATCCTGGAAGGGTAGATGGATTTGATTTCTAGTAGGTTTACTTTGATCAAGCCTCTTTGTCCTCTATTATATAGTTTACATAATTTATATCTTTCATATCCCCCATAAGGTGACAAATATGCAAAGAAAATTTCTTTGGTGTGGTACTAAAAATTCACATAAGTATAGTTTGGTCATATGGGATAATATCAATAAGCCTAATAGGATGGGAAAATTAAGGTTTAGATAATGCTAAAAGATGAATATAGTATCACGATCCAAACTATGGGGGAGGATTTAAGAGGAAACAAATAGGTTGTGAAGGTTCTCCAATCCTAACTTACCTTTCTACTATGATAGAGGAACTTTTCAATCAAGTTGAATCTCTTCCCCATGGCTCAAGGATATGTAGCTTCATAATATTTTTTTTCAAAATAATTCCCCTAATATCAAATGAAAATTAGGGAGGGGGCATAAGATAAAATTTTCAAGAGACAATTAAAAGATAACACATTACAAGATAATTAGAGACTACTTGGCCTATCGTATCAAAATTTGAAGATAACACAGGTGTTTGGGTAAATAATTATTGGGAGGAAGGTACAACCACTCTTTGAAATAAAGACTCTTGATGCCTCCTATACTAGAGATGAAGGAGGTTTGTGATGCAATCTAATTGAATCTTGATAACTAGCACATCCTAGTGGAGGAAAAGGAGGATGTGATGGTGTCGGGAGGTCATGGAAGTGGTATGATCTCTATTTGATCTACCTTTTCTAATTCTTTGGGAATTTTGGTGATCCCCATTTTAATTTTGATGAAAAATTAGTTTCCAAAAGGGCTTCAGAAGGTCAATGGTCTTACATGGGATACACTTAAAAAATTTGGCAAATATGGGCCTTCTCTTGGCATAATGTGCAAAATAAATATGAAAACCAATGATCATTTATTTTTACATTGTGTTTCCTCTAATCAATTATGGATATTTTTTATGGGGAGGAGGGGCGTGTCTTCAATCACTTCTCATATTCTAAGTCTTTTAGCTAGTTGGGAAATGAAAATCAAAATTCCTAAATTGAAGTTCATATGGGATTATTTTCCAACCTTGATGTTTTGGAGAGCTTGTTTGGTTGGAGAAGAATAGAAGAATTTTTAGGATAAAGAAATGACACCAAAAATAAATTGGGATAAAATTGAAACAATAATTAAAATGAGTTATGAGAAGTTCATAAAGTTGATCAATGGTCCCTTCATCAAGGGGAAACTAAAATGACATCCAAGTGGCCTAGATTCATATGAATTAAGGGCAGTAAGAAACAACTTAGCCATAAAGGACCTCCTTGCACTTGAGTGTGCTTAGAGGATGGTTGTATCAAGTTTAATTTTGATGGAGAAGCAAAGAATAACCGAAGTAAGGAAAGGGGTGGAGGAGTTTTTTGAGAGAAAAGTGGTTAGCCTCTAGGTATTTTTGTATATGACTATGAAAGTGACTCTAATAGCATGGAAAAAGAAAGTTATTGATCATGAGATATGGTGATAGCAAGGGAAAAAGGATGGAAAAGTTATGGATTGAGGGTGATTCAAAGACGGTAATAGGGACAATGAAAGGAGAAAACATTAATGGATATTGGAATCAATTACATCTAATGTAATGTGAAGAAATAAGTGGTTTGATGAAATTATATTTTCACATTTTGGAAAGAAGGGAAATATGATAGTGGATTGGGCAACCAATAAACAAGTGGATTTAAGAAGTAAAAGTGAATGTGATTTTGTGATATGGTAGAGAAAATTTCCTTTAGAGGCTATTTTTCTAATTCAAAAGGATTTACAAGGGATCCTCTTGATAATGGGATAGAATGATAATTGGTAGGGTAGTTATCTTGAGATGAAAAACATGCACAACTTAATCAGTAGATTTGATGGTTTGTAGTTTTAAGGTAAATGTATTAAAGGTGATAAAATAGATTCTCAAATTATTATTTTCTTTCATTTGAAAATTTTGTGGGTGGTAATTTTTCATGCCTTTAGTAGGTAGTGTTCACCATTTGGGGGGTAAAATGGAAAATTTTGAACATGGTAAGGGAAAACAAGAGGAGAGAACAATAAAGTATAGGAAGATACAGGTGTTTGGTGTGGAAGTAGTGGTATAATTCATGGAATTTAAGGGTCAAATAATTAGTGACCTAGTAATTAGATAATGGATGGTTTGCATTTGGGAGTTGGCCAAGGGTTTGGGTAGTTTTGTAAGGGTGTGCAATCATTTAGCAATGAAAAATTTGTTGTTGGATTTGGGATATAGCAAATGTTGATGGAATAATTTCAACACCACCCTAAATTTTTCTTGTGTGGCCATGCTTTCCATAATAGCCTATTCCTATATCCTCCATGACAATGTAGGTGACATTTTTCACCAAGTAAAGGCACACTTTGACTATTTATTGGAGCACCTTCATGCTATCAAGAGGAGAAAGTTTTGTATGTATTTGTTCGTAGAAGCAATTGCTAAGAAGCTATATTTCAATCTTCCAAAGGTGGTTATTCCATTATTCTCTAAGTGTTATGATTAAGAGGAGGATGAAGACAAAGGCAAGGAGAATAAATTTTAAAATCAAAATTTGGTTTGTGATAAATGTAATTATATTAATAATAGGGTGGGGAAACCTACGTAATTTTTCTTGTCCCCTCCAAGGTTCTTGGATTTTTTATGATACTATGTTGGATAGTTGGGTTGGGAGTAGAAGTGTTCGTGACTTTGGCCATTTTTCTAATGGGTAGAATGGATTTAATATGATAATCTATTTTTTGTTTGTTATCTCGTCAATCAGTAAGACATTATGTGACTTCAACTTGGACACAAGGGTCTTCCTCAAATTTAATGGTTCCTAGACCTAAACCAAGTTATATTAGCAAATAAATGCATAAATGATGTGAACTTTATATAATTCACACATAAATGATGGGTGGAGCATCTACTTATGCATAAATGAAACTTTAACAAGTGAATGAAATTGTTAATGTGAGATAATAATTTCATAAATGTGTTGATGTACATTAAAATTGTATAAATCATATTCTTAATTGTTTTATGTATCTTTATTAATTTAATATAATTTATATAATATTATTTGTAAATATTATATAATAATATATTTCTTATACTTAATATAAATACATGAACCAATAAATTGTATATTAATTATTTATTTAATTATTAACAATATATTCATAAAAAATAAATACAGACTATAATTGGTGATGTACGACATTTGTTTGAAAATTAATAATTATTTAAAACCTTTGAAATCACATATTACAAAAAACCCAAACACCCACATCCACCGCATATATAAAACCAGTGATAAACTTAAAAAAATAATAATAAGAATTGATTTCTCAAAGGTAATGGAATTTGTCACCGAGAAGTGAATTTCCTAATTTGCTTTAAATTTTATAAATAAAAAGTCGAAGAAGGCAAAACAAACTCTAAAACAGAAAATAAAAGGAAAATAGCGAAGACGAGCGGGCGCCAAGCATGGAGCACCTCAGCGACATCGTCATACATTAATGGTACCAACATCTGGAGAGCTCCGTCTGAGTTGTGCTTAATATTGTCGTCCTTCGAAAGTCTGCCCAAACTGCCACGAGTTGGGAGCCACCCTGCGGGAAATTACGCTCCTCCCGTCGCCGGTGGTCACTTTGAACGACAACGTCTGCCCCATCATGTTCAAACGGCTCTGCCAATTTTGGCCCCAGTTCCGCGACAGACTCTGCCACCCAGAGTTACCAGGGGTGTTCGGGTCCTTGGCCTTCACAGAAACGGCCACCACGTCTCCGGCTCCTCCAACATTGGTGATGAGCACCATCTGGTAATACCGCGACCCGGATATGGTAAACCGGATTCCTCCCTTCTTCACGCATTCGACCCGCGTGTAGCGCACCGGTACGACGCCGCCCTCGTATTTGGCGATTTGCAGAAAGGCTGGCACGGCCAAGTCGAAGTGTGCGAGGGGAGGGTTGCACCAGCCACCCGCGTCGTTAGCTTGGGCAAAGTTGGGCGGGCAGAAGTTGGTGGCGGTGACGGTGACGCTTGTCCCTGGCAGACACCACTGCGGATCCTCCTCCGCCTTGCATTGCACTTGGTAACACCCTCCGCAGCTCAGCCCATCTTTGAACAGCTCACCGCTCAGCGCAGCCGTGTATATGCCGTACCCTTGCGCGGGTAGATTCCCATACCCACACGCACCTCCTGTACATTCAACACAAACCGTATTTAACATTGTATAAAGAATTGCGTTGAATTTTATGATATTGCATATATGTATATAATATAAATGTACCCATAGTTCCAGATGCATCGTTGCCTCCATAGAAAGTGGCGTGGGCATCTTGCCACTGCTGCTTCATGTGGAAATGACTGTGGTGGTCCCGTGCGCAAGCTGGGAAAAGCATACACCAAAATGTTAACGCTAGTGCCGCCAAAGAGACTGTATGTGCCAATACAGATGCCATTTTTTTTCTATGGTATTATTAAGTCCCTCCTTTCTCAAATTTTCTTGATTCTTGGTCTCTCAAAACTCAAAAGTAGTTGTTTGTATGTAATGGAGTAAAGGCTCTATATAATGTATTACATTCGGCGCACCGATTCTCAACGTCAATCTAATTGGCTGCACACTACCGAAAATCTTTAAGAGAAAAACAATAAAAACAAAGTCTTTGTGATGGAGGGAAAGTTATAGCTCCGCTGTTAACGGCCCGCCTTGCGGAGGTTATCATGCAAGTTTGAATAAATATGAAATCCTGGTGATTCTGTTGGAGATGTTTACCCGTCTGTTAAACTGGTCTTCTGATTTAGACAATGTCTTTAATGTACTATATGTCGAACTGAATGTCTCCGTGATTTCTTTGCCAGGTATTTAACATACATAAGAGTTCTCAGAAAATGACAACTCATCTGAGTAAGCGGGAAGGACCTTTAATATTGATCGCAAAAATCTCTCGTTCGATCTGTTCACCTTTTCGCATGGTATAAAATTCAATCTCCTTAAAAGTAGTACATTTATAGATGTTTTATTATTCTAAGTGATCAAATAAATGTAAACAAATAAACATGCAATTAACTTAGATTTATAAACTGAAAACAGTATTTTTACAAATTAATGTAAAGATGAGGTTATTTAGTATTTGATAATAATGATGATGAATTAATGTTGATATTTAGAAGAAAGGTAAAACAAATAATGTTCATATTTTGATGAAAGTTTGAAGTTCTATATAATGACAAACTTTTTTTATGGATTGAGTCAAAGTCTTTAAGGTCAAACCTTAGTGCTACATGAATGATTTGATTGGAGGTACATGACTTGTGATCAATGAGAATGATTGATAGAAAGTTGTTGTAGAGATATCACCACCTCTTTTAACCTTTTGTCTAAATTTGTTAGATCATTAGAATCAAACTTCCCTAAATCAACCATATTCAAACTAACTTTAAAGTTCTAAGTGAATGATCAAAGCTAGAATGAAAAAATGTACAAATGTCTTATATGATTATGATGCAATGGGTCCTTTTTTAAGCTCCAAATTTAAATGTTCTTTGCTCTCTTATCATTTCATTTGTTAATTAGTGACAGACAAATACCTTTGAATAACAAAAAATAGCATCAAGTTGTGCAAGCATGTACTAGGTTATCTTACAATGGTGTTAAGATAAGGGCATGAGATTTTTTTTTTCTTGAATTTTAAGCTTAAAAAATTGAGTTAAATCTTGAGGCATCGAGAATTGATCAAAGATAAAAAAATTACTAGTTTCAAGGCAATAAATGGATATTGGTGTAAATATAGGCTAATAAATGATGTGTAAATGATGAATATATGATAATGTGTTTGTAAATACGGATATTATAAGGTTAAATATATGAAAATAAGTGTACATGAATATGAAATGGATAGGGATAAATATTGTGTCATGAACCAAACTTAGAATAAGAATCATGTTTATTGATATATAATTATATTAAGATATATCATAAAAATGTGCCTAAAACTAAATGGGCATTGATATTGATATACAAATTTATCTATTATATTTTTCAGTCACTTTGAGATAAACGTGAATCTAAATCAAACATATATTTCAAAACATATAAGTATTCTTAGTCTACATGAAAAGTAAATATTAGACATTTCAAAAGGATATTTGGTCCATGTAAATTAATGGACTAATTAAGCATAGGAACATCATAGGCCAAACAACACACATAAGTGGCAGTGAACATGTTATAAAAAAGCTTATATAATTTTACATAGAAAATGAGGAAGAGTTATTTATAAAATTTGAAAAAGGGATAGAATATAAGTTATATGAAAGGGAATTTAGTTTACATAATGTTAATTTATTTTAAAATAATTTTTGATTAATTTGATGAAAATATATATTTCAATGATACACTACTTAATATTGTAGAAAAAATAACAAGTACATGGCATTTTGTTCAACCTTATTTGTTGAACTTTTTTCATAAATTTTTATATAAGGGGCACATGAGTAGTTGTGACATATTTTTGTGTGGTTTTTTAATTTTTATTTGATCAGTACATCGATAAATTTTAGCTTGGCCAAAGCTAGATGAAGCCACAAATGACGAACCTCATCTTTGACATGAATACACTGCATTTATGCAAATAGTCCAAACTCGTGAGCCCAGTAGCCCTGTAGGGTCACAAAGCTTGCGAGTAACTTGACCTTGTGAAGGTTTGAAGCATGAAGACAAGGGCATGAATACCTTATCCAATCATTGTATTTAATATAATTATTCATACACTTACATGCTCATTTTTAGACACCTTCTATGTCATTGTCACATGATATTTATCATGACAATACCATTACATACTTGTATAGACTTTTGAAACTTTATGTTTTCAGATGTTTATATGATTTACTTTACTAATTTTTCATGTATCATTTTTACATCTTCTTTATTTCCTTTCATTTAATGAACATTCATCCAAATGTAAATATTCAATTTTTATATTTTGACAATTAAATTTTATTTAATATCATTAATTCTTTTATCATTATTCCCAAAACTAAATACCCCCATCTATTGCATTTAATTTATAAAAATAACATTTTCAATTTCTAAATTACCTCCTATTCAAATATAAGTTAATCATATATTTATTTAATTTGCTTGGAGATTTTAAGACACTTGTATTTTGTCATATTAAAAGGTGGAATAGATCGTATGGAAGATTATAGCGATGAATAAAAGAGGCCCTTCTCGCTTACTCAGACGATTTGTAAGTTTCCGAGAACTCTTATCGATTTTAAATACCTGCCAAAAGATCATGCATACAATGAGCTCGACATACAATACATTAAAGACATTGTCTAAATCAGAAGACCAGTTTAACAGACGGGTAAACATCTCCAACAGAAACAACAGGATTTATTCAAACTTATATGGTAACCTCTGGAAGGCGGGCCGTCAACAGTGGAGCTAAAACATTCCCTCCATCACAAAGACTTTGTTTTTATTGTTTTTCTGTAAAAGATCTTCGGTAGTGTGCAGCCAATTAGATTGATGTTGAGAATCGGTGGGCCGACTGTAATACACTATATAGGGCCTCTACTCCACTACATCCACAAACAACTACTTTTGAGTTTTGAGAGACCAAGCATCAAGAAAAATTGATAAGGAAGGACTTCATAATACCGAGGAATAAAGAATGGCATCTGTATTAGCACATACAGTCTCTTTGGCGGCATTAGCATTAACATTTTGGTGTATGCTTTTCCCAGCTTGCGCACGCGACCGCCACAAACATTTCCACATGAAGCAGCAGTGGCAAGATGCCCACGCCACTTTCTATGGAGGCTACGATGAGTCTGGAACTATGGGTACATTTATATTATATACATATATGCAATATCATAAAATTCAACCCAATTCTTTATACAATGTTAAATCCGGTTTGTGTTGAATGTACAGGAGGTGCATGTGGGTATGGCGACCTGCCCGCGCAAGGGTACGGCATATACACGGCTGCGCTGAGCGGTGCGCTGTTCAAAGATGGGCTGAGCTGCGGAGGATGTTATCAATTGCAGTGCAAGGCAGAGGAGGATCCACAGTGGTGTCTGCCAAGGACAAGCGTCACAGTCACCGCCACCAACTTCTGCCCGCCCAACTTTGCCCAAGCTAACGACGCGGGCGGCTGGTGCAACCCTCCTCTCGCACACTTCGACTTGGCCGTGCCAGCCTTTCTGCAAATCGCCAAATACAAGGGCGGGATCGTTCCCGTGCGCTACACGCGGGTCGAGTGCGTGAAGAAGGGAGGAATCCGGTTTACCATATCCGGGTCGCGGTATTACCAGATGGTGCTCATCACCAATGTTGGAGGAGCCGGAGACGTGGTGGCTGTTTCTGTGAAGGCCAAGGACCCGAACACCCCTGGTAACTCTGGGTGGCAGAGTCTGTCGCGGAACTGGGGCCAAAATTGGCAGAGCCATTTGAACATGATGGGGCAGACGTTGTCGTTCAAAGTGACCACCAGCGACGGGAGGAGCGTAATTTCCCGCAGGGTGGCTCCCAACTCGTGGCAGTTTGGGCAGACTTTCGAAGGACGACAATATTAAGCACAACTCAGACAGAGCTCTCCAGATGTTGGTACCATTATTGTATGACGACGTCGCTGAGGTGCTCCATGCTTGGCGCCCGCTCGTCTTCGCTATTTTTCTTTTATATTCTGTTAGACAGTTGCTTGCCTTCTTCGACTTTTAATTTATAAAATTAAAAGAAAATTAGGAAATTCACTTCTAGGTGACAAATTCCATTACCTTTGAGAAATCAATTGTTATTATTATTTTTAAAGTTTATCACTGGTTTTATATATATGGTGGATGTGGGGGTTTGGGGTTTTTTTATAGCATGTAATTTCAAGGGTTTTAAATAATTATTAATCTTCAAACAAATATCATAATCTCTAACTTGCTAATAATTAAAGAAATAGTAATATAAATAATTTATATAAAGTTGATTATTTAATGTGTTTATATTAAGTATAAAAAATATATTATTATATAATATTTACAAATAATATATATAAATTAATAAAGATATACAAAACATGATTTATACAATTTTAACTGACATCAACACATTTATGAAATTATTATCTCACATTAACAGTTTTATTCACTTTTTAAAGTTTCATTTATGCACAACAAATAGATGTTCCACCCATCATTTATGTGTAAATTATATAAATTTCACATCATTTATGCATTGTTTTTCTAATATAACTTGGTTTAGGTCTAGGAACCATTAAAATTGGGGAAGACCCCCATGTCCAAGTTGAAGCCACATAATGTCTTAGTGGTTGACAAGATGACAAAGGAAAAAATAGATTATCATATTAAACCCATTCCACCCATTAGAAAAATGGCCAAAGCCAAAAACACTTCTACCCCCAACCCGACTAACCAACATAGTATCATAAAATGTCTAAGAACCTTACAGGGGACAAGAAAAATTACATAGGTCTCACCACCCTATTACTAATACAATTGCATTTATCATATACCAAATTTTGATTTGAAACTTTATTTTCATCGCCTTTGTCTTCATCCTCCTCTCAATCATAACAGTAAGAGAATAATGGAATAACCACCTTTTGAAGATTGAAATTGCTTCTTAGCAATTTCTTCTACAACCTTGATGATAAATGAAATTATCTCCTCTTGATAGAGTGAAGGTGCTCCAATAAATAGTTAAAGTGTACCTTCTCTTGGTGGACAATGTCACCTACATTGTCATGGAGGAGATAGGAACAAGTTGTTGTGGAAAGTATGGCTCCATAAGAAAAAGAATGAGTGGTGTTAAAATTATTCCATTGGCCTTTGCTATATCCCAAATCTAATAACAATTTTTCATTGCTAAATGAATGCACACCCTTACAAAACTACCCAAACCCTTGGCCAACTCCTAGATGTAGACCATCCATTATCTAATTACTAGGTTACTGATCTCTTGATCAATAAATTCCATGAATTATACCACTACTTCCACACCAAACACCCATCTCTTCCTTTTCTTTAGTGTTCTCTCAGGTCCTATTTCCCCTTACTATGTTCACAATTTTCCATTTTATCCCCCATATGGTGAGCACCAGCTGCTAAAGCCATAGAATTTTGACAGCCACAAAATTCTCAAATGCAAGAAAAGAATAATGAGAATCCATTTGATCACCTTTAATAAATTTTCTTCCCTTTAATACATTTGCTTCATAACTATCACTCTATCACATTATCAAGAGGAATCACTTGTAAATCCTTTTGAATTAGCATAATAGCCTCTAAAGGAAAATTTCTCCACCATGATCTCACAAAATCACATCCACTTTTACTGAACTTAAATCCACACGTTTATTGGTTACCCAATCCACTACTGCATTTCCCTTCCTTCCAAAATGTTAAAATATAATTTTATAAAATGACTTATTTCCTCACATTGCATTTGATATAATTGATTTCAATATCTAGTTATTAATGCTTGCTCCTTTCATTGTCCTTAGTACCAACTTTGAATCACCCTCAATCCATAGATTTCCATCCCTTTTCACTTTCTATCACCATACCCCATAATAAAGAATTCTTTTTCCATGCTATTAAAGAGTCATTGCTATAGTCATATGCAAAAATACCTAGAGGCTAACCACTTTTTTCTCAAAAACCTCCTCCACCTCTTGCCTTGGGTTATTCTTTGCTTCTCCATTAAAATTAAATTTGATCCAACCATCCTCTAAGCACACCCAAGTGTAAGGAGGTCCTTTATGGCTAAGTTGTTTCATATTGCCTTCAATCCATATGAATCTAGGCCATTTGGGTACCATTTTAGCTTCCCCTTGATGAAGGGGCCATTGATCAACTTTATGAACTTATCTTAACTCATTAATTATTGTTTCAATTCTATCCCAATTCATTTCAGCGTCCTTTCTTTTTCCTAAAAATTCTTCTATTGCTTTCCAACCAAACACTTTAAACCATTAAGGTTTGCAAATAATCCCATATGAACTTCAATCCAAGGATTTTGATTTTGATTTCCCAACTAGCCAAAAGACTTAGAATATGAGGAGTGATTGAATACACACCCCTTCTCCCCATATAAAATATCCATAATTGATTAGAAAGGTCACAATGTGGGAATAAATGATTGTTGGTTTCATATTTGTTTTTCACATTATGCAAAGAGAGGGCCCTATCTTGTCAAAATTTTCAAGTGCATCCCATGTAAGAGTACGCCTTCTTGAGGTGATCCATAAAATAACATTGGCCTTGGGAAGCCCTTTTGGAAATCAATTTTTCATCAAAATTAAAAGGGGGATCACCAAAATTCCCGAAGAATAAAAAAGGGTAGATCAAATAGAGTTCAAACAACTTTCATGACCTCCCCACACCATCACATCCTCCTTTTCCTCCACTAGGATAGATGATAGTAATCAATATTCAATTGGATTTGATCATAAAACTCCTTCAACTCTAGTATAGGAAGCATCAAGAGTCTCAATTTCAAAGAGGGGTCACCCTCCCAAAAATTATTTACCCAAACACACATGCTATCTTCAAATTTTGATACAATAGGCCTTAGTCTCTAATTGTCTCTTGAAAAATATTCCCCCTCCCTAATTTCCATTTGATTAGGGGAATTAATTTGAAACAAAATCTTAAGAAGCTCCATATACTAGAGCCATGAGGAAGAGAGTCAAATTTCTTGAAAATTTCCTCTGAGTAAGTGCACCAAGATGGTACACAAATAGGGGGTCAACAGTGGCCACTTTAAAAAAAAAAAAAATCAACTAAACCTGAACTTGTAGGAGTAATTTGAGATTCATGCACTCAAAATTTGAAGATACCAAAATAACAAGAATTGTAGTAATTTGAATATAGTTTCTAAAATACTATTTTTTTCAAAAATAGGTAAGATTAAGAGGATAAAATGCTTTGTGCACACAAAAATGTTCCTATTTTTTACAACAAAACATAACATAGTGTCTAGTGTGCAACCATCAGTTTTTTAGTTGCATTTAGTATTTTTAAAAACCTATTGGTAGATATATAGTTAAGAGTGAGTACTAAAAGTTGTATATATATATTTTTTTAAAATTATTGAAAATATTTTTTTAATGATTTTCAAAGTGGATGCATCTAGGAAATCACATCGCTGAGCATGCATGTCACATAACTTGCACCAAAATAATCAAAAATGCAAAAACATCTAATGTGTAAAGAATGAAATGTAGAAAAATATTATATATTTTTTTTCAAATTTGGACAAGTAGGTTAAAAGTTATTAAAAAAATTCAATACATATGTCTCTAATAGCTATGGAAAATTTATTGAAAAAATTAAAAATAAATATATTAATGTAGTTCAAATATAAAAAAATTATATGGTTAGAAAGCTTATAAGACATGTGAAATTATGGTGGCAATTTTACTAAGAATCAATTTATAATGTGTAAACCTAATGGTAAACAAATTGAGAAATGAAAATGGAGGAAAAAATCATTTCAAAATGAGGCAAATGAACCATCCAAGCCTAAGGCTTGTCATTCAAGCCTAAGTAGAAGCCAAAATGGGTATGCGTTTAGTACAAGCCAAAACACATATATGTTTTATGAAACCAAAACATCCACATGTTTTGTGCAACCAAAACACATACACGTTTTGTAAAAGTAAAAACACATTTGTGTTTTAGCTTGCATTTAAAACATCATGTTTGTAAAAGCCAAAACACACTTGTGTTTTCAATGCTAAAAACACGTACATGTTTTGAACGCTGAAAACACAAGCACACATTTTGAATTCTAAAAACACGAGTATTTTCTATTCAAATAACATGCTTGTGTTATGTCTTGGAAAATTTAAGCCATAGCACGAGTGTGTTATTTGAATTTCTTCATAATACAATCATGTTTTTCTCATTTTTGAGCATTTTTGCACCTTTTTGTGCCCCATCTTGATGCACATGCATCTCTATCATAGTAGAAAGGTATTAGGAATGTATAAACTTCATAACCTATCATTTTCCTCATAAATCCTCCCCCATAGTTTGGATCTTAATTTGCTATATTCATCTTTTAACATTATCTAAACCTTAATCTACCCATACTCTTAGGCTTATTGATATCATCCCATTTAAACAAACTATACTTATGTGAATATTTAGTACCACACCAAAGAAAATTTCTTTATATCTTTGTCACCTTATGAGGGATATGAAAGATAGAAATTATGTAAACTAGAATAGAAACCAAAGAGGCTTGATCAAAGTAAACCTACTAGAAATTGAAAGTCATCTACCCTTCTACGATGCCAATATACTATGGAATCTATCAAAAAAATTCTTCCATTTGAAATTTCTAATATCTTTTCTTCCTCCATAGGCATCCCCAATATTTACTTGGTACCTTTTCAACCTTAAAATCAAGAATCCTTTAAATCCCTAAAACTTCCTAACATCTATCTTTCAAAAATAAAATTCTCAATTTAAATTACTATCTCATATTTCATAAGAATATTATTGTCTAAATTAACTTCTCTCATAGTAGGTTCTCCAAATAAGAGAGTATCATAAATAAACTACAAGTGATAAATATTCCTTAACCCTTAAGAGACTTGAAGCCCTTTTAGATTACCTCTCTCCATCTCATTCTTCAATTATCTACCAAATGTCTTAGCAAAAATAAAGAATAAAAGGTCAGAGAATATCACCCTATCTTAATCCCATTTTGAAATGAAAGAAATCAATAGAAGAAAACATAGCTATATACCTATTTACACCAATCTTCACAACATCCATTCTTCTACATTACTTTGAACAAAAAAATCCCATAAAATTCTATTTCATTCTTTGCTCATATCTAATTATGACCATACCTTATTTTTGCTTCAACTTGATCAAGTAGATAGCCTCATGTCATATGATGATTCTTTCTAGAATCTACGCGCCTTTCAAAAATATACTATATGTTCCTTAGAAATAATATCTTCAAATAATTCTTAAGCTTGATCATGACCTTAGAAATAATTTTATATATTATATTACGTAAGGAAACTAGTCTAAACTCATCAAAATATTTAGGGGTCTTAACCTTAGGGATTAAGGAAACATAAGTGGAATTATAGGCCTTTGACACTACTTTTATACTCCCACACTCCTATACTTATTTTCAAACATCTACCATTACCTCCATTTTTTGATAAAACTTTGTTTGGGAGCCATTTGGTACCGATGCCTTCCTGCCCCCTCGAAAGGTGGCATTCCCAATATCCTCCATTAAAAAATGCCTTATTAGTATCTCATTCTGCATCTCATTAATTAAATAAGGGATATTCCTTCACATATCTCTTAAGCTTCATGATCTTCCTAGGAGATTGAGTCTAGTAGCTCTTTGAAGAAATTCACCTCTTTCTTTCTTATGGCCTCCATGTGTTCAACAATATTTCTTGATGGAAATTGAATACTATCAATATTATTACTATATCTCCTAATGTTAGTAACCAAATTATTATTTTTAGATTACCCTCCCCCTCCTTAAACCATTTAAATCTATATTTTTGTTTCTAAAAGTTCTCTTCCATCCTCAAAATTTAATTATGTGACTTCCACATTTCTCAATTCCTCAGTCAACACAATAATTGAGTTCGTAGTATTTGTCTTATATATTTATGTTTCCACCCTATTTTTCTTTCAAATAAATCCCCAGTAGTATCTTTGTTCTAGGCCTTAGCTTGTCTATTCATCTAAATTTTCTGAAGAATTCACCTCTTATAACCCTTAATTTCCACCTCCCACCATTTAGATACTACATATTTGAACTCTAAATATTCATACCAAAGATATTCCATTTTGAAAGGGAAACCCTGAGGATTTTCACCATTATTTATAATTGTTTCCATTTGCTAGTGATTACATCCCCCATAATGAATAATCCTTGAATAAAATAAAATAGGAGAAAGTAACCAATCTAAGAATACCAAAAATCTATCTAACATGTATAATTTTTTTTCTTCCCTCCTCTTATTATTCCAAGTGAACCACCAAGACTTCAAAGAAATATCAACCAATGATAGACCTTCCAATTTCTTTTTGAAATATATTGTACCAAAATAAAATAGAGATCTATCACCTTTCTTTTCTTTTGGAAAAATAATGGTATTAAATTCTCCACATAAAATCCAATTGTCTATTGGGTTTTGTTGCTTAAATTTTCTTAACTCCTCCCAAACCCTAGAATATTCCCTTATATTATTTAGACCATATAAATTTATGAGAAGAAAATACTCAAATTCTAATACATCCTCAAACATTACAAACATAAAATCATGAGACTAAGCAATAACTATACCGAATATTTTGTTTATTTTCCACATGAAAAAGGGACCCATGCCAATCCATCCACATTAACCATCACCATTCCTCCCCATCCAAAGAAAAAACTACTTAACACTATCCTCTACCATATTTGTCTCCTAGATAAAAATAAAATCTAGAATCTCCTTCTTGATGGGCCACTTCAAAAGGTGGATTTTTTTGGGCCATTTAGGCTTTGAATGTTCCAGCTAATGGTTTTCATTATTTTTTTTAATAGGGAGGTGATTGCCTCCTAATTTGAAATATTTCCTCATAAAATCCTAAGTTTCACTTTCAAAACCATATAATGCCTTCATCTTCACCTTATTTCCATGTCGTTATAGTTTTCTTCCCTAGTGTCTTGATAGGTTATATTTGTCCCCATTTATTCTACCCCTTATGGTAGTGATACTCCATTCTTCCATATTATCCTTATTCTTTAGAATATTTTAAGAATTGGTATATAATACTCCACACCATGCAATATTTGGTTTAATATTATAGCCACATAATATCTAGGAACTTCATGAAAGCACAAGAGAGATCAACTATGAGAGAATAATTCTTTTATATAAAAGGATGAAAATGATATACTATGATGATATGATTATTACATGAGACCACCTAATTATATAGCTAAGGTGAGACATGGGATTAGATAGGATCACGACAAGTGTCTTAATTCTATGTCATGAGACAACTAATATTAATGACCTAGGAAACAATCATTAAATGTCAAAAGATAAGATCTTATGACAACTAACAAAATTCTAGAAATATTTATAGGACCTAAGTAAAAACTTAACATGTAATAATGAACCAATAATCAACTAGTTAGGTAAAACACTTATTTACACCAACAATCCTCCTTATGTGCAACTTAGGGAGAAAAAAAATATTATTCAAATGATGAAAAGATGCAAGGATGTGTCCCATCTATGAGGCCATGTTAGGTAACCATGTACAAATGTAATCTCTCATAGATGGATACAAGTAGAAAACCAAGTGGAAAGAGAATCCTCCCCAAAAGAGAGACAAAAATAAAATTATCTCACTGATGAATGGGAAGGAAAAAACCCCATGCAAGGAAAAATACCGCCCATAAGAGATAAGAAGAGAGACCATGCAACCCACCCTCAATATAGAGCCTCTCGTAATGATGGTAGATGCTTGACATTGAATGAAAAAGATGATCCAATACTACAAAAAAACATTCATCCCCTTAGGAAGAAACAAAACCAATATGGTATGTAGGATGTCTTGCAAATATTGAAAGGAATATGAGGGAAGAAATATGATATATGATGTCTTTGAAGAATGCTCAAGTGTCTCCATGTTGATAATAAAAGTTGACACACTCCAAATATATGTACTAGGCCACACTATAGAAGATGACAATATAGAATATCCTAGAAATGATTGTAGAACACAATCCAAAGACAAATATACCTTCAAATACTATCCAAAAGAGTACACACTCATGTAAAACTAAAAATAATGATCATGCAGGAAATGAACAAGAGGGTCAAAGGTTTCCTTTGCAAAAATTGAAGAAGGATCATATTCATCAAAGAGAAGAAATCAATGGTGTCTCCCAAATATGAAATGTAGGACTTAAAAAATGAACTTTCAATGTCTATCAAGTACTCATCCCAAGTAGCCATCTCTAGAAGAAAATGTATGTCCTATTGCATTGAATCACAAGGAGTAAAAAATATAGCAACACAAGCATCATTAGAAGCAACAATAGATGAAGGAGATGAGATCTTAGTGCATGCCATTTTACTACGCTTATCATCCCCAAGTAATACAATATCATCAACATATAATGAAGTAAGAATAATAGATGATTTAGTTGATGCTAGTTCAAAATAATTACGAAAAATTGATGCCATTGACAATGCAAAGCTGCTACAACAAATGAATTTCATAAAGAAGATTCAAATAATCAAGTTCTTTCTGCAAGCTTTCATTTATTGTATATTTTTTCTTCCTACAATAATCACATTTTACTTTTCATACATTAGAAGATATTATTACAACCAACAAACAAACACAAGATTACCCCCCCAAATTAATCAATCAAGAAACCCATAACAATATATGATTATGGTACTTTATGCCTAGTGTAATTACAAGTTCCACTTTCCAAAAATAATGAAGTGGACTTGATCTTAGTGCTTATAGATGCCAAATTTGACCACAAGATCAAAGTATAATTTTGATACAAAATGAGAGCAATTTGATCCTACTACTAAGTACATGAGAAATTATGAACTTTAAAAAAAATTACACTAAAAAAATTTACTATAGGAGTGAGAAAAAAACCTCAAAATTCTCTAAAACAAGGACTTAACAACAGCTAAGAGAATCTACAATTTCTAGAAAAAGTAGACACCAAAATAAAAAACAATTACAAGACTATGAAGAGTGAAAAATTATACCCCAAATAAAAATACATTACTTGGAAAAAATGAAGTTTTGAGCTCGAGTTATGAGCCTCTGAAGTTGGATTGCATAATAAAAAAATGCATTGGAGAGGGGGGAATTTTTTTTAAAGGGTTGCTAACATAGTGTTGATGTTAGAAGCTCATGTGATTAAATTTGATAGATAAACAGTTGTTATAGCTATTATACTATCCCATTAACCGAAATATTCATTTGGAAGAATATTCACATGAAATATTCCTAAGGCGATGAGTTGGTGGAATATTCAAAGAATCACTGGTATAGGGAAATCTAAGAGGTATATACTTGAATATTTTTTTTTATGGCGACTAAAAGTTTTTCACAATGGATTTTGACCACCCATCGATGGAGGGGTTGGTTTTTCCATGTGATAGTGTTTAGCTGACCCAAGTACTACCATACCCTACTACACAACTACACACGTCTACCTAAATAATACCTACATAGTGGATAATCACATGTGCCACAAGAACAACACTCACACTAAAAAAATGGGGAGAAGGCTTACACACACACCATACATAATAAAGAAACTCCATAAAAAATCATATAAACACTTATCCAATGATGCAAGAGCATCGCGCTCCAACCCTTTGGATGATGTTGTTCCCTTGTCAGCAGAGCTTTGGCTTATCGGCATGAGATGTCTTCTCATCCTAGCGATAGAATGATGGTGTTGGCGGGTTGAAGGTCATCGACATGACCATATCCTAGGTCCCAGTGATGGAACAATTGTGATGGTAGAGTGGAGTTATATTGGCATGAGATTTGGATTTCAGTGGGACCATGTTCCATGTCCCAGTGATGACTCGATGGTGATGAGTGTAACAGGTTCATCAGTGTGAGTATGTGGTATTGGCGAGACATTGGCCTTTGTCCTAGCGATGGGGAGATCAATGCGAAGTGAAGAAATTTTAGTGAGAGTGTGTGGTTTTGGCAGGACTCATCCTGGAGTCTCACCAACATCCTGATAGAATGATGTCGGCAAGTCATAGGTTTTCACAACCTTACAACCTTCAACGAGAGGTTTTGGTGTTCTTGTTTTTGGTGATTTAGCGATGTGTGATGGAAGACTTGGTGGAACCCAATTGGGGTTTGAGATGACAAAAGATGTTGAAGCGTATATGTGGCATGATGAGATTGGATGAATAGTAATCCATATCCTTGTTGTGGATTATGGAGCAGTGGCATGACGATGAGGTGGATAGAGTGTAAGATGAACATCGACGAGACACTTGTGTATTGGCGGGAGTCAAGTCAGAGTTCCTTTGACAGACCAATACCTCTTTGAGTTTGGCGATGTGCATATCTATCGGTAGGGCTTCTTCGTATTAGTGGGAGGTGATTGGAGTCTCACTGACAAGGCGTTGGTGGACTCGGTAGTGTGAGTGGTACGATTTGTGTGACAGTTAATGGCGGTGGTTGGAAAGTGAGACCACAACATATGGTGAAGTGATATTCAACAATTCCACATTGTTGTTATGGAATCTATGTTCATTGGTCGATGATTGGAAGATACTAATAGGAAGGTAACTAAATGGTTATACTACAACATAGGAGGGAAGACCAACAAGGCCAACACAAAGGAGGAACACAGTATAAAGAGGTGGTGAATGATAGGGAAGAGGATGAGCAACTAGGAGCTTGTAGGGGGGATGGTAAGAAGGGAGAGCCAATTTGAACGAGAGTAGGAAAAGTTGAAGAATAGCCTGCAGATGTGATGAGAAGTGGAATAGGGAATTGCCTTGTAGATGTGAACTTCTGAATGTAATTCTGTAATATATTCTAAATGAATAAAAGTGAATTTTTGACCTATGTTGTGTCCATCTATATGTGTGTGATCTATTTTTTTTTGTGTGATTGGATAGCATGACAAGGCCCTCCGGTCTCATTTGCATCAATTGGTATCAGAGTAGGTTATTGCTGGCATGGTGAGAAGTATGTTTGAAGAATGAGGTATGAAAAATTGAAAGGAAGTGTGAAGATGAAATCTCATTGTGAGAGATCATAGATGAGTTTGTGAAAAGTTTAATGAGAGGAAGATTTTTGTTTTCTCAGAAAGAAACCTTAGAGAGAGTTTGTTGTAGAAGAGGATTTTGTAACTGTAGAGGATTTGAGTTCTAGAAGAGGTTTGTTGTAGGTGAGAGGAGACTTGTAACTACAGAGGGATTGAATCCTAGAGAGATTTGTTGTAGGAAAGACTTGTGACTACAAAGGGTAGAGGAGCCACATAAGCTTGGAATGAAGTGTGAATTTGTTGCAAGGAGGACTTGTAACTGCAGAAGGACTTGTGAGTTCTTGAAGATGTCTTCAGATAGGAGGACAAGAAGGGTCATGAAGAGACCAATGATAATCCCATTTTGGGAAGAGTACTGGGAGAAGATAAGCGAAAATAAGCTCATTGAAGAATTGAGAAAAATAGAAGCAAGATTGGATGCACTTGAAGAAGGGTTCAAAAAGAAAGATGTGAAGGAAGTGAAACAAGGTGCACTAGAAGAGGAAATGAGAAAGGAAGAGATAGTGTCTAGAGATGAGGCACTCGAGGAGACAACTTGGTTTTCTAATGGCATGTTTGAAAATATGAATGCAGGTATAAAGAAAAGAGAGAACACGACCTTGAAGATGGAAAGAAAGACACACCAACAAGACAAAGGCAAGGTGAATACAACTTTTTATTTTGATTATGCAAGTGAGAATAGGAATTTCAACCTACAAGGTAGAAAGGATAAAAGTAAATTAGTAGATCATGGTTATATAGTACCATTTTGGAAAAGGAAATCAATTGCAACAGGGATACGTGAGAAGGTACCTGAGTATGAGGATGATTGGAGGTAGAAAATAAAGCCTAGAAAAAGAGCAACAAGAAAGGGATGACTATCTGACAATGTGAGAGATAAAGTATGGATAGTGAATCCTATAGCAACAAAGATTGTGATGCTACAGATGTGGTGATGGATCTAAAGAATCCTAAATTTGATGAGAAGATTGGTGAAGACGAGGATGTCACTTTGTTGATAGAGTAAATGAGGAGGATTGATGAATTGTTGACCGCTGGGAATAAAAAGTTGAAAGAGAAGGTGTAATGCTTAATACTTTTGAAGTGACAACTAAAAATCCTATATTTGATAAAAAATTTAGTGAAGATGAAGAAGATCTCCTACTCAACAAGGAGATACAAAAGATAGATATCTTCTTGGAAGGGAAAGTAACTGATGAATGTGATAAGGGAATGGAGGTGTTCTAAGTGGGAGAAGATAAGTCCCATGAAGATGCTGACTTTTTTGTGTTTATAGGAAACAAAGGGGTTGCAACTGGATGTCAATTCTGTGGCATTGAAGACATAATCCTAATACAAGAGGATAAGAAATGAAAAGAAAGAGAGAATCTTGTAGTGGAGTTATGTATTTTTGAAGGCATAAAGGAAGAGAGGTTGCAAGTTGCAGTTGAGACATGTCTTTTTGAAGGCATGAAAAGGGAGAACGAAACAAAATTTTTAGAAATAGAGAGTCCTTTGGAAGACATACCGATGAATACAAAATGTGTTGCAAATATGGTTGAAGAAGTGGAAAGAGTAGAGATAAAATGTTCATAGGAGGAAATGTCGATGAAGGTGGAAGACCGTGAGAAAGAATGGTGGGGATCTAAATTTCTTAAAGAGATCTGAAGAAGAAGGTATATATAGAAAGAGAGAAGTTGATAGGTGTAGATAGTGAAATTGCAAATGCAACAGTCGAGGAGACTAAACAACTAGAAAGTATGGAAAAATAAATAAAAAATGAAGGATGGCTTGAGATGCCATGTGCAAGAGCAAATGATTTTAATCACCTGGGGAGTATGATATAGGAGCATTACACTCCAATCCCTTTGGTTGGCATTGTTCCTTCATCGGTAGAGTTTTGGATTTTCGGCAGGAGATGTCTTCCCGTCCTAGCGACAAAAAAATGGTGTTCGTAGGTTGAAGGTCATCGAAAAGACCATATCCTAGGACCCAATGAAGGAATGATCATGTTGGTAGAGTGAAGTTACATCGGTATGAGATTTGGATTTCAGCGGGACCATGAACTCCATGTCCCAATGATTACCCAATGGTGACGAGTGTAACAGGTTCATCTGTGTGAGTGTGTGGCATCGGCGAGACATCAGTCTTTGTCCCAACAATGGGACGATTAGTGTGAAGTGAAGATGTTTCAACGAGAGTGTGTGGTTTTGGTGGGACTCATCCTAGAGTCTCACTGATAGCCTGACAGAATGATGTCGATGATTTGCAGGTTTTCATAACCTTACAACCTACGACGAGAGGTCTTGGTGTTCTTGTTTCTAGTGATCTAGCAATGGGAAATGGAAGACTTGGTGGAACCTAGCTGGGGTAAGAGATGATAGAAGATGTCGAAGTAGACATGTGGCACACTGAGAATGGATGAATGGTAATCCACATCCTTGTTGTGGATTATAGAGTAGTGACATGGTGATGAGATGGATAGAGTGTAAGATGAACATCAACAGGATGCTTGTGTATTGGCAGGAGTCAAGTTAGAGTCCCTCTAATAGACTAATACCTCTTTGAGTTTTGTGGTGTGCATATCTATCAACATGGCTTCTTTGCATCGGTGGGAGGTGATTGGAGTCTCACCGAAAGGGCAATGGTGGAATTGGTAGCGTTAGTAGTACGTTTTGTGTGATGGTTAATGGCAGTGGTTGGAAAATGAGACCACGACATCTAGTGAAGTGATATTCGATAATTCCACATCATTTTTGTGGAATCCATGTTCATTGGTTGACGATTAGAATCTACCAATAGCAAGGTAACAAAATGGTCATACTACCACATAGGAGGGAAGAATGACAAGGCCGACACAAAGGAGGAACACAGTATAAAGAGGTGGTGAATGATAGGGAAGAGGACAAACAACTAGGAGCTCGCAGGGAGGTTGGTAAGAAGGGAGAGCCGACCTGAATGAGAGAAAGAAAAGTTGAAGAATAGCTTCCAGATGTGATGAGAGGTGGAATAGGGAATTACCTTGTAGATGTGAATTTTTGAATGTAATTTTGTAATATGTTCTAAATGAATAATAGTGAATTGTTGACTTGTGTTGTGTTCATCTATATGTGTGTGATTTGCATTTTGGCTACTTGATTGGATAGACTAACAAGGCCCTCCAGTCTCGACTGCGTCAACCAAGAACAAGAAGAATCAAATACAGATAGGATCAAAATAAGATCTCATCAGGAAAATCCATCAATGTCACATCATAAATTTGTATTGGACAAGTCACCAATTCCATACAAGAATCCATCCTTGAGAAAAATCACCAAGGGAATACCACATGGTATAAGTCAATAGAATGGTGAAGGGCATACAATCTACTAAGAGGGGAGTAGGTGAATTAGTAGATCCAAACAATTACAACAATTCTAGAAACCTTCACAACTACTTTAAATAGATTTTAAATATGAAGAGAATTGAACCATACAAGATAGTAAGTAAAGAAATTAAAGAAAACCACTGTTACATAGATGGTTGTTGTTGCACCAAAAGATCGACCCATTAATACCTGATACAACCACCAAAGTTAATGAATCCATGAGAGGCAGTTAAGCCACATCATAGACCTAAGTGTTGTGCTACACAACACAAGGAGACCAAGGGAACACACCTTACAAAAATCCCCCCAGTGCAAGCAAGGGGTTCAAACTTGTGACCTAGGCTATGATACCAATTGTTGCATAGATGGTTTCCATTGCACCAAAAGACTGACCTATTAATTCCTGATACAACTGCCATAGTTGATGAATACATGGGATGTAGTTAAGCCATGTCATGAACCCAAGCACTGTGTTGTACAACACAAGGAGACCAAGGGAACACACCTTGCAACAACAAGATAACACATAACACTGTGACATTTTATGTTGAAACCCAATATAGGAAAAACCATGGTGAAAAACTCTCGCAAGAAGGAATATAATAAGTGAAATTTACAATGAGATGTAGGAACCAACCTACCAGTGACACCAATCCCCAAAAAATTTAGTACAAACCAACCTACAAGAGATACAAATCCCCACCAAAACAAAGACAATAATATTTGTTGAAACAATACAAGTAGAACACCAATCCTACCAAAATAGAAATAATGGTGGATTTAAAATTTAACTCTAAATAGTAGACACACTAATATCGACACACTCTTTTCTTCAAATGTCTGTTGTGAAACATGTTAGAAACCAAGATCACTTGCATGCAATCAATCACCTGTCACATGCAAAAGACATGTAGAACCAAAGAAGATGTTCTATAAACCTCAAAGTACAAATGCATTATTGAGAATCAATTATTACAAAGAGATCAATCCTTATGAAGGAGATCAAGAAACCCTAAAAGGGAAACCCTAAATGAAACCCTAGTATGCACACTTAATAATTAATCAATTATTAATGTGCCTAAGTTTAGCTTAAGCAACTAAATGAATAAGTGACTTAATTAATTAACCAGTATGATATAATTAATTAAGTGGAATAACTTATTACTCTAACACCCCCCCTTAAGATGAACTTAGGAAGAAGCTAAAACACTAGAAGAAGATGCATGAAAGAAAAGATGGGTCCCGATAACTAGGCCTGATCAGGTACCCATTTAAAAATTGCAAGAATGAGGTAGAGAAGGAAAAACCCAGTGGGACAAAACCCCCCTACAATGAGATGACATGCTGCAAAGAAGCATTGGAAGAACACTATGGAGTAACACTGGAACTTGATACTGGCAAGCAAGGAAAGATTTTTCTGTTTACTACTGAAACTAGATGAGAGTCACTGATTGACTCAAGGAATCATGATAAAGCAACATTAGACCCGATGCCATAGAACACTCAAAAACTCCAAACGGGAACAACCCTAGAATCTATGAAGTAGCAAGCAATTATTTAATGATGTATTATTGAAAATGAAGTGCAAAGATGCAAGATGCACCCTCCCAACTACCAAAACATCCAAGTAATCTCCAAACAACCCATCGGGCCAAATCTGGACTAAGAAATCAACTTGGGATAGATACAGAAAAAGTGCATGGACAGCAACATAGAGCTCCTTAATACCTTTCCAACGCCGCAAAGATAGCGAAAATCGGAGATCATGGTAAAAAGTTATGAGCTCGAAAGTCCAAAATAAACATCTGACTTCAAACAGAAATAAATGAAGATAAACAGTAAAATACTAAAAAATAAATAGTACAACTAGAAATTTCTTAGAACCAGCTTTCCGGCGATATCTTGTTTGCCCTATTTCGATACCGTATGCCCAAGTTATGACCAAAAGAAAAAAATTGCTCTTTTAGGGCAAATGAGGGCTAGGAGGGCAAAGAGGGCCGTACAACCGGTGACGTCATGTTGACATCAACACTTCACTGGTTTAAATTTTACAAACATCTAGCTGTCAGGGCAAAAAATGCCCCCCCCTGCCGCAAAAATTTTGCGGTCGCCTGAATCTGCACATACACTAGAATATACCCACTGTCTGCCGAAATATTCTGGGACCATTCGGCACTGGGTTGAGGGTCTGGTCTGCCATAGGACCTAGAGTTGGCATTGTGAGTGGTCGAGGGCTGGGTGTATAGTGCTCGGTCCCCCATACGACCGTTGGCTCTGCTGAGTGGGCCGCGGGGGTTGGAGTTGCCGGCAGTTGGTGGGCGGTGGAGACCACCGGCGGCGGCGGGCTAGTGGCCGCCCGGTGGCCACCAGGCGGTATATTTATTTTGCACTGTGAGCACCGGCACGAGGCTCAAAAACATGTTTTTATTTTTGTTTTCGTGCCTCGGGGAGCGAGCTGGGGAGGCCGTATGACTTCCCTGGAAATTTTTTTTCCTTCTGGATCAACTGCTCCAAAATCGATGAAACAACAGACGTTCTTAGGGTTTTTGGCCACTGCAAACGCGATGGTGATGTCCATTTGAGCCCAAAGTGTGCCAAAAAGTCAGCTACCCCCAAATCTTGCAAAAAAGATGCCTATGGAAACCCTTGCATTAGAAACTCACTGAAAGGCCATATCTTCAAATCACGAACATGTAGCTACAGGTCTGGAGCTCTAATACCATGTTAGAAACCAAGATTAGATTTGCAAACCAGAATAATCCTTCCATAGAAGAGAAAAATTAGAAAAGGAAGAGATATTGCAAAAAGATGTACAACATTAATTATTCAAGAATTCAATAATTACATGATAATGATTTGCTTTATAAAAGTAAAGATGCCTAAACCTAATCTTATCTTGAGCAACAAGATAGCTCAAAAGATAAAGATAAGAACCTAAAACTTAGGAATTAAATATGCCTAAGTAAACTTATGCAAAGTGTAATTAAATATTAATTACACCAACACCCCCCCATAAGTGCAACTTAGGGAGAAGCAAAATTATTATGCAAAGATGAGTCCCGAAAACAAGGCCTGATCAGGTACTCATGTACAAATGCAATGATGAGGTAGAGAAGGAAAATCCAGTGGGACAAAACCCCCCTACAATGAGATGACTGCTGCAAAGAAGCACTGGAAGAACACTATGGAGTAACACTAGAACTTGATTTTGGCAAGCAAGGAAAGATACTTCTGTTTACTACTGAAACTAGATGAGAGTCACTGATTGACTCAAGGAATCATGATAAAGCAACAACAGACCCGATGCCACGAAACACTGGAAAACTCACAAACTGGAACAACCCTAGAATCTGTGAAGCAATAGGAGATGAGATAGAGTTATTTATAAAATTTGAAAATGGATAGAATATAAGTTATAGGAAAGGGAATTTAGTTTACATAATGCTAATTTATTTTAAAATAATTTTTGATTAATTTGATGAAAATATATATTTCAATGATACACTACTTAATATTGTAGAAAAAGTAACAAGTACATGGTATTTTGTTCAACCTTATTTGTTGAACTTTTTTTCATAAACTTTTATGTAAGGGGCAGATGAGTAGTTGTGACATATTTTTGTGTGGCTTTTTAATTTTTATTTGATCATTACATCGAGAAATTTTAGCTTGGCCAAAGCTAGATGAAGCCACAAACGACGAACCTCATCTTTGACATGAATGCACTGCATTTATAAGAATAGTCCAAACCCATGAGCCCAGTAGCCCAGTAGGGTCACAAAGAGATGTGATCACCCTGCCTTTTAGAGAATACGGTCAAATCATCCATGTAGATGATTATGCACTTGCCAATTAGGTCCTTGAAGGTGATATCGATGGTGCGTTAGAAGTAGTGCCAGCGTTGATGAGCCCGAAAGGCATTCTTTTGTATGCGAATGTTCCCCATTTCATGGTGAATGCCATCTTGTGACAATCCTTGTACTGCACCATTACCTGGTTATATCTGGAGTATCCGTCAAGGAAAGACATCATCTGGGAGTCATTGATGATCTGCAGCACCTCATTCAATGAAGGCACTGAATAGTTGTCTTTCTCTGAGGCATGGTTCAGATTGCAAAAATCTACACAATCTAATCTCCCCATTCTTTTTCCTAACCGAGACCAAGTTGGCCACCCATGTGGAGTGCCTGATTGGAAAAATGATTCTTGCTAAGAGAAACTTTTGCACCTCCTTGTAAATGATAGGTTCCAACAAGGCATTGATGGGGTGTTGCCGCTAGCGGAATGGCCTCACTTCTGTCTTAAGAGGGATGGTGTGTGTAATGACAGAAGTGTCATAAGTTTTTAAATCTTTGTAGCTCCATGCCACCACATCATGGTACCTTCGCAACGCATCCGTGATCCCCTTCTTTTCCTCTGGCGTGCACACCTTGCCGATAGAAATATTCTTTATCTCCTCAGCTGTCCCAAGGTTGTGAGCATTGCACTGGTTGCTTATGGCCTCCTTTTTTGTTTGCTGATTTTGATCTCTGATATGGTCCAAGTCGAATATGTGTTCCAACTGAACCATGCCTCTAGGGATTGTGTTGGTTTTGAGGTTAATAACCCCCTCTATGTCTAGTTCGGCTTCCTGTGGATTAGCTTCATCAATTATTTGAGCTGCAAAGATATCAAAACTTGTGATGAATTGAAGGATATGCTTGTCATCATTGAAGACTTGCAAGTGGGTAACATTATCTAGGACCGATGGCGTGGATGTTAGCTCAATAGTGAATTTATTGAGCCTAGACAAAAAGAGGGGTTGTGGAGTGTCGGCTACTTGAGCCAAGGCATTAGCTGTACAATTCTGAGCACAAGGGATCAATTGTATATTGAATGCATCTAAGCCCTCCAAGAGATCCTAGACCCTATGCCTATAGTTTGTGAGTCTTCGGTCATGATAAGAATACAACTTCCTGACCTACTTAACTATGAGCTCAGAATCCCTGAAAACTTGCAGCATTTTTATATTTTTCTTCAAGGCCATGAGAAGGCCAAGGACTAAGGCTTGGTATTCCGCTACATTGTTGGTGCAATAGAACTGCAATCTGTGGGTAGCAAGAAATGTCTTACCCGTTGGACTAATGAGTTTGAATCCAGCTCCAGCTGCTTGCTTGGACTTTGATCCATCAAATCAGAGCGTCTAGCACGCGGAGGGTTCCTTTTTTTCATGTCTGATTGAGCTTCTGTTCCTTTTCAGCTGGATGGCTAGCCCTGTGACCCTAGGGGAATTTTTTGGTTCGATGTATTGATCGACAGGTGGCTCTACTGGTGCCTCCTTTGGCGTTTCTGTCTGAGGAGTAGCTAATTTTTTAACATGTGCAATTGTAGCTTGACACAAGCAATAATCAAACTCGGAGTGTGTAGCATTGTGAACCCTGCACCAGTTCGGCAACAAGAGATCCTGTAAATTCATTCGAGCCCCTAGGCTGAGCTGATCCCTTGTGCATTTTTCAATGAATTTCTAAAAACAACTGAGCAGTCCCCAGTCGTCATCCATATCAAGCTCATCATCGGCTTCTATCAATGTTTCTGTCTCTAGGGGCATTCGTGTAGAATTAGTCGAAGGACTACATAACACCAGTAATACTTCGCTCGCACCTTCTTCCTGAAGCTTGAACTCATTTTGGTAGGCAAAAGGGTGGTAATTCCCCAAGTCAGTCTCGACGAATAACACCTCGTTGATATTATTGTACTTTATGATCATGTACTTCATACGGGGTTCGCGGTCGATACGTATCTGATTTGGTAGCCCCTTCCATAGTAACCACATGTGAGAAAGGTTAGTGGCGGTATATCCATTCAGTGCCTTGGTGAATTCCCTTCCCAAGATGATTCCATATGCATCGAGAATGTCAACCACTTGAATATCAATGACCTGTTGTATCCATGGGTCTATAGCAATCTGCATCGAGATATGGTTTATTTCACCCACAATGTTGATTTTTATTTTGTCTAGCTGGGTCACCTTTCTCTTTGAGGGCATGGGAGCAATGCCAAGAGCCTTGCATACTGCCAAGAGCATGACATTGGCAGACGCTCCTGAATCGAGTAGGTAGTTGTGTAGGTTCTTCTCAAAGACCCTAAAGGTGGTCAAGAAAGGGGGAGTTTCTAGTCTCCTCTGGAAGATGCCCGTAAGTATGTCCATGTGAGCTATCTGACCTTTGTTCTTATCATTGCCCATATCCCTAGTCTGCCTAAATGGCTGGTCCTTGGAAAGCTGCCTATTAGCCCTTTTCGGATCCTTTTCAATTTGTTTACTTGCCGACTAATTCACGGGGACATCCTTCCTTTTCCTGGTATTATCTTGTATCTCTGGTTCCTTCCTAGGCTCTTCAAAGGTAACTTTTTTGGCTAATGTTTCTTGCGTTGTACTAGAAGATGGAGTCCCATTAAGAACCCTAAAGAAGGCATGCCTTACAGTAGGGACTTTGAGTAATTTGAAGGCCGATAGGCTGATTTTTACCTTCTTGAATTCTTCTGTGACATATTCACCCACTTGCTCGATTTCCAAACTCAAAGCCTGACCTATAGCAGAACTAGAAAATTGGGCCTTCGTTTGGCTAGGCGGATTTTGGGATAGGCCTTAAAGCTGATTTTGTGACTGGTTTTGAGACCCGTTCTTGTTGAGGTATTGGGTAGGTGTATGAGGAAATCCAGGGTTATTGCTGGCATTAGGATCAGGCGGAGTGGCAAAATTGTTTGGTAGGGTAGAAGTTGTAAAGGGTCCACCTGCCTGTCTATTCCTAAAGAAGTAAGGAGTCGACCTTTGATGGAACATGTGGACCTCATCTACAAATGGTTCTTCTTCATCTACCGGACCATTATGTACTGAATCAAAGAGTTGAGCCAAAGTTTGTTCATTACTTACCTCTTGCACTTCTTCATCCTTAATAGGAGTAGGCTCGACTTCAGACTCGTTGTGGTCACCTCGTGGGAATGGTGCTTGATTGACCATGAGACAGGAGGAATCGTATGGCTCAGACGGGATGATGTCCCTGCAGCCAGCATTGTCTACTGCATTCTGCACTTCCACCTGGAATATTTTAGCAGCTATCTAGAACTCGGGACAATCCAACTTGGAATGTCTACTAGTTTTATGGATTCGACACCATCCGGACAAGGCCGCCTCAGTAAGGTATACTCCGCTTGTCATTTTGTCATTACTTTCCTGTTGATCAAAAGGCGTAGGGACACCACCATTGTTGGGCTTAGTGTTCCACACGTGATTCTGCCTCTGAGAAGGTCTCCTTTCTACATTTTGATTGACGTTTTGCCCCTTGTCATAATTCTGCCTGGAGGAAGTGTCTGCTTCTCGATTATTCCTATTGTCCCTATTGTCTTGGTTGTCCCAGTTAAGGTTGGCCTGGAAATTGCACTAGGAGGCCTGCAACTGATTATTTTGATTCTTTAGGTGTGTCATTTCCATGGACATTTTCTTTATTATCTCAGTCAGTTCCTCTAACTTGTCTTTCTCAGTCACGCCCCCGGGCGATGGCGCCAGATTTTGGAGAAAAGCGAGCGAGGCTGCTGGGGATACGCTTGCTATTGTGGAGCAGCTTGAGAATAGTTATATTGCTGTTGAGGCTGCAAATAGGAAGGTGTGGGAGGTGCATAATTCAATGGTTGTCTTGGGTGTGGCACCATAGGCAATTGAGGTACTTGGTTCATAAGGGGGTTTTGGTGAGCAAACGCCTGATTGAGCCCTTGAATCTGCATTGGGTGGGCTACCGGCCCCAAAGAAGGCAGCGGGCCAGAGATATTTTGCCCCAAGTCCACACTGGTAACAACGATTTCCGCATAGGCGGTCACTAGGGTGGTGAGCGGTGGGCGCATCCTTTTCACTAAGGCCGACGTGAGGTTGTCCAGCACTGCATAATAGACCGGAAGAGGCGCCGCATCATTATGGAGGTACGGATCATAAAGCCTTGTGTAGGCCCAATGGAAGTGGTCGTTGAAGGAGCCAATAGGTCTGTTGACTTCCCTCCTGAAAAACATGAACAGTTGGTAAAGCTCCGAAGGGCTGATGGGGATCTTGTATTTCTACAGGAAGGCATTCTTCATCAGATTCCATGAGGTGATGGACCCCCTCGGCAGGTTGATGTATTAATAGAAGGCTTCCTCCCCCAACAAATGTAGAAAGAGGCGATATGCAACATCCTCGTGGTCAACTTGCATTTTGGTGATCGCTGTCTTGAATATTTTGATATGCTCCTTAGTCATTCTTTGTAGGTCACGCAGATGGAACTTCAAACAAAAGCCCTCCGGATTCTTGGGCATATCATTATAGGCAGTGAAATGTATTGGCGAAGGATTATGTGCTAACCAAGCCATGGAGGGTGGCGAAGGTGGTGCTTGCTATTGAAAAAAAGAATTTGGGGCTGTATTTGCAATATAACAGCAATCTGAGGCTGCACTTGAGCTATGGCTGACTGGACTGTGCCTTGGGCTGGAAGGGCTGGGAAAGGAGCAATCTCCTAGTTGCCGGAGATAGGAGGTGCAAATGCAGTTTGAGATGATTGGGTAGAAGATGAAGGCCAGCCAAATGAAGGTGAGGGTGGAATGAAGGTGGTTGGAATGGAGGAAGAGGAAGAGGCAACGCTACTTCCTTGTGCTCACTTTGCCCTCGTAGGAGGCTGCAATTCTTCAAATTCTCCCTTGTTTGGCGTTAACCATAGAAATCTTTGAAATCTTTCTGAGGAGAATGATCTGATTCGATCCAGCTTCACTTTATCCCATAACTTCGTATTTCCACCATTTCCCTCCTAGTGCCAGTTCTGTTGATGGTATTTTTATGCACTTCTCAACATAGGCAGTGCATAGGTGCAATACCTCTCTTGAAAGACAATCTTCCACAATCAAATTGCAAAACACTATTCCAAGGTCTCTCGGATGTCAAGTCATGATAGTGCTTAGATACCTCAGTAGTTTGATGTGATTTGCTAGAATCACAAGGCAGTCTTACACAAGAAATACAAAGCGTGGAAGTTGAATCTTGAAATGGAGTTCATAGGATGGAAAGCTGTCATGTGCTGGCTGTAGGTTCAAACAACAATCTTAGACTCCATTTTGTCATTGGATTTGGCTTTACAATGTGCAATGAACCTTAGCATAGGTCAGTTACTAAAAAAAAGAAAAGGCGAGGAAGGGAGAAAGTTTCTAAGTCTGCAACTAGTTGTGAATAGTAACAATGGAGTTCCTACAATGGACAATTTCTCAAAACAATATCCCACTTAACAAGGGATTTCACAGTATCATGGAAATTGTGCTATCTTCTAAGGTCTGCAGATATTTTATCCTTCATCTACCATATATATGCATGAATCAAAGATAAATTTTTGGAGCAGCTTTAAAATCAAGTCCAGGCTAACTTTGCACAGCTATCTACCATCAACAAACAACAAAAAGTATTGACAAAGAAATAATCAACATGGCAGGAGTTTTCATGATCACCTAACAGCATTCCTAAGATCTATCTAAAGAAATAAGACAACTAACTAAGCAGCAATAAAATCTAAACCAAACATCTAACATTGGAGATTAAATCAAGTAACATGAGAGAAACCAAAAAAATACACCAAGTCAATGCTTTTTTCTTATAAATTTCTTCAGCATGTCTTTACAACAACTCAACTCTTTTTTGCAAATGAGAGGGGAGCCCTATTTATAGTTTTCAAAAATTCAAATGAATGGCCAATATTCATTCTTATTGTGTGGCCAAAACTCATTACAAAATAGGGTTTCACCTACCCCCCAATAGATCACAATTAAAAATTATATTTTTATCTCTTCCTTATTTCATCTTCTAACTAATGGCGTTGTAGCTCTTTTGTCCTGTAGCTACTCTTTAGGAAGTTCTTCATCTTTGGCTGGGATGTCCTCCTGTTCCTTAGAAGCTGTGTGTTCTATGTATTTGAAGATGACCGCCTGGAGCTTGTCTATTTCGAGGATTTCACATTGCAACGCCTGGTAGCCCATTCCTTAGCATTTTCTTCCAGCCTTTTCCAGTCCTCATCATACTTTGAGCCTTGATCTATGAATAACTCCAATTGGTCGAAGGCACGGGCAACAAAACTTAGGAACTCTATTGTGATATCTCCAGCCATCCTGTCCTTCATCTTCTCCTGGAAGTAGGGTTTGATCTTCTTCGGATGCATTTGCACAGTGGACATATCATAACCCGTCATCAACTCAAGATATCAGGCACATTCTGCCCGGATTTCCTTGATCCACTCAATATTAGGATCCACCCTGCTCAAGATTTGCTCCAACCTCTCCTTCCAGTTGTTGATGTCTCTGCGCCACACATCCATTAGCCAGTGATCTTTTTTAAATGCAAACTTCTTCTCCCACATGGCCTTAGGAAATTAAAAGATAGCTTCGATCCTTAGGAAGGTGGAGTCATAGGTTGTGGGGAAATCGGTGCAAAGCTTCTTTGTGCTCTCCACAAACTGCATCAAGTCCCAAAACTTGTTGGCTATTCGCACAGCCTGGCTAATTCCCATGTTTCCGACGTATGAGACTTATTGGAACCAATCCTCGGTGGTCTTCACCAAGTTCTTCCTTCTTTCCATTTTATCGATTTGCTCTTTGGAAAGCAACTGAGGCGTAGCCGTGGATGTAGTAGGCAGGTCATCCACTGAGAACCATTGCTGTATGTAATTCGTTAGGGTAGCAACCTGTGCCTTGAGCTCATCTTTTGAGATTTTATCTTGTTTAATCAGGTGTACCACTGTGGCTATCGATTCCTCAAGGTGCTCGACCTTCTACTCTCTGGTAGCAGTCCCCAAATCAATGGTAGAGATGTTATAACTTACCCTAGCCTGGCCCATGGTGGGCGTTGTGATTTGTGCCGCTCGGGAGCCAAAAACATCCATGGTTATTTTGGATCAGACCTTGGGCTTCTTCTCCTTCTTCGTTGTGATTTGGGCTCGAGCCAAGATGGCCTCCAACCTCGCTCTTGGGTCCTTCAGCATAGGGTCGTTCTTTCAAGTTCTTCTCCAACCATTCGGGCACAACAGACTTCCCCTTGGGCGAATCATGGCCACCCTCACCCTTCTTAGCCAAGGGCAAGATTTCTGCTTCTTTTCTCTCTAGGGATTTCCCTTTTTCTTTGGCAACATCCTCCTCCTCTTCATCGGAGTCATGAACGAACATGAGACATCTGACAGGTAGCCCGGTGGATGGTTGCTGGATGGGGCTTTCTTCTTTCATTGTTTCTTCTTCTTTCTTCTCCTTGGTACCTTCGGCCTCAGGGCTTTTGAGAATATGGGCCTCAGCCTTAGTCAACTGTCTGTTTCACTTGTTGGCTCATTCTCGAGGCCCTCATAGGTCAAAGTGACCCCTTGTTGCTTTAATTGGGAAATTTTCCCATCAATCCACTCTTTTTTTTTGGCCTCAATGGGCTTGGTTAGAATATCGAGGTCATCTACCTCTTGCTCATCCCATTCAATCAATGGGAGCGGGAGATTGGAAACTGCATTGTACCAAAGATCCATTATTGTATTTTCATCTTCTGCTACTTGATCTGGTACGGGGAACAGGTTGACCTTCTTTACTAAATATGCCGTCATTCGCATATAGTGCCTCATTTGCACTTCATTATCATCTTTGCAATTAGCCCAAAATTCCTCAATGCTATGTAAATGAGCCTATTTAGTTCCAATTTCCTTCTTGAGTTTACCATTGGGGTCCATCCGTGGTTGGGTAGTGTGGAGTCTCAAATGGTATTCCACTAGTTCTTTCTCTGAATTGTTGACACACTATGAAGTATGGAGCTCGTATAGCCCTTGGTTGAAAGAGAGCGGATAAGGAATCCCCACCTTATGCTTGCCGCTCAAAAGGGTGTGTGCATGCCGCAGCTCCCAAGAGAGTTCTAAGAATATTATCCAGTCATTGGGATACCAGGGTAGTTTGTATGGTTTTTCTAAAAAGCCTTCAGCACGGATGTAGGTGAACTTTAGATACTAGATGAATAAGAAGGTAAATTGTTTATGTAGGAATTAGCAATGTGGGAGACTCTTCTTTCAAAGTCACCCCCGAGCAATCTAATAATATGACCTATGAAAGTGTCATTGACTCTATAGTAGTCCCTCTTGAAGTTTCTGAATTGTAGTTGAGGGTACTTATAATAAAATTTTAGGTCCCTGCCTGGTTCCTCATCTGGAGCTCTAAATAAGCCTCTGTATTCTATCCTCTTTGCTAATGAATAGACCAAGTAAGATTTCATGTAAAATTTAGAGGTCTTCTTTATAGCCATAAATTGCTCATGGAAGCAATCACTGATTATCCCTGCCTAGTTGAACTTGGATTCTCCACGGAGAATCTCTTCAACAAAGTACAACATCCATTCTTGGAAGTAGGCCATAGTTGGAAGGCCCATTACTCTTAATAGGGTCACCAAATCATGGTAATTCTCATAAAAATTGCTGCAGAAAAGCTCATGAGGAACCTTTGCAGTAATGCCCCTCTTCTCCTTCAACCAGTATTGATTAATAAGTCTTTTACACTTGAGGGGGTCTTGATCCCACATAGCCTTTCCATCATCCATGGTTGGTACTTCCATCTCCCTGAAGGTAGTGATATGAAAAGTCCTTGTTATTTCCTTAGAAGACATGTCAGCCAAAACATTTCCATCTTTGTCTACTATGGTTCTAGTCTCTTCTTGGTATGCCTCTCTGCAGGCCATAACAAGCTCAAGGGTGATGACGGGAGGAGGAAAGCTTGTAGCTTTATCCAACCTACTGCTTCTGATATTTATTGCATTCTTAGTTTTAGGGTTGATTCAGACTCTTTGCTTGAAATCATCGATGTCTACATGTCCGATGTTTTTGTCAAAGACCTCCTTCCAAGTTGAGGTGATCTTGGAGTTCAGAGGTTCCCCTTGGAACTTATACTTTATCTGATTTTTGTCATCCTTTCCATGAGGTGTCTTAGATGTTTTCTTTCCTTTGTCCTTCTTTGCGACCACTCTCGAAGGTCCTGCACCTGATTCCATATATCATGCGGGCAAAAAAGAGGTGAGCATAATCAAGCATGAAAACATGGGAATGTTAGCCAAAATCCTGCAAATGGAGTTAGATTGGATAATTCATCATTTAAAAACCCTAACATTTCCTTCAGACTACCCTTAGCATGTTCCAGGAGGTAGTTTCAACAATTCGGGGCCTAGGGGTCAAAATTCCCTAGGCTGATTGTTGTTTTAGAGGAGTTGCAGGAGGGACAAAAATCAGGGAATGGCGGCCTTCCTGTCCCAACCCACCTTCAAATTTGGGTAGTTTGAGGAGTCCATTAAGGGAAGTGCCCTATTTTAACATGCGGGTCAAAGTCTATTTGGTGATTGGAGGGAATTTGGATAATCTTTTGGGCAATCAGAATAAGAAAGGAGCTTTGTTGTTTGAGTCTGCCATTCAAAATGGCTCTAGCAAGATGTCATTTTGGGGGCGGAGTTCCGATGGGCAGGACCCGCAGCTCTGGAGGATGGTGGCATTATTGACTTTTCATTTAGGAACTTTGGGTCAAAGGAGGAAAATGGATGTCGAGCGACTATCGTTGGAAACAACGAATGTCACGTGGAGGTCTGATGGGGAAAACCAGGGGCATTGGGTATGACAAATAATTTTTCCTTCATGTTTACTTCATTGTTTTCGTTTGGGGAAGCTCATCGAAAAATGGGAGGTCGAGTTTCAAACACCGGAAGGATGGAGGTGGTTTTCCTTATAGTTACAATAGTGATGGGACATAATACCGAAGACGATGACCCGACAAGGGAGATCCATGGAGGATGAGCACTTAGCAACTTTGACTTTTTCATTCAAATAGCTGAGATGAGGCCGGGACTCGAAGGGCGGAAGGCTAGAGGCTAGGGGTTGTTGAGGATGGCAGAGTGTTCATGTAATCTCGATAGCAAAGGTTCGATGGAGATGACCTGAGATAACTCATCACTTAATCCTTTAGTTTTGCATTTTGACGATCGTGATTGAGTCGGGTCCCGGAGGTCAGAACGCCAGATGTGAGTGGCCACAAAGGACGATGGGCATGGCACAGCGGCCTGTGGATGGAAGTTCGCGAGGCTGGACCCAAAAGAAACTTGGCACTTGATCATTTTCAAGTTGAAACAAAGTTACACAGTAGATGAAGGAGCAGGGTCCGAAGTTCAGATGGACGGGAGCAAAATGCTGCTTGGGATGTCAGGTTATAACCAGTGCCCTGAGGACGAAGTCCCGCAGGCACGGACCTGAACGGGTCAATGGATTTCCTTTAACTCATGAATTTATCAACCAAGGTGAAAGGACAGAGTCCTCCCTCAAAGGTGGACCCAAACGAGGGGTTTTCTATTTTGAGTTTTGTTCAGTTTCCTAATGATGGCAATGACAATGGGAGCTTGCAGGCCTGGAAGAGGCAAAGGATCCGGTTCATAAACGACAGCCAGAAACTCAAGTTTCGCATTCGATTTGTGAATCAAGTATGAGGTTTTAAAGAATTTAAGCACATGGGTTTTGTGCGCCATTATTGATTCTAGTAAATTATCAGGTTTTCTTCCCTTAGACTCATGAATTTTGCACATAAATTGAAGAAAATTTAAAACAAGGCATGGGCGGAAAACCTACCTCATAGATCTGATGAAGGTGAATGACCAATGTGACAACAAAGACCTGGAAACAACAATCAAGCAACATGGGAGCAATGGTGACAATAGGAGATAACTCTGACGTGTTCTAAACACACTGAGGAATGAAAATGACAGTTCAGAGTTGGATCTATATACAAAATAGCTCACTAAATGCACCTCATAAATGTGGGTACGACAGGTTAGAAAGTTGGTGGACGATCTTGAAAACGATCGTAGGAACATCAGGATCCAACAATCAAGTGGTTGTCAACGGATGGACATTGGGTAGTTTGGCAATAAACAGACAGCTCTAGGATCTCTAGGACCTGATAGCTAGAAAACCATTGAGGGAAGGTCGTTCGGTCATTCATTGATAAAGTGAAGGCATCAGAGACATTGGGTTCCGATGGGTGGAATTCTGATAGAGAAAGGTCGTTAGGAATGGAAATGAGGCAACAGAAACCCGAGAAGGGGTTGTCCAGCAAGGCGGGCCTGATGAGGTTGAAGGACGCCAGTTTAAAAACACTAAGCCAAATAGCCAGTGGGACTCCACAAAGACTTGGGACTTAGAAAATTTGAGGGGGGAAAAAAAATGGTCAACTCAGGATGACTTCCTGAAGGGCTTACTGACCATTTTAAATACCAAACAGGGGCATGCAAAATGAGGTGACAACAAAAGAAACCTAGCGAGGAAAAAGAAAGAGAGGGTCCCAGTTCCGAACAAGGCATGTGTGTTGAGGGAACAACAAGTGGGAGGATTTTAAGGATGAGGAGTGTAGGGATATTAACAGTTTTTTGGTGGTACCTGGGAAATAGGAAATCAAAATGAACCTCAAAATGTGCCTGAAGAGGAAAACCCTTATAAATCTCCTACGACCTCACCTACTCGTAGCCAAGGAAAACATGAAGAACCTGAAGAGCCAAAGTCTAGGTTGTATAAAAGTGAGGAGTTACCTTCTTCTTCTTAGCCATGGAAGTATAAAAGCAGGAGAGGTAGTGTATCCACCATTTTCACATCCTCTAAACTAGAGGAAGAGGTTTTAAAAGGAAAGAAGGTTTCCCAAAAGTGGAAAAAGTAAAATGCCTTGAAAAGAAGAAGGATATTAAAAAAGAAAAGAGGGAAGTTGAAGAAAATATACTTACACCTAAATGTTTTGGTAGGATTAGGAAACAAAATGCTGCAAAGGAAGGTATAGGGGAACCTGAGGGGGAAGAGGTGAGTAGAGAAAAGTCCTAGGGAAATCAACACTAGTAGGAACAACAACAAGAGGATGCCACGGTTGTAGAGATTGATTCTGAACTAGGAGGGGATTCCCCTATTGATTTGAATGCACTGATGAAAAAGAGGAGGTATGTGATAATGACTTCTGATTCTAAATTGAAATATTTATTTACTGCAAATAAATTAAGAACAAAAGCTCCAAATAGCCCCATATGTGGAGATTATGAAGGAGGGAATGAGCAGTTTGAAGGTAGAGAAGAAGTTTATCTTGAGGAGAGAAATGTGAGGCAAGAACTCCAGGAAGCACCAAATAGAATTAAGCACCTAGAGGAGTTGGTGAAAACTATGAGCAAAAGGATAAAGAAAGGGAAGTAAAAATGCAGATGGAGGAAAAATTACAGTTGTATGGTCATGGTGCTAAGTTAGATTTGTTGGCACAATTGGCTATCACTAAGACAAGGGATAAGGAATTGGCTATCCCCAGTGAGAGACCACCTCCTCTTAAAACTCCTACTTATCACACAACCTTCTCTCTAGGATACCAATTGTGGAGTGTAACTAATGAGTTTGAAAGAGAAAAATAAAAATCGAAGAAGGAAAAGGAAAGATATATGCAAGAATTGGAAAATAAAGAAATGGAATTGAATAAGTCAACAGTTCAATTGGATGAAGTTGTAGATAAGGCTACACAAATTGTCAAGTGTAGGCATCTGCCCAAGACTTATGCATTGTTTCTAAAAGAAAGGTTCTTGTGTTTTCAATTTAATAGATTAATTAGTAAACAATCTACTGTCATGAGTCAACCGAATGATTTTCTTAAAAAATTTAAAACTTCCACATTTGAAGACCAGGATCAATTATGTGATTCTTGATGAAACAAAATGGAACCCCTTAATGTTTGTGGGGGATCTTCAAGTCAGATAACTTGCCTCTTACTACAGGAATGAACAACTTAAAGGAGAAATTATGGAAGAATATGATTAAAAAGAGAAATCTATTACACTTCTAGTAAGAAGAGAGGCTAAGGATTCAAAACTAATTATTGATGAGTGGATAAAACTTCTTGGGCATAAAGGAGTTGGAAAGATAATAATGAAACTTCAGAAAGAAGACTATGAGAGAATGAAAGTGCTAGCTATAGGAATTGTACAACAGTGTTATAAGTATGTGTAGAACTGATGGAATGAACTAACCCCTGAATTGCAAAAGAAGGAGCCACATTTTGTGTACAACGTTATTGCTATGGTCCAGAGGGTGCAGAAATATATGGCAACAATATTAACAAAGGAGTTAATTGGATATCCCTTACATTTCAACCACCTATTCTCCTTTGTACAATTCCACATTGGACTACAGATAAAAGTGATGAATGTGAAAGGGAAGAAGCTATCAGAATGAGGTAGCTTTCAACATACCAAGGTTTTTATCTACAACAAGATCAGGGTGCTAGAATAGTCATGGACCTAAGGTAATTTTCTCTATAGTATAATCAAAACCCTTAGTATTTTCCTTGGGGACAAGCAAAAAGCTAAGTTGGGGGGAAATGATAGGTCTAGATAATAGCTTGTTTTCTATTGGTTTTATGCAAACTTTAAGATACTTTTAAACACACTTTCTAACAATATTCCATATCATACTATCTTTTTTGTATCCACTATGTAGACCTAAGACCCAAAAACATGGTGATGGAATTATGGTTTAATATATTAGCATTAAATGGTTTCTATGAATATGTGTATGGAAATTTTGATGGAAAGCTATGTTTAATTATGATATTTATCCTTTTGTACGTGTTTTGTGAAACTAACTTGTTTGCAAAAAAAGGAGGAACCATGATACATAGTTGTTGTAGGATGAACCCATAGAAAAATGGTCATTGGATACCAAAACAGGGGAAATTGTAGAAGTAGTTGAACATTGTAATCATTGGTTGAAGGAATTTAATGAAGATAGAATGTGTGTTATCATAATCAGTTAATAAAAATTGAATAAGAGGTCTTTCTTATATGGACTTTGACAAATGGGCGTATGATTGCATGCACTCTATTTTGATGGAGTTCTATTTTTTATAGGATTCTCTTTCTTTTTCAATTGTAGGTTGATTAATTCCAAATCTTAAATCCACACTCTAGATATCTGAGATTGGAGTTAATGATCTCAGTTAAAATAGTTGCTTTCAATAAAGACTCCCTCAATTTTTATATAATTATTGGTTGATTTTGTAGTTTAGTTAGTTAGTTGTTCACAATTTATGTTATCTTTTATTTTCAGTTTGAACATGAATCTACAGAATGATTGAGTATGATTTGTGCAAGAATATTTTGTAATCTTTCATCTTATGCAATAAATGGAGATCAATTCATGGGATGCATGAAATCTATTAGTTAAATTGAGTTCAGTTAAGGTGGGAACAATTACTTGAGTAGGCCACTTAAGGTATTGTTCTTCACTTCACCTTTCAATTATTTATTTTTGTTGATAGTTAATATAGTTTACCATTGTTCATGAATTGTATGCAAGTTAATTGGAATTTCATTTCTTGTTTATTATGAATGAATGATTAAGAACATGCATGTAATGATTACTAGTAATACTCCAGAGGACAGTTTAGTTGAGTCAGTAATATTTATCAAGTTTTCAATTAATATAGTACCATTTCATTAGCAATAGTTTAGTCACAGGCTTTATTGTAGGTTCCCATAGCAACTAGTTTTAGTCTATACTCTTACTATTTTATAGTTTTGTGAATTTCCAGTGATTAGAATAACTTCATAAGGATAGTTTAGGTAGTTTAATTCCATGAAGGCATATATAATGTTGTGCCATTATAAGCTTACACACCTTGGTTGATGATTTAATGTAGTCTTAAGTAGCGTTAAGTGGACTGTTCAATTAGTTGACCCTTTGAATATAGTGGATTCCACCAAGTTTACAAAAAATTGGCTTAGACTCTACAATCTACTCCACCTTTCTTGATGGAAGATTGTCTATATTGTTGCAACATTATGAATACCATATCACCTACTTCAAATGGCCTTTCTATGTGCCTCCTATCTACATACATCTCCTATTGATTTTGAGCATTTTGCAAGTGATCCTTAAGTGATTTTAGAATCTCCTAATCTTGTTTGACTAGATTTATTACTATTAAAACCCTACTATAGATGTGAGAACCAATTCCACAAAGGTTAAAGCATCATATCCGTAGAGTGCTTTGAAAGGAGACATGCCAATTGACATGTGGTGAGTGGTGTTGTAGCAATACTCTCCCAAATGAAGCCACTTGATCCATGTTGACTGTTGGCTAGTGATATAGTTTTGCATATAATCTTCCATCTATTTTTTAAGCATTTCAATTTTCCCATCAATTTGCAAATGGTGGTTGGTGCTAGGGGTGAGATCAATGTCATACAAAAGAAACAATTCTCTCTAAAAATTACTGAGGAATCAACTATCTCTATCACTTACAATGTTCTTGGGTAGTCCATGTAGTGGAAAAAATTCCTTGAATAATAGTTTTGAAACTTGCAAAGATTTATAGTCACTAGAGATGGAAAAGAAATGAGAATACTTAGTCAATATTTCCACTACAACATAAATGAAGTATTTTCCTTGCACTTGGGTAGTCTGGTGATGAAATCTATGGAGATACTCTCCCATTTTTGTTCCAAAATGGGAAGAGGTTGCAGTAATTTGGTCAAAAATTCTTATTCCCCCTTGTTCTATTGACATGTGGCATTCCTTGATGTGTGAGAAAACATATTCCTTAAGGCCCTTTCGAGAAAACCTTTCTCTGATCTGCCAGTAAGTTTTATAAAATTCAGGATGTCCTTTTGTTGGCACATTATTGTAAGCCTCCAATATCTTCTCTTTTACCTTGGAACCTGAAACTGGGAATGCTTTGTTCTTCAATAGTATCAGGCCTTCCACTACTGCATACCGGTCATCCCTATCTTTACCTTCCAAGACTCTAGTAGCAAAGGGATCCTTAGAATATTCCTCCATGATGGAATCCTTCTAGTCAGTTGTTGCGATGGACACATGGCATAATGTAGATTTCCTAGAGAGTGCATTTGCCACAACATTCTTCTTTCCCTTGATATATTCAATGTAAAAATCATATGCTTGTAGCTTACTCACCCATTTTTGTTTCTTGTCATTCAAATTTTATTGGCTTAGGAAGAATTTCAAACTGTTATGATCTATCTTGACCATAAATCTTCCACACACTAGGTATTTCTAGAAATTCTCCAAAGCATGCATTATAGCTAGCATCTCTTTATCATATATATGGGATGTACCCCTCTAAGAGAGAACACCAATCCCTTTACCATAAGAATCACATTCTACAACAAATGAAATTGGACAAGAAATCATTACCTCTTTTAACCTCTCAAAAATTATTTATGCTTCCTTTCTCCATTCAAAGGCTCCTTTAGTCAGATTGGTGAGAGGTGCCATAGAATAATAAAATATTTGGACAAACCTTTGGTAATAGCTACATAGTCCAAAGAAACCTCTTGGCTGAGACAAGTTTGTAGGAGGTGACCAGTCTAGAATGGCTTGGATCTTTTGTTGATCAACCAAAACTCCTTTAGAACTTATGACATATCCCAAATACAATATCTTTGTTGACCCAAACTCACATTTGAAAATCTTTGCAAACAGAGGCTATTGCTCAAGGATTACCAAGACTATTAAAATACTTGAAATGTTATTCTCATGTTTTTCTATAAATCAGTATGTCATCAAAGAAAACTAACACAAACTTCCTCAAGTGATTACCAAAAACATGATTCATACATGATTAGAAAGTTGTCGGAGCATTACTGAGACCAAAGGGCATATCCAAAAACTCAAAATTCCCATAGTGGCACTAGAAAGCATTCTTATGTACATATTCCCTCATGTGGATCTCGTGGTTTCTAGACCTCAAATAAATATTTGAGAAGTACATCGCACCATGTAGCTCATCAATCAAGCTCATCTATTAATGGTATGGGGTACTAGTTATTAAGGTCTTCTTGTTCAATGGTCGGTAGTCTATGCACATCCACAAAGTGTCATCCTTCTTTTTTACTAGCACCACAGAAGATGTGAAAGGACTAGAGCTTGGTTTGATGTAGCCCATATCCAATAGATCCAATATCACTTTCTTTATCTCCTCCTTATACATTCGAGGATGATAGTAAGGAGTGATCATAATTGTCTTTGATCCTGGTTCAAGTTCTATTATATGATGGAAACCTCTATTTGGTGGCAATTTAGGAGGCATGTAAATGAAAACCAAACAGTACTTATCCAAAATATTATATATATCAATATGAACTTGACCATTTTACCTTCAAAAGAGTCTTTTAAAATCACCAAAAAATTAGAAGTCCAAGAAACTTGGTTCTTCTGAAAGATCCTTTCCTTTCTTCTAGTTGATACTACTTGCATACCTCCACTAGTCATTCCCTTTAGAACCACATCCTTCCCATTGGCTTTGAACTTGAGTTACATCATTTAGTAGTTTGTAGTATACTCACCCAATGAATGTATCCATTTTACATCCAAAATTGCATCAATTTCACCCAAACCAATAACATAGAATTCATCATAAACCTTATGATATCCAAATGTTATATCTAACTTTCAAACTTTATCCTTATAGGGTAAGCTATACCCATCCACTACAATGATAGTGAAGCCTTCAAAGTCTTCCACATTAAGTCTTTTCCTCTTCACAATTCCTTCATCAATAAAGTTGTGAGTAGCTCTACCATCAATCAAAATAGTCACTCTTTGTCCAAACATGACTCCCCGTACTTCTAAAGAATGACACCTATGTGCACTAGAGAGTGATGCCATAATATTGCCATTGCCTTTCTCCTTATCTTCTTCCTCTAGAGGGGTGTCTTATGGATCATGAAATTCATCAGACTCATCTAATTTTGACTCTTTTATCATAAATGACTTCTATATAGTGAACTTTCCCCTTTCCAAGGCATCTGTCCTAGAACCCATGGATCTCTGTAAGAGAAACAAATTTTATTCCTTCATAGCTCATTCTTGGTTTCATCATCAATCTTCTTAGGTGTAGCAGGGGGTAGGTTTCTAAGTAGTCTAGGGATTCTTTTGGAAATTTTCTTTTTCCTTATTCTATATTGAGGGTTTTAATTTTTGTCAAGGAACAAAATTCTCTAGATCAAACTCTTTTTAGACAATCTCTTGAATGTCTATTCATGTTCTTTGTGTGATTGCATGTGCATAATGTGATCCCTAGTACTATGTTTCTTAGCGTGTCTTTATGTTTGTGAGCCTACTTTGGATGACCCTTGTCACTCTGTTGGTGCAAGGATACAAAGGAAGCAAATCTATTGTGACATTCTTCTATTTGTATCTTATTCTTCTATTTGTCATAACCTTTTTTTCTCTTGTCTTGTGTTTTACTTTTGGGGACAATGCAAAGTGTTGAGACATTTATGTCTCCTCCATGTTGACCCAAAATGATTGTTTTTCTTCTCTTTCTCTCTATGTGTCATTCTTCCTTTGTGCTCATTGTTCCATGAGTTGTTTGGGGAATGATGATGGTTCCAAGCTCGATTATATCACTGTAGCAAAGACATGCACTGACCCCAAATCTGTGGATCCCTTATGTGTTATGTTAGGGGGGAAACCTCCTTTCCATGATGTATCTTTATTTGGAAACATATCATTGGCATAGGGATTTCTAAATAATTTCTCATGTCTCTTTTATCAATTGACATTTATCATATTCTACTTTAAAGTAATTGCTCATAGCATGGTGTTTAGCAATTTCTTTAAAGTGGGGGAGAATTATGCCTCCCACTTGTTGCTTGCTTGATGACATGACCTTTGTTCAAAGTGTGGTCTTCTTATTTCACATGATGTTTCTTCTTGATGGTGACATTGGGTTTGATTTCATTCAAGAGTGCGACCTTTCTTAGCATATGGAATTTCTCTTAGTGGTAATGCAATGGCTTGCATTCCCTAAGGTGTGAATTTTTTATCCCCTGGCTAGTCCTCTCTTGATGGTGATATCAAGTGTGGTGTTCCCTAAAGTGAGACCTTTCACAAAATAAGTGAAACCCCTTTCACTATCCTAAACTAAATCTTAGCCACCAAGCATAATACAACTTGCTTACTGGTGGTGCCTTGTCATAAGTTTCTAGCATAATGCAACTTGCTAGCCTTGTGAACTTTGTGACCATTTAGTGTGGCACCTTATCAAATTTATCAGGGAGTATAACTTTTGGTATGGTTTATGTATGGGAGATCTATAGACCTGGCATGATTTTCCCATCTGCCACCTCTTTATGGGTACACACCTAGTGTATATCGAACTGCACCAGACCATTGTGTGTTTCTCATATTACATTAGGGCTCACCTAGTGTATATCGGATTGCACTAGCCCTTGTGAGTGTATTCTTAGAAAAATAGCTTAGGTGTGATCCATACCTTTTAGACAAACAGTCAAAGATTGATCCACCCCTTTTTCATCTTTGCATTAATTTTGACATTGTATGATGTATCTTATGTTGTTGTTGCTTGCATGTGTCTCTTTGTACTTTTGTTGGTTTTCCATGGGATTTTAGATCTTGGGGGCTTGATCATCCTCCTTGATCCTTGTCATCTTATCTTTCCAACAATTGTACAATTAGACCTCTCTTGACTTATTTGTCTACTTTAGTGTGAGTTTGAGCATAGGCTCATACTCTCACTAAAGTGGGGGCTAAATGTGGTGTGGAAAAATGTACACCTTTTACATTTTCACACTATGTTTGTACCCCCTTAATTAATTAGACTTAATTAAGCTTCTACGTACCTAAATTATGCATTCCAAAGTCTTATTATTCCCATTTTCTGAAAGGGAAATCGATATTAAACAAATGCTAACATTAATTAAAACACGTTGGAAATGGAGTTTCCTAGACTGAGGTCCTAGGACCCATTCCCCCAAGGGAGAATGGGTCCCCTTTAAGTGCCAAGACCTAATTTTTAATATGCTTTTGGTGGTATTTTAATGATTCAAATTCAAGTTTCAAATGTCTTCTCATGGAATCTATTTTTTGGGAAATTAGATAAACACCTATAAATACATAGTTATTTTATCAAATTAAAATCTCACACTTTATGAGAGCATTATTATAGGAAATATTATTGTCAAGAGCATTGAAGAGAAGATTTATCAGTCATCTAGAACAATAACCAAGATCACATCATCATGTCAAAGATCATGTGTGTTCATATCATGTTTTGGAGCTAACATTGTGATGTAGGTTTCAAGCATTCAAGTATCAAATAAAGCAATCATTCAATCCAATTCAAGAAATATCCAAGCCTTAGAGAGATGTGTTATACTTCAGCCCTCTAAGGGTAGCCACTAAGGGTTTGGTGAGTTGTAGCATTGCTTTGTTCATTCATCAATTCCTTTCCATTTATCATTATGTAATTATCAAGGTTTAATTACCAAATTGGGTTTTGACCAAGGAAAACTCTTATTCACCCAAAAACAAACATTTTTTTCTTCTCTTTGTATGTATAGAGTTACAGGTGAAGGATTGAAGATTGATCAAAAGAGAAATTTTGCAAAGTTGTCAAAGTTGTCAACATTGTTGTGAAGTCACAAAAACTCACCTACAAATTTTATTTCCGGCTTTTTGACAGTCAAACCTAGAGAAATTAGAAGCTTATATCTAGGATCTAAGGACTACAAAATCAAAATTTTGACCCCTATACAGAGACACATTCGCCCTAGGGAAAATTCATCCTTTAGTAGTGTTCAAAACCCAATTTTGGTGCCAGGTACATATCATTCTACCCTTCTCAGATCTTTTTGTAACTTGTTTCTATTTTTTATATCATAATAATCTGCATTTTAAGTGTTAGGTCATGCAATTGAGTTTGCTAATGCATTTAAATTTATCTCCCAAAACAACCAATTAGTCATTTTTGTCATAAGAAAATGTAGACACTGAAAAATGTCATGAATGATATCATACACTCGAATAAGGTACACTAACATCATTTCCTCTTGGAACCCATCCTCTTTTCACTTAAATGATTAAATTAGCCTAGTTATTTAATTAATTGCATCATTTGCATCTATTAACCTAATTCATCAAAATAGGTTAATTCACCCCCTTTCATGCTAACATTTCATCTCATTAAATTAAATAAATCAAAGTATTTAATTTGATTCCCTAAATCCTCTTATTTAATTAAATAACCCTAAGTTATTTAATTAAATATCATTTCACCTTTTCCCATCCATTAAATCATTTAATTTAATGAATATCACTTTAATTCTTCTAATTCCCCTAATTGTATGATTAAACCTTGTTTAATTAACAAGTATCTAATTAATCCAATTCCTCCCACTTGCAAGGGCATATTCCAAAAGAATATTCCCTCTTTGCACAATTAAATTTAGTATTAATTAACTAAATAACCTTATTCCTCACCCATATGAATATTCCAAAGAATATTCTCTCTCCTCCAATCACTTGGAAAAGGGAATATTCTCACTTGACTTCTTGAGCAAGCTAAAGTTGAAACCTCTTAAGCAAGTTAACTTTTGAGCTCTTAAACAGGTCAAAAGTGTGTTTGTTTGGAAGGAATGAAAACCCTTGATTAAGTCTAATCTTGTATTCTCACCCATTGATGAGAATCCATGATCCATGCCTCCTATTCCCTCCATCCTTGACCGTTGATTAACCTTTTTTATCTCAACCCTTCATTTCTCATTTTCTTTCCTATAAATAGAACACTATTTGGAGACAAATGGATCCATCTTTCAATTGTAAACTTATGCTGTTGAAATAACTCATACTCACACTCATACTTTACTCACATTTAGCATATTTTAGTTCATTTTTAGTTGCATATTAGATTTAAGCTTCCATTAATGGCTTCCATGCATCCATCTTAGCTTGTTTATAAATTAGGGTTTGAGTCTTTTAGCTTAGAATTAGCTTAGATTAGATTAGCAATTGCATATTTAGATCATTTTTAGCATAAAATCATGTTAATTTAGCTTGCATCATGTTCAATTCAACATCAATCATGTTTTCATCCATTTATCACAATAGTTTCATTGATTTTCTTTAATAGAATCGATTGAAACAAGCTCACTACTCACGGGATTTGGAGAGGGTCATTGTTCCATATCAACACGACACCAATTCCAAAATAGGATAAGTTTCAAATGGGGTAGAATAGACATTTCAATGTTTTTATACTTAGAATGCTTCATTTCAATAAATGTTTAGTTTATCTTTAATTTGAATGATCTTGTTTGAAGATTGAGTATTAGTGGCTATGTTAAGCTTCGATTCATCATGGATCAAGCATGATTCGCCCATGCTAGTGTCCTCGGTCAACATTATGGTGCTAGAAGGAGGGCCAACTGATAATTTAACCAATTTTTATCTTGAATTCCATTTGTTTTTTCTTTTTGCAAGAAACACCCAAATCAATTACAACACACTTTGCTAGGTGTCGCCATATAGTGACACTATCGTCATTTCATATTGTGATGCCTATTAAATGCACTAACATTGATTAAATAAACAGAGACACTAATAATTTATTGAGGTATTGAAGATTTTCAAATGGTGACACTCGACCAAATAGCGACACTATCGTGCTCTCTATTTTGTTTGTAGAGTGATGCCCTTATTCACGAGAGTGATGTTATTGTGTACATCGATGCCCAAACTTGGTAAGAAGTTTAATGATCATTTTTCAACATGTGTTTTAATTTTTTCAATTCGTCAGAGTACTAACATGCCTCTAACATTGTTCTGGTTTTTAGACTAATGCACGGTTTTGTAGGATTGGACAACACAAAGATAAAGTGAAGAAGCATTCTTATCTTGAAATTCTATGATTGTAACAAGAATTTGATGCTTTGGGGCAATTATAATCCAACTTTTTATGCTTTATAATTTATGTTTTATGACTTCACTAGATTTCAATTGGGTTTAAAATGAATGGTCAAATGAGATTAAAATTGAACCCTCATCTCATCATTGTCTTTTGGGTTTAAAATTGAACAAGGAAATTTAACATTTCATTTGGTACTTAAAACGAACTCATCACTGCTTTGAGATGTTAAAAAATTTATGAGTGTTTGCTGTGTTTTGATTTACAATGTTGTTATTAGATGTGTATGCAATTCTCTCGCACCACTCGATGATCTTGAGAAACAAAAACATTCCTTAACACTTTGTAAAATCACCCACATATTTCATTTCAGATTAAAAATGAACCCCTTATGAGTGTAGAGAAAAGGTGTGGTGTGTGTTCTCTCCTTGTTTCATGCAAAATTGGATGATTTAACTACAAATGTACTTCCTTTCTATTGTTTACCTTTAGAAGGGCTTGCCTCCCAACTTTGAAAGGAGGGAATGACCCAAGCGGTAATGGGCTAAAGTTGAGGTCTTCTGAAATGCTATACAAATGTGTGGTTGCGATGAAAATTGTGATCAACAGGAAGTAGTATGTGATATCTCTCCCCTACTATCTTTATGATGTGAAAATCCCTTATTCTAAGGGTTGGGAGACCTCTTAAGGGAGTTTATCATAGTATTCCCTGAACTAGAAGCCCTTATTATGAACCATTGTTTAGAATCCAAAATCCTTAATACTTGTTGGTGCAAGAATAGTTGTTCTAAAGCCGCCCCACATTTGTACTAATCATTGTTGAAATAGAAAAATCCTTTTGATCTTCGGATTTTAAGGATTTTTAGATTTGGTGGTCTCGAGAAGTGTGTGTCATGTAAGGGGGAGCCAGTGTCGCTAAATCTCTAACTGTTCACATTATTCAGTGTTTGGAGAAATTCGAGTGGGGACTCAACAAGTATGGCCATTTAAAACATAGGATTGTAAATGATTGTGAGCTAGTTTAATACATTGGTTGGTTCCAAAACGTTACAAAAACAAACATTCACTATCTTCCTCAAATTTCAAACACTTTGGCTTAAATATGGATACCTCTTGAATTAGCCTTGATATTACTGCTTGTCCTAAGGATTTCTCTGCTTGTCCTAAGGATTTCTATCCTTAGAGATTTCTAAATATCTTTACTTGTATATCAATCCATATTTTCCAAAGACAACATAAGCAATTATGGCTTCAACCTCATGATTCTCACAAAATGGACATTGTGAAAGTTATGGTGTTTTTGACATAAACATTTAGTTTGAAAGCATAATCAAGACAAGTGTTAGTGGTAAAATCAATTCACTTAAGAAAGATAAAATTGACACAATTGAGCCCCACATGAATTTTTGGAGACCGATTGCTCCCGTTGAACAACCTGATCTTGAAGGTGCTATCATTCAACCAAACTTTGAAATAATTAATGGAGAGCAAACCAATATCATTAGTAGTTTGAGAAGCTTCACTTTTGAAATAAAAGAAACACCTACCCAGTGGAGAAACACCGCAAACATCTTAAATGAAGAAGAGGAACAAGATGATATTGAGGCTAGAATGCCCATATTACCACCACCTGCATGTCAATAAATATCCTCTTTTATTCCATAGACTTAGACTTTTCTAAATGATCTCGCACAAACTCAGGATCCCTAAAGAAAGGTCTACAAGTTGTCATTTCAAACTTAGGCATCTTAGTCCAAAATATCTCAAAGAAACACCTTTTGTAACTTCATGAAATTAGAATTAGGTTGGTATACAACTACTACAAGCATGCTTCAAGGAACAATCCAAACTTGTATTCCTTCTATTACTGTCAGAATCCTAGTCTTTTCCAAAGTTTTCAATCTCTCACAAAATTATTAAGTCTTTAGGATTTGAAAACTTTAGAGGTCTAGCATCATTCTCACTACCTTGGTCTCGAAAAACAAAGGTTCATTTTAAGTCAACTTTGGGTTAAACATTTCACTCACCCCTCCATCAAATTTCATCCTTCACTTCACCAAACTTTGCAAAAAATTTGAATACACCAACACTTTTTGACTTAAACATCAATCAACTCAAAACCCTAACTTAGCTACTTTGTATGTGAAATGAATCCTTTTCCATGCATTTGGTTAAGTTAGTTATCATCTGTGAACTAGTTTATCTTGAAGGTCATGAGTCTATCCTAAAGATTTTGAAGTTCATAAACATCCTTTATCCTAACATCAAAACATCAAACTCAAGTCAAAAGTGTTGTCCCAAAACATTTGCAAATATCACTCTCCACATCACCCACCTTTTCATCCCCCATTATCATCATTGCTCCAAAAAGACTTAGAGCATCCCTATTATGTAGATTTGATTCAACTAGAGAGTTCAAACATTACAAATCACAACACAACTCTCCCATAGGTGACACAAAATTTATGGTAAATACAAGATCACAACACAAGAGAATAATGGAGAAAACCAAAGTCACATTTACCTCAAGTGATCCAAATCCTTTAGAATTTGATCTGAGAAGCCAAGTTACCCCATCACAAAAACCATAATCTCTGTTAGAACCATATGAGATAGAAGATATCACAAATAATCCATCTGAACTTAATAGGGAGGAAATCATGGAACATCAAGCCTTTGAAAATGTAGCTCTAATTTCCCCATCATTTTTTGCACAAAACTCGACACAAAGCTTCACAACTCCATCACTAGGGCTAAATCAAACATCCACTTCTAGTCTTGCAACTAGTCTTGCCCAATATTTTGGTCTAACTCTTCCATTTGAAATTAATACACTTGTGGGTACCCTTGATACCAATCCCCCACCTCCAACAACCACTTGGACACCTACCTTTGGTGCTCCTCCCGATCCTAAAAAATCCCAAAAAACCATATAAACCCCTTGAGCTTCATTACTCCACAACCACTTCAACATATCAGGGACATCCCCCTTCATCCATACCCATGATTCACACAAAGTAGTATAGACCAAGTATCTCAAAATAGCACATAAGGGCATGTCAATATCATACCACAAAATCAACCCTTAATGTCGATAGGGACATCTCTACCCAATCCTCCAATTGGTTCATTAGTACCATTGGTTTCACAAAGCACATCCATCCCATCCATTATCAAACCATCTAAAAGAAATCCCTTGGTCACAAATCCCATCAACCCAAGTAATACCTTATTTACATCTCTCGCACAAGGAAATCCTCAATACATGGGACAAGAGAATCTTTTTGATCAATGGACTCAAGGTCCTAATGTGTCATTACCATCAAAAACTTTAATGGCATCATTCTCATCCTTCCCCACAGTCCCCTTTACCATGCAAAATCAATTGGGACCTCCAACTTACATTCCTCCACTTCCATCTACCATCTTACAAGGGATGTTAAACCAAGGGAATCCTCCACCTCTCATCAACAATTAGCTACCCACTCAGAACAACAACACTCATAATCCATCTTAGATGTCCCAAAAACCAATTGATCCTACATTGCAAGTGCATGCCCTAGCTTTACAACAAGCTTATCAACAAAACATCCAACAACAACAACAAGCAACCTTAGTAGCCCAATAAAAAAAATAACAACAAGAAACTTTAGTAGCTCAGCAAGCAGCACAACAACAACAACAAGAAGCAGCCTTAGCGACACAACAAGCAACCTTATCTCAACAACAACATCAAGATCATCAAGTAGCATTAGCATCACAATAGCAAAAATAGGACCAACAATAAGCCCTCGTGTTACAACAACAACAATAGGCCCAACAACAAGCCCTCGTGGTGCAACAACAACATTGGGCCCAACAACAAGCCCTAGTGGTGCAACAAAAACAACAAGCCTTACTAGCTCAGTAGTATTCCCAATAGCAACAACAACAACAACAACCAAGTTCCTACTATAATCCTCAACAAGACATCATCAATACAAATGTGTTAGGAGCATATACATCAACACTGCAATCACCCTCACAGAATCTCACCCGACCATACACCCCATATCCCACCTTATCATATCAAAATAATACATATAACTCATCTATCATCCCACCATATGTTGCTCCACCAAACCCACAATACGATCTAGTGTTGCAATTTAAGGCACTATCACAAGAAATGCAAGATATTTGAATGGGAAAGACAAAGAAGCCCCATACACAATCTATGTTTGTATCCATTCAATCGAAACATCACAATGGTACCATTCCCTGCTAGCTTTGAAATCCCCAAATTCGATAAATACAAAGGGAGAGGAAGTCATGTAGACCATATCAAATAATTTAATGTCATGTGTATGGAGGTGGCTTACAATGATTCATATATAATGCACCTCTTCCCTCAAAGTTTAATAGGTCCTGCTATGGATTGGTTTTCTCATCTACCTCCCGACATCAAAAATTTCCAAGAAATTACTGATAAATTCATCGATCACTTCTCCTTAAATCTTGACATGGACATAAGTCTGGAAGAGTTGTACACTCTTAGAAAAAATAAAGGAGAATCTTTCACTAATTTTTACAACGGTGGAGACAAAGAGCTAGTAAGAGCAAGTGGCCTCTTCCCAATGAACAACAAGTGTGAATCATCATAGCAAATATAGACCCTGATCTATCTTTCCACTTGAAAATGTAGTGCATCACATCTTATGATGAGCTTGTACCTATGGCCCTTCACATCAAGAGAGCTCTAATCTCATAGGGAAATACTCAATCTTACAAGGACAATCTCCCATCAACCAGTTCAAACAACAAGCCTCATGTCTGGGCTAAGAACAAGAATGTAACAAATGATGGCGTGGTAGATGCTAAGGTAGTCCTAAGTGCTCCTAGACCAAACTACAATTAAGTTGCTAACATTCAACCAACGGTGCAACACACAACACATCCTTAGAACAATCACATCAACAACACCAACATGCAATAAAGGTGAACCACCAACAAGAACAACTATCCCAAATGCAAGTACACAGTTATCTGAACCTATCGAAACCATCATGAAGAAGTTGGTAGAGTCAAATATGATAACACTTCCCAACTTTGAAAACTACCAAGAACCACAAGAGAAACCATCTTGGTAAAATGAGCACGATCTTTGTCACTTTCACAAAATCAAAGGACACAAAATAACAAACTGCATGAGACTCAAGAATATTATCCAAGGCCTCATAGAGAATGACACCATATCTATTGAAGTACCAGCTGGGAATTAGGATCTTAAGATATACAAGAACCCTATGTCGGATCATAACAAAGCAAACAAAAATGAAAAAGCTAAGGATTACACCAACATACAACATACCTATTCCAATTTCATCACTTCCTGCGATAGCGTCATCACTGTCGTAACCATCAAAGGATCTAGTGTGAAATGTGGAGTCACCACATGAAATGGAAAAATTATTGTTCAAGGAGTCCCACCTCAATCTAGGGTGAAAGCTACTTTGCCAACATCCAATCCTAGCAAGTACAATCTCCTAGATCAACTTAAGAAGACCCCCACACAAATTTCAATCTTGGAGCTATTAAGGCTATCATCCATACATAGGGAAATATTGGAGAAATATTTTTTTGAGTCATATGTCCCCAAGGATATTGACACTGACCAGTTTAAATATATGGTGGGGCATATCACTAATCATCTTCTCACCTTCTTCAAACAAGACCTCCCATCGCAACCATCTCATAACCATGCTTTACACCTTAAGGTTATCATTCATAAAAACAAGGTTAAAAGAGTCTTAGTAGATGGAAGTGTTGGTTTGAACATTTGTACCCTGTAGTTAATCAAGAACCTGGGCTATTCAGAGGATACTATTGAGAAAGCAAAGAGTACCACCATCAGAGCATATGATGATCAAGAACGGGTATCACAAGGTATCATTACACTTCCCATCCAAGTAGGGCCTCTTATTATAGAAACTACATGCCAAGTAGTAGATCTTGATCTTCCGTATAACATCCTACTTGGCTGACCATGGATCCATTCCTTAAAATTTTTAGCCTTGACCTATCATCAATGTGTAAAGTTTCCTTTCGAAGGCAGAGAGATTACTATCCATAGAGATCCTGAGCCTTTTTACTATTGCAAGAATCTTGAGGAAAAATTCTATAAGATACCCCAAATACCCAAGAATGATGAAGGGCCTACACCATCTACCTCATTTGTTGACCCAACATCCCTTGCATCTACTTCAAGAAAAAAAATACCCATTCTACAAAACATTCCTGACATCAAAGCTGTAATCTAGGATGATGGTTGTGGGAACTAAAAGCTAATGAAGAATGCCTTTGTCTTAGGAGAATTTCCCATTTATCCTCAATCTCATGGGAAACCCAAATCTAGCAACAAAGTGCTCGAAATGATCAAGATGGCAACTACTACCTTCACTAAGTGGGGGGATTTGAACCAAGATGTCAATGAGGAAGATATCTCTAAACTCCTCTATCAAGATGAACAACCTATCCCCACTCTTCCCATGGAAGATAATAACAAAGGCTTGTAGCTCATGCAGAATTGGGGATACAACAAGAATAAGAAGCTAGGGAAAAATGATAATGATTTACTAGAACCCATCATTCATGAGAAACGACTATAGAATCTTGGTCTAGGTTCTACTACTATCAAGGTCACCCTTATTGGAAAAGGTACTTACGCTAAATGTGTTGAGGATTCATCTTGGTTACCTCCATCGTGTGATACAACCTTAGATGACTTCCCCCTTGATGTTGCTGACTTATTTGAGAATAACACCCTCTTCATGATATCTGTTACATCCTTTGATCTAAGTGATCAGCCAACTGGAATATGCCTAGTATATCCATATCCTCAACTCATTGACATGGACCAACAAGGACCACCAATCCTATATTTATTTGAAAATAATGAAGAGATCTCAGAATTCATGGGAATCTGTGACAAATTACCATGGGCAGATCACAAAGTGGGTTTTGACATAGAGCTAGACACAGGCGCATACTATGGGGAGACGATTGAATCCTTCCATCGCAAAATTGATGAGATACAACTAACATGCAGATCCTTGAGTGAAAACCACATTGTGGCACTCTCTAATCCTAAAATAGTAAAAACAAAGGACACATCTGATGGTGAAAACATCTCTAAGGTGACCAAGGATGAGGAATTCAATCTCCCCCTTAGTGCAATGCATCCAAAGAAGTTAGCAGTGCTAGCGAAAAAGGAAACACCAGTCAGTGTAGGAACAGATGAAGCACCCATGATCACCTTCTATGTTGAATCCTTGTTGGATGAAGAAAAAAAGAACCTAGCAACATTCCTAAAGGAACAAAGAGCTAACTTTGCATGGTCATACATAGATATGCCAGGGCTTGATCTAGAAATATTTGTGCATCATTTAGCAACCTATTCTAAAGCTAAACCAATAAAGAAAAAATTAAGGAAGATGCACCCTCAGATAGCACTGTTGGTGAAACTAGAGTTATAAAAGCTTCTTGATGTTTGATTCATCTGATTGATAGATTATCTTGAGTGGGTTTCAAACCTTGTACTAGTCTCAAAACCCATTGGGGGCATCAGAATCTACACTAATTTTAGAGACTTAAACAAGGCATTCCCAAAAGATGATTTCCCTCTTCCTAATATCGATCTCATTGTGGACTTAACAGTTGGGCATGAAATGCTATCACTCATGGATGTATTTTTAGGCTATAATCAGATCATGATTTCCAAGGAGGATCAACAAAAAACTATATTCACTTGTCAGTGGGGAACATATTGCTGGAACGTAATGCCATTCGGGTTAAAGAATGTAGGAGCAACCTATCAAAGAGCAATGACCCTCATCTTTGATGACATGATCCACAAAATAGTTGAAGATTATGTGGACGATATTTTGGAAAAATCAAAGAAAATAAATGAGCACATAGGAGTCTTAGGACCCATCTTTGATAGACTTGAAGAGTACAAAGTACGACTGAATCCAAAAAAATGTGTCTTTAGGGTTACATAAGGGAAGCTTCTTGGCTTTATCATCTCACAAAGAGGGATAGAAATTGATCCAATAAAGGTAAAATACATCCTATACATGGAACCACCACAAAAATTGAAGCATATTATAGGATTACAAGGAAGGTTGCAATCCATCAGAAGGTTCATAACATAACTATCAAATAAGATCCACCCCTTTTTGCATCTTCTCCATAAAGAAATAACTTACAAGTGGGATGAGAAATGTGATAAAGCTTTCTAGTAGATCAAAGATTATCTACTAACACCTCTAGTGCTCATGCCACCAATACCCAACAAACCATTGATCCTATATATCTTAGCAACATCAGCAGTACTAGGTGCTCTTCTAGCACAACATGATGAAAACATAAAGGAAGGGCTATCTATTACATTAGCGGAACCTTGGTGGGATATGAAATAAACTATTCACCCATTGAGAAAGCATGCCTAGCAATAGTTTTTGCTTCACAAAAGTTCATACATTACATGTTGTCACATCAAATCAAGCTCATTGCATAGATCGACCCACTACAATACATGTTATCTAAAGCAACTCTCACTGGGTGAATGGACAAATGGGTAATGATCTTAACTTAATTTGACATAGAGTATGTGTAGCATAAGGAAATCAAAGGACAAGTGATCGAAGACCAATTGGAAGAGGCACCCATCTATGTAGAAAACCCCTTGACATCTGAGTTCCCTGATGAATCAGTGTTCCTTATCAATCTTACAGCTCAGTGGAAGATGTGTTTTGATGGATCGCTCACCCAACATGCATCTAGTGGGTATTATTTTCATTACCCCTTAAGGTGATTACATCCTCGAACCGTCAATTTTGAGAGTGTCTATGGACTTCTCTTGCCCTCTTAGGATCTTTCACCTAAAAGGAGAGAGATAGAACCCTAAAATTGAGGTTTTTCACTCAAACTAATATATGTAAGATGGAATTGTGACTCAATGCAATGATCTAAATGAAAATAATTGATATAATTAACTGATTATGGATGCAAAACTAATGAAATATGCAATGTTTGAAAACATAGTGTGGTATGCAAGAATGAACTAAAACATGAACAAACACAAACATAACTGAAAGAGACTGAACAAAGTGCACCTAGGAATTGGATGTAGAATCTGGAAGGCTCTAAAAATTGGTAGAAATCACTATAAATCACCAGTGGAACTCATTCACCACTGATGGCGAATCAGTCCTACTACTGACAAAAACACTTAAAAATGCTTTCCGACAATCGAGAACTAGATTATGACAAAATCAACTTTTTCAGCCCTCGGGTGGGACTCATTCACCACTGATGCTGAATCGGTCCTCCTCCAAAAATCTATAAAATCAAAGGTCAATTCTATAGCTCCAGATCTGTACTTGTCTTCTTATTGGGTTGACAGAGTCAAATATGCAGAAAACTGACTGTAGGTTGTCTCTAATCTTGAAATAAGGTTTAGTTGACTTGAAACACTTTGTTTACTTCTTGTCCACTTTTCAACACCTAATTTCTTGACAAATATGCATGCAAAAGTCTACAAACACACATGCAAAAGGGAAAAAATGGTTAAGGGTTAGGGTATAGGGATTTTCCTTGGTCAAATCCCACTTTGGTAATCAAACCCTTAATAAAGAAATGAAATGAAATGATCAAGGAATGATGAATAAATAACATGCAAATGTCCTAAACTCACCAAAAACCTTGTTAAAGAAGTCTGAAGATATGTCAATGGCTGCTCCAAGATGCTTGATGTTTGCTTGATTGAATGATACTTGAATGTAATTGAATGAACTAGTGAATGAGTGGACTTGATGAATGATTGAATGAATGGGGGTTGAAATGAGAAGAAAAACACTTATTTATACACACTTATGCCCTAATAGTCCAATGATACATTATCATAGGCCAACATAAGGTCTTTTTGAATAAAAACCCGAAAGGAATTTTGAATTATTTTGAATTTCGATCCAAGAGGTACTCATTCACCACCCATGGTGAATGGGTCCCACCTTGAGCTTGTAAGTGGGTGTCGGAAATTAACTTGCATTTAATGTTATTTGTCGGGTTTACATTCAAAAATACACTTAATTAAGTCTTATGAGTGCATAAAGGGGTCATATAAAGAAAAAGAAAGGTGTAAATAATGATAACAAGCCTAAAAAAGCATGAAATCTTGTTACAAGACTTTACAACACTTTAAAATAGGACTTTATAAGGGATAAAAAGGTGATTTTTTGGTGAATTATAATAAGAGTCTAGAAAAGTGTAGAAATGTGTTACAACACTTCACAACACCTTCACAAGACGTCATAATTTGAATATTTAGGACCTAATGTGAATGTTTAAGTTACATTACAACATTAAATCAAAGCAAGATAAGTCAAACATCATAGGAGAAAGACCTAAATAACCATGAAAATGTCAATGATCCATTTTTTTGTGGTACATTCAGCCCCCACTTTAGTGAGAGGATGAACTTGCTTCAAATTCACACTAAAGTAGCCATGCATATCGAGAAGGATCCAAATGCAATTATGTTATCAAGATGGAAATACAATGATCTAGAGGGATGATCAAGCCCCTAGGATGAAGATCCCATGGAAAACTAAACATAAGAACAAAGGAACATATGTGAGAGAGAGAGAAAGAGAAGAGATATGAAAGGGAAAAGTCAAATCAAGCTTTGATTGTTTGTTCAACTAGTTGTGAATCAAATCTAGGCTATTTTCCAGAAAAGAAAATGCATACTCACTCTGAGGCGACATAACTCATGGCGGTTTGTTAGGTGAGAAGACCCAAAAGGTGAAATACATACATTAGTTGGTATGCACTCACAACCACATAGGTGGCTATGGGGAAAGTTGTACCACATAATGGGCTTCACACTCAACCATATCAAAGTTATACCTCCTGATAACTTTAACAAGGTACCACAAAGGAAAAGATCAGATCATGCTTCATGATACAAGTAAAGCTTCATATGCTTAGAACTCATGAACAAATGCAAAGGTACCCCAGGCATGCAATTTGCATTATGCAAGGTGGCAAAGATGTAAAATGTAAAATGAAAAAATGTAAAAGATGTTCAAAGGATTCTTATTAAGTTCATGCAAGGTCTATCACTTAGGGAACATTGTGTCTAATGTCTCCAAGAGAGGACCAATAAAAGAATCATATATTCACAACTTAGGGGATGTAGTGTGTCACATTAGGCCACTAAGAGGAATGTAATATGCTAAGATAGATCACACTTATGAAGGACATCACACCCAATGTCATCCAAAAAGTGACAAACACGTCGTATGAAGTGACAAGGTTGCACTAAGAACCAAGAATGTGAATGAAATGATGTCAATGTATGCCCCCCACTTTAAAGTAATTGCTACACACCATTCTGTGAGCAATTACATTAAAGTATTAAAGGAAAAATGCAAAAAGAAAAACAAGACATGAGAGCTAACTTGGAAAGCCCCTATGCCAAGTCGTATGTTTCCAAGTAAGGTTGCTTCGTGTAAATGAAAAAGAAAGCAAAAGAAAGGGAGGTTTCCCCCCCAAGAAGGAACACACCAAACACATAAGGGATCTATGGATTTGGGGTCAGTATGTTCGTTGTTGCAATGTTTTTATGAATGAGCTTGAAACTGTCATTATTCCCCAAGGCACATAGAATTAGAAGAATGACACAAAGAGAGCGAAAACAATAGAAAAACAAAGTCTATTTTGGGTCAACATGGAAGAGACATTGCGGTCTCAATGCTTTGCATCGTCCCCAAAAGGAAAACACAAGCAAAAAGAAAAAAAAGGAAAAAGAAAAGGAAAATATTTTGGGTCAACATGAAGGAGATATTTTGGTCTCAATGCCTTGTGTCATCCCCAAAAGGAAAAGCACAAGAAAAGATAAAATATAAAAAGGAAAAGGGACCTTTTTGGTCAACATGGAAGAGACATAGGGTGTCTCAACGCTTCACATCATCCCCAAAAGGAAAACACAAAACAAAGTGAGAAAGAGAATGCAAAATGTACGGCATATATAAGAATAGAGGTACAAATAGAGGAAGTGCACAAAAAGAGAGAGAACATCAAACACACATTATAGGTGTCTATGGACTTCTCTTGCACTCTGAGGATCTTTCACCTAAAAGGAGAGAGATAGAACCCTAAAATTGAGGTGGTTCACTCAAACTAAGATATGTAAGATGGAATTATGACTAAATTCAATGATCTAAATGCAACTAATTGATATAATTGACTGATTATGGATGCAAAACTAATGAAATATGCAATGTTTGAAAACATAGTGAGGTATGCAAGAATGAACTAAAACATGAACAAGCACAAAAAAAATTGAAAGAGACTGAACGAAGTGCACCTGGGAATTAGATGTTGAATTTGGAAGGCTCTGAAAATTGGTAGAAATCACTATAAGTCACCAGTGGGACTCATTCACCATTGATGGCGAATCAGTCCTGCTACTGACAAAAACACCTGAAACCACTTTCCAACAGTTGGGAATTGGATTATGACAAAATCAAATTTTTTAGTCCTTAGGTGGGACTCATTTTCCATTGATGGAAAATCAATCCTCCTCCAAAAATCTACAAAATAAAGGTCAACTCTATAGCTCCAGATCTGCACTTGTCTTCTTGTCGGGTTCACGAATTCAAATCTACATAAAACTGACCGTAGGTTGTCTCCAAGCTTGAAATAGGGTTTATTTGACTTGAAAAACTTTTGTTGACTTCTTATCCACTTTTCAAAACCTAATTTCTTGACAAATATGCATACAAAATTCTGCAAACACACATGCAAAAGGGGAAAAATGGTTAAGGGTTAGGGTATAGGGATTTTCCTTGGTCAAATCCCACTTTGGTAATCAAACCCTTAATAAAGAAATGAAATGAAATGAGCAAGAATGATGAATAAATAACATGAAAATTTCCTAAATTCACCAAGAACCTTGTTAAAGAAGTCTAAAGATATGTCAATGGCTGCTCCAAGATGCTTGATGTTTGCTTGATTGAATGATGCTTAAATGTAATTGAATGAACTAGTGAATGAGTGGACTTGATGAATGATTGAATGAATGGGGGTTGAAATGAGAAGAAAAAAATTATTTATGCACACTATTCCCTAATAATCTAAAGATACATCATCATAGGCTGACATAAGGTTTTTTTGAATTATTTTGAATTTCGAGTCAAGAGGGACTCATTCACCACCCATGGCGAATGGGTCCCACCTTGGGCTTGTAAGTGGGTGTTGGGAATTAACTTGCATTTAATGTTGTTTGTCAGGTTTACATTTCAAAAATACACTTAATTAAGTCTTATGAGTGCATAAAGGGGTCAGATAAAGCATAAGAAAGGTGTTAATAGTGATAACAGGCCTAGAAATGTGTGAAATCTTGTTACAAGACTTGATAAGGGATAATAAGGTGATTTTTAGGTGAATTATAATAAGAAGAGTCTAGAGAAGTGTAGAAATGTGTTACAACACTTCACAAAACCTTCACAAGTTGTCATAATTTAAATATTTAGGACCTAATGTGAATGTTTAAGTTACATTACAACATTAAATCAAAGCAAGATAAGTCAAACATCACAGGAGAAAGACCTAAATAACCATGAAAATGTCAATAATCCATTTTTCTATGGTACAATCCCAAAGTCATAAAGGTTATCATTCTCATGTACTAACAACATTGTTGAGTATGAAGCCCTTATCACAAGTCTAAGGATAGTAGTTCAATGACAGATACAAGAGATGAAAGTCTATGGAGACTCACAACTAGTTATAAACCAAGTCAATGATGACTATCAAAATAAGGATGACAAGCTTACTCCTTACAAGAAGATGGTAGAGAGTCTCAAATATCTTTTCATAGATATAAATTTTGAGAAGATTCCTCGCATGAACAACAGAGCAGTGGACTCCATGGCAACAATCGGATCACTGTTAGATATGTCGAACAACATCCTCCAATGCAAACTCTTGGTAGAACAACTTCTCATACCAACTTTTAAAATCCCTGAATTTGAATTCGTGTGTGTCATTTTTGGTCTTGGATCCCTATGGTATCATGACATATTCATATACGTACCTAAGCAGAGGAACCCTCCCATCTGATATCACCTCCAATCTTAAAAAGACCTTTTTCAAGAAGGCATCCTAATTCATGATCCTAGGTAGTACCCTTTACCGCCAAAGTATCGAAGGTACATTACTATGATGTCTAAACCAAGAGGAAGCCTTAACTATTTTAACAGAAGTACACGATGGCATATGTGGGTCCCATTCTAGCAGTATGAATTTAGCTAAGAAATTGTTGAGGACGTGGTACTACTGGCCAACCATGGAAAGAGAAGCTCACCAGTATGTGTAGAAATGTGTCTAATGTCAATAGCATGGAGATTTGATCCATGCTCCAACTCAAGAATTGCAGCAAATGATCACACCCTACCCTTTTTCATAGTGGGGGCTTGACCTCATAGGAAAAATCACCCCAACCTCATCCAATGGCCACAAGTTTATCATAATTTCCACTGAATTTACCAAGTGGGTCAAAGCCATTACTATGACCTACATAACGGGGAAGCAAATTGCCAAGTTTATCTTGAATTACCTCATCTGCTACTATGGTGTTCCTCAAACCCTTATCTTAGACAATAGAACACCCTTTAAGAATTATGATGTGAAATATTTTTCAAATATTCAACATCCAACACCAATTCTCTACCTCGTATTATCCACAGGGAAATGGTCAAGTAGAGGCTACAAACAAGACCATTCTAAAAATATTGAAGAAAACGGTCAATGAAGCTAGTTGTGACCGACATCTATAGTTGAATCCCACTCTTTGGACCTATCAAACCAGTTTCCGTACACGAATAGGTGCAAACCCTTTCTCCTTGGTCTATGGATCAGAAGCCATTCTACCTATTGAGGTTGAGCTCCCATCATTGCGAGTGTCACTACAGAACCTTATCACCTATGAAGAATATAGAGTATCTTGATTGAATGAGCTAGAATTCCTAGACAAGCATCGTTTTGACACCCTTAATCACCTGCAAGTATATCAAAACCAATTGAAACAAAGCTATAACAAGAATATCAAATGTCGATATTTCTAGGTAGAGGATCTTGTCCTAAAATAAAATCAAAAGAATCTACCAGATCAAGACAGTAAAGCAAAGTTTGAGCCTAACTTGTTGGGTCTCTTTTTCATCATAGCTACTATGGATTAGGAGCATACCAATTTTTAGCACCTAAAGGAGAACCCTTATAGGAGCCAACTAACAACTCACATCTCAAAAAAATTTATGCCTAGTATTGAAGGGTATAAATCTAAAAATACTAAAAAATAAAAAAATGATCAAAATCCAAAAATATGAGAAAAAGGATTGAAAAAAAATAAAGAAAAAAATCATCCTCTATTGAAAACCACTTCGGTGGCACTTTGAGCAAGTACCTTGGTGAAAACATGGCAAACAGGTGCCTCGTGTAAATAAATCATCTCCATCTATTCTTTGAATCTTTATCCTATCATTTTTTGCATCACCATCCATTCATCACAACATTCACCCTATTTATTCCACCATCCATCTACATCTCTATCATAGCTTGATATTGTGAAGTATTGTATCCCCTTTAGTACTACCTATATCTAGGTAGTCTACTATGTCACACTGGGGACACTTCATTATGGATCATATCGGGTTCTTGTATATCCTAAGGTCATTGGAAAACTCATCAAAAAATACCCAATTTTTTTATAAATCTCATCAAAATTCAAAACATTTACAAAATCATGTACAACTAAAATCCAAAAACATTCGAAAAATTGTAAATTTAAAATCCAAAATATCCAAAACATATCAAAAACCCTCAAAAGGTCAAACATCAAAAATCCAAAAACAGTGTCTTGTTGTCGAACTGCGTCATCTCTGAGCTTGAATGTAGGAAATGCCATCATTGATGTGCCCCTGAGACACCATAGGTCAATCCTTTAGGAGTTCTTCATAATTAACTAACACCCCTCAACTATTCATATCCCATTTGTTAATAAGTCAAGTCAGTCGAACTACGTGGTCTTTGCATGTATAACGTAGGCAAGACTTATCCTTGATCAACCCTTGAGGCCCCTAGGATAGGTCTTTTAAGTTAAGTTCTTGGTCAAAACTTAGAAAACCCTAAAACATTCAAATATATTCAAAACCCCAAAACATTCAAATATCTCAAAAAATCAAAATATCCAAATATCAGAAAACACAAAAACATTCAAAAATTAAAAAACACAAAAACATTTGAAAATCATAAAACACAAAAAAATTAAAAATAAAATAAAAAACACAAAAACATTGAAAATTGAAAAACATAAAAACATTCAAAAATCAAAAAACACAAGAAATATTTGAAAATTGAAAAACACAAAAAAGTAGAAAACATTCAAAAGACCTAAAAAACCTCAAATATTTTTGAAAAAACCTAAATAGCCTCACATAATAAAAAACATAAACATTCACATAAACCTTTTAAAAAACCAAAATCAGCCTCAAAACATTTGCAAAAAAAACAAAAAACATTGAAATATTCCAAAAAAAAATCAAAAACCACCCATCCCATTTCTCTTTCACCCGCAATAACCTTCACCCATAATAAATTGAGCGTCACCTTCAACCTTTGGTAAAACAAATAGAAAGAAATTATAGCAAGTCGTAAAGTGAGAACTAATTGTCAAAGTCTAAAGTCTAAATCATAGGTAAATGTGTCAGTGAAGTTTCATATCAATGGCTTATCATAAAGCTCATCATCATCCTAACATCAATATTAGGCATCACCTTAGCTAAATTAAATGGGAAAGAGATATAGAAAACACTGACTGTTTTTCTTTGATCTTTTCTTATGATTTATCTTCAATGACCCATTTCGAGGACCTCTCGATGATGTCTATCAAAATGATTTAGAGAGAAAGGAATGGGGCATCAATCATTATCTTTCATTTGTTGTGCTTGTGGATACTCTTGTAAAATAATCTTGGCGCATAATTTCTTAGTTGTGTGTAAGAAGGTTGTTTGGAGTATGTTGTTGACTATTGCGTATGCTTTGGTCCAATATATTCTAAGCTTCTAACTTACATTCCAATGAGGTCTTTGTATGTCAAGATATGAACAAGAAATATCCTATCTGTTTGCAGAGTCAAATTCCATTATAGATACAATGCCATCCTAGTTATCAATACCTTGATGCATTGTGTCTATGTGTTATATCAAACAATAAGGAACGACAGAAAATCCCAATCCCTAGATTTGAGTGAATCATCATCCTACATTCATAATCATCATGCATTTCTCATCACCATCTCTAATAAAGTCTCGGTGGATCATAGACTTGTTGGATCTTTTGAAGCAATCACCAAAATCAATGGTCAAATAATCTTGTTTCTTCTACCTTCTCTCTGCACTAACTTGGTATCATGAAAGTCAACAAAAACATCATCAATGCATCCATCCTGCATCCACAAATCATTAGCATAATCATAGCATATCATATCGTACATCCTGCACCATCATTATCATTTAAGTTATGATGAATAATATAGGTTTGTTATTCTAAGCATCTTAAATCATTGAATATCATAAGCATGAAAATTTTCATTATCCATCCATACATCTATATGCATACATGATCATCTCATCATAAAATAACATAGAAAATACATAAAAATAAATGCATCCATAACATTTGCTTACATAATCATAGCATAACATCTGCATATCATATCATCCATCCCTTAGCATATCATGAAAAGAAAATGAAAAAGAATATAACATTGCATCCATACATGTCATTACATCTCATATATCATCGCATATTGCATAAACATAAATAAAGTGCATCCATACAATCATAAGCATGAAATAAGATGAACACATCATATCGAATCCGTATTTGTATCATATATATATATAATGAATGTCATGGTACAATATCTGGATCAATGTATGTATATTGATCATAAATACAATATCCATGAGGCTATCAAAAAGGAGCCCATGAATGTATATCTATATCAAAGAATGGGGCAACAAAAAAATAGTGTTTGTACACTCAAGCTAGCCTTGATGGCTACTCCCCTCTCCAACCTACCTCTCTAGATGATCCTCAACCCTGGGTCATGCATTGCTCCTCTACGAGTAGTTAGGTTGTCTCAGTGGCACTGGAACATCTCTATGGTAATGCATCCTATTATACCTTGTTTATAAATTAGATTTTGAATCTTTTAGCTTATAATTAGATTAGATTAGCTTAGAAATTGCATATTTAGATCATTTTTAGCATAAAATCATGTTAATTTAGCATGCATCATGTTCAATTCAGCATAAATAATGTTTTCATCCATTTATCACAACAATTTCATCGATTTTCTTCAATAGAATCAATTGAAACAAGCTCACTGATCATAGGATTGGGAAAGGGTCATTGTTCAACATCAACACAACACCAATTCCAAAATGAGATAAGTTTCAAATGGGGTAGAATAGACATTTCAATGTTTTATATTTAGAATGCTTCATTTCAATAAATGTTTAGTTTATCTTTAATTTGAATGATCTTGTTTGAATATTGAGTATTAGTGGTTGTGTTATGCTTCGATTCATCATGGATCAAGCTTGATCGACCCATGCTAGTATCCTCGTTTGACAAAAAACAACAGACATTCCTAATAGGGTTGACTCACCTAAAGGTCAAAAGACAATCCTATCCTTGGGAGTTCTCTTTTTATAATGAAATTAGGGAAAAGGTGTGTCTTAGGTGTTCTTTCATCATTTCATTTTGGTGAACTCTAAGAACCCACACCTCCCTTTTTCTATGTGTCTCTTTGTGCCTTTGTTGGTTTGTCATGAGATCTTAGATCCTGGGGGCTTAATCATCCTCCTTGATCCTTGTCATCTTATCTTTCCAAAAATTGTACAATTAGACCTCTCTTGATTTATTTATCTACTTTAGTGTGAGTTTGAGCATAGGCTCATACTCTCACTAATGTGGGGGTTGAATGTAGTGTAGAAAAATGTACATCTTTACATTTTCACACTATGTTTGCATCCCCTTAATTAATTGGACTTAATTAAGCTTCTAATTACCTAAATTATGCATTCCAAAGCCTTATTATTCCCATTTTCTGAAAGACAAACATATATTAAACAAATGCTAACATTAATTAAAACGCCTTAGAAATTGAGTGTCTTGGACTTAGGTCCTAGGACCCATTCCCATTTAAGTGCTAAGACCCAATTTTTAATATGTTTATGGTGGCATTCTAATGATTCAAATTCAAGTTTCAAATTTGTTGGCTTGTGGAATCTAATTTTCAGGAAATTAGATAAACACTATAAATACATAGTTATTTTATCAATTTGAATCTAACACACTTTATGAGAGCATTCCTATAGAAAATATTATTGTCAAGAGAATTGAAGAGTAGATTTCTCACTCATCTACAATAGTAATCAATATCATATCATCATGTCAAAGTTCATGTGTGTTCATATCATGTTTTGGAGCTAACATTGTGATGTAGGTTTCAAGCATTCAAGCATCAAATCAAGCAATCATTCAAGCCAATTCAAGCAAGATCCAAACCTTAGAGAGATGTGTTAAGCTTCAGTCCTCTAAGGGCAACCATTAAGTGTTTGGTGAGTTGTAGCATAGCTTTTTTCATTCATCAATTCCCTTCCATTTATCATTATGTCCTGTTATCAAGCTTTAATTACCAAATCAGGGTTTGACCAAGGAAAACCCTGATTTGGAGGATCTTCACCAAAATATGAAGTTTCTCTTATATCTTCAGAATCAACATCATCAGAAAGAGGGAAAAAATATGACTCCAATGCAACTCGAACGGAGTCAAACAGAGCTACAGAGTCCAAGATATGCTCGGTCAAACCTTGGCCAACCTTGGAGCCAGGTGAGAGAAAAAAAACCTAGTAAAAATTTGACATTGTCAAAAGTGGTCAAGACTGGCGTCAATGCGAAGATCTCGTCACAAGCTTTTCGATGATGTTCATTTCACAAAAAACAGAGTTTGTTTGCATGAAATACAAGCAATCAAAGTTTGTGGTTGACCAAGTACAATGATGACATTAGCATGCTACAGTCAGCGACATGGACCAATCATCAGATGACACGTGGAATCCTATGGATGAATAAAAAAATCCAATGTGGCACATCTTTGGGTGCCACGTGGCACCTTGGGACACATCACTAGTCACCCAATCAGCACACGTCATTGTCATCAGCAAATGAGAGCTTGCCATGTGGCACCCTCCTGGTGTGACACATCGCTCAATCATCACTCCTCCTCTAGCGTTGGTTGTATTTGCTAAAAAAAATTTACTAACCGCCCACAACGGGCTCAAACCGGCGACCTCGGGTAAAGAGGGCAAGTTGGTCACTGTTACACTGCACAACTCACACTTAACTATATATGGTGGCAGCTGCTTTTGTTAAAAGGAAATTTGAGTTTGTTTAAAAATTTGAAGCCGACGGGAGTTGAACCCCACGTCGGCCGGCACTAAAAGGTTATCTCACCATTGCACCAATGAATGGTGTTTAATATAGTATGGAGGCCGGTTGGTTTTGGTACAATGAATAAACCAATAGCCTTAATTTAAAAATAAATCCCCTAAAATTAAAACAAACCAACTTTTTAATCCTATAAAAGGATTAGACAAAAAACTACCTAGACATCAATAAGCCCGAATCTAACCAATTTGAAGGGGCTCTATGATTTTTATGGAGAATATTATTGATTCTCATGTAAATAAGGGGGATTATAAAATATTTTATGTAAAAATGGAGAGATAAGGTTGATTTTGTAAATCAATTTGTTATTAGCCCAATTGAGTAAATTTTTGTATAAAAAGCGGAGTTTAGAGGCTTAGGGGGTCATTAAGAATTACTCAGGTGTTGGAGACTTAGAGCATTTTGGAGAGATAATTTTGTTGTTCCTATGCATCGGGAGAATGATGGAATTCCATTGTGCTTGAAGGGAAGAGCTTGCAAACTGATGTAATGCCAAATTTTTGAAGATTTCAATCGGATCGGTCTACTCGTTGGAGAGGGGCCCAGAGACAGTCGTTATTACGATGAACTCCGTTATCAATTTTTTTGCATTCTCTCTTTCTTGTCTCATTCTGAATTATGATTCTGTTCATTTAATTATGTGTTGTTGATTTCATTTTTCATAATTTGGAGTTTTGAAACTGTAATTGATATGCATTCTTAAAGCAATCGTCTTAGATCCTAAAATAGATCAAATTGGTATCAGAGTTGTGTTTTGACTAGTATTGCAGAATCAAATGCTAACGTGCTCCAAGCTTCAACGAGGTGAAGGTGAACTTGAAGAATACAATCCTGAGATTGGAAAATGAAGGACTTCACCAACAATGGACGAAACTGAAGCTGGGAAAAGCACTGAGCAAGAGCTTGATGATAAGACTTTTTAGCGAGTCTTTCTTGACATGAAGGAAATGGTGGAAGAGCTATATGTCAGAAAAGAAGCATGAAAAGGGAGATTATTTGAAGCGAGAAAAGAAAGAAGATCGAAAGGAAAAAGGAGGAAAAGATCCTGAAGCTCCATCTCCTCCATCTTCCCCTTCATCTCCATCTTCCTCTTCTTCTTTTTCCTCTTCTACTACTGTTAATCCTTTCAAAAGAAAGTCTAAGCCTATTATCAAACTTGATGTAAAATTTGAATTGCCTAAGTATTGTGGTGAGTTGAATGCTGAGAAATTAGATGATTGGATCCAGCAGGTAGAAGTGTATTGTAGGATTCAAGGCCTAACAAAAGATGCTTCTATGATCCAGTTAGCCACTCTTTCGTTGGGAAGTACAACTCTCACCTGGTGGGAGAGTAGGACTGGGGAGGAAATTGCTCGCCATGGTAAGGTCAATATGACTTGGATGGAATTTATTGCTGCCCTTAAAAAATAGTTTTATCCTTTAGGTTATATGCAACAATTAACAATGAATTGGCAAACCTTTATGTAGGGTAAGGGTCATTCTGTCGAATATTACACTCATGAGTTTAGAAAATAGGCTATTGCTTTAAATGTTCCATTGTATACTCAAGATACATTACTCAAGTACATAGGTGGTTTGCATTCTTACCTAAGGCATACTATTCTAATGTTGATTCCTAATAATTTGGATGAAGTTTCAGTCCAAGCCACTCATTTAGAGTCAAGTGGTAAGAACACTTTTATTGATAATTTCTCAAAGAAACCATCTAAGTCTGAGGGGAAGTCTAAGGGTAAAGAAATGTAAGGAAATCTTAGGTTTGGAACAAACTCTCCTAACGTCAAAACCTCAGGGAAGAATGCAGAGGTGACTTTAAATTTTGCAATTACAGTCCAATTAAGATACACTTGAAAGGAATAATAGAACAAAGAAATGAACATACACAATTGAACACCATATTTACGTGGGAAAACCCTTACGGGAGAAAAACTCACCACACCAAGAAAAGCCTCTTTGTATTATAGTAAACAAAATTACATTCAGAGTATAGACTTCACTTTCTGATGTCAATTTACAACAACATTTACTGATCAATCTTGTATAGAATAGCTCTTAGAAACATCCAAAGAACTTACACAGATCAATCTATTCAATCGAACAACACTTCGTTATCTCTCTATGTTCATCGTCATCCGCCATTCCCAAAGCATAGTCATTCTCCTCACAATTTGTTCACCTTCCACTAGGAACAGTCGCAACAGTCCAACTGCTAACGGTTCACATTCCGCTTCTCTGATTGGCTCAGAACAGAACACATAGGATAGACATTCGGTCAAGGCGTTCAAACAGTATCGCATGTTGGTGAGACACTAGGTCATGTATCCTCGATGCCACAATGCCTGACTATCGTTATCGGCCAGAGTCACCACCATCGGCAAGAGTCATATCGAATTCAAACCTACGCCCAAACTCACTCTATCGCTAATACATCACATCGATATCCACTACATAACCATTGACCAGACCATCGCTATCGGCGAGAGGTCATACCGAACACAAATCCATCTTGTGCAGATTTATCAGCAAGAGTTCCGCTATCGGTAAGAGTCTTATAGATCCTCTATGTTACACTGATGTTCATTGTGCAGAGTTTTCGGTGAGACAAGTGCTATCGGCAAGAGGTCATAACGATCACAAAACAGTCGATGAGAGAAGAGCTATTGCCAGAAGTTCATACCGAAAGCTAAACTGTCGGCGAGACTAGCACTCTCGACAAGAGTTCATACTGACTGCAAACCTATCAGCTAAGAGTCTCCCCGAAGACATCTGTCGCCAATGTTTAAAACCTTGGTGATACATACTCTATCAGAATGAGTCATTCTAAATGTTCATGCCTCTCCCTGATGACTTATGTCACCATGAGTCTCCCTGATAACCATTAGAAACCAACCCGTCAGCAGGAGATATGTCCGGGTGGAATGAGATGGAGGTTTCATAGTGATCGACATGTCTTGCCGATGACTCCCATCAACAAGACAGAACCAAAGTCTCAGCGACCTGAGCACTTCAAATGTTTAGAACACAATTGCTAGTTGGTAAGACTTCTAGAGGGTCTCACTGACTTTTCTCTTTCAGGAGTTTACATGCCAGTAAGATTGAGGCACATTTTCCAACAAGAAAAGGATAAAGATAAAGGAAAAGGGAAAAAGATAGCTATAGTTAAGAAGGAGGGTGATAAGCCCACATGCTCCCATTGCAAGAAAGAGGAGCATGGTGATTCAAAGTGTTGGAAGCTTCATCCCGAATTGAGGCTAAAAAGATACGAAGGCAATAAAGGAAAGCAAAAGACTGTTGTAGTGATTCAACAAGATCTTGGGTCTGACTCTGGAGATGAAACTCAGATTGTTGCTGCTGGGGTCCAAGGTAAAGGGAAAGGTATAATTCTCTCTTCTGATGCAAATGTTTCTAATGCAAATGCAAGTACAAGTAAAGTATCTACTCCTCCTAAAGTTGATAAACAACAAAATGAATTGTTTCATATTCGAGTTGTAACTAAGCACACTAAGATTGATACATTGTTTGATACGGGTTCTCAAGTCAACTTAATATTTGAAGAGGTGGTAAAGAAACTCAATCTAGCTACAACACCTCATCCAAAGACATATCCACTTGGATGGGTTTTCAGTGATGCTCAACTGCAGGTAACAAAATAGTGTAAACTAAAATTTGCTATCATTGCAAACTTTGTTGATGAGGTAGAAGTAGATGTTGTTCCTTTGGATATTTGTGGGCTTGTGTTAGGGAGTCCTTATCTATATGATAGAAAAGCAATCTTTTATAGGGGGGAGAATAAGTATCATCTCTTTAAGGATGGGATAGAATACATTGTATGTGCACACAAAGTTAAGACTAATCTTGCACTAGTTAATGCTGGTCAGATGAAAAAGTTGGTCAATTCTAGTAAGAACTTTGTGTTAATTCTTGTAAAACCCAAAGAGGATGAAAAAGATGAAGCATTTAAAGGGTGTGATCCTAAGTGTAAAACTGAGATGATCAAAATAGTTTCTACTTATGATGAATTATTTCAGGAGCCAAAGGGGTTGCCACCTAAGAGAGAGATACAACATGAAATCCAGTTACAGCAGGATGTGCCTCTTCCAAACATCAGCATGTACCGTTTATTAGTTTTGTAGAATGAAGAAATCAAAAATCAAGTTCAGTAGTTGGTGGAAAAAGGAGTCATCAGTCCTAGTACATCTCCTTGTGGTTCTCCAATTGTGTTGGTTCCAAAGAAAGATGGGTCTTGGAGAATGTGCATCGACTATCGAGCCTTGAACAAGATAACGGTAAAGAACAAGTATCCTCTTCCCCGAATTGATGATTTAGTTGATCAGTTAAAACATGTAGTTTATTTCACTAAGTTAGAATTGTGTAGAGGATATCATCAAATAAGACTTGTAGAAGATGACATTTGGAAAACTGCATTTAAGACAAAACAGGGACTTTACGAGTGGTTGGTCATGCCCTTCGGGCTTTGCAATGCACTAGCTACATTTATGAGAGTAATGAATGATGTCTTTCATCCTTTTATTGATGATTTTGTCATAGTCTATTTAGATGATATTCTTGTATTTAGTCAAACTTGGGATGATCATGTAATTCATGTAAAGAAAGTTTTTGATGTATTGAGAAAAGAAACACTCTTTGTAAAGATGTCTAAATGTGAATTTGCAAAGACATCTCTAGTGTACTTAGGCTATGTCGTAGGTGGTGGTCAATTAAAAGTAGACCCTGTGAAGGTTGAATTTATTGTAAAATGGCCTAAGCCAAGTACAGTTACTGAAGTCAAAATTTTCTTAGGTGTAGTCCAGTACTAGAGAGAGTTCATTGCAAACTTCTCCTACATTGCATCACCATTGCACACATTGACCAGTACGAAGACAACTTTTCAGTGGGGAGGTCCACAACAGAAGGCCTTCAACACTTTGAAGGAAAAGTTGAGCATGACACCAGTTCTGGATTTACCATATTTACACCAACCATTTGAGATTGAGACAGATCCAAGTGGATTTTCCATTGGAGGAGTGCTAATGCAAGGAGGTAAACCAATCTGCTATCACTCTAAGACTTTTTCAGGTGTAGTTATTAACTATCCTACTTATGATAAGGAACTTTATGCATTAGTTTAGAGTGTTAAAAAATGGAAACATTACATAATGGGGAAAGAAACTATAATCCACACTGATCACCAACCACTATAATACTTGCACTCACAGTCTAAATTGTAGCAAAGTAGGCATTTCAGATGGATGGGATTTTTACAACAGTTTCACTTGGTAATTAAGTATAAGAAAGGTACCCATAACAAAGTAGTAGATATGCTTTCTAGGCCTCCCATTATGAATTGTTTGATTATCCTTAAAGGTAGTTCCATGGTGCATGAAAGCTTTCAGGAATAGTAGGCTAATGATGAAAACTTTAAGGATATTTATTCAGCTCTAATTGCAGGCAAACAGATAGAAGATAAAGATTACTATGTGTAGGATAAACTTTTGTATCATTTGGGAAAGTTATGTGTTCTGAAAGATGAACAAGCACATGTAATCCATGAAGCTCATACCTCTTTGATTGCAAGGCATTTTGGGGTAAGTAAAACAGTTACTCAGTTACAAAAATATTGTTACTGGCCCAAAATGCAGGAAACTGTCACAACATATATTAAGGGTTGTATTATGTGTGCAACTAGTAAACCAAGTAACATAAAACTGGGGTTGTACACACCATTACCTACTCCATCCCATCCATGGGAAAGTGTGTCTATGGATTTTTTTGGGGGTTTACCTTTGTCTAGGAGGGGTCATGATTATCTTTATGTAGTAGTTGATCGGTTCAGCAAAATGTGTATCTTAATGCCATGTAAAAAGCAAGTCATTGTTGAACTGGCAGCTCAAATGTACTTCCAATTTGTATGGGTTCATTTTGGGTTACCTACTTCTATTGTATTGGATCAAGATTCTCGATTCCTAGGGGAATTTTGGTCAACTTTGTGGGGACTCATGGACACTAGACTAAAGAAGAGTACAACCTTCCATCCACAGATTAATAGACAGACAGAGGTATTAAATAGGACAGTTGTGCATCTACTCAAAGGCTACTGCAACAAATATCCTAAGTTTTGGGATGAGAGTCTTCATTATGTGCAACATGCTTACAACCATGCAACACACTCTTCTACAAAGAGGTCTCCTTTCGAGACTTGTTTCAGTTATGTGCCTAAGACTTCGATGGATTTTTCCTTTGGGAAAGATGATGTTGAAGATGGATGCCATGATTCAGAGAAGGCTTTAAATTTCATCCAAAAAGTCCAAGCCATCCATCAGGCAGTAGAAGCATAGTTGGAAAGGAGCCAAGCCAAATACAAGGCTCGACATGATAAACATCACACCGATCATCATTTTCAAGTCGATGACTGCGTTTGGTTACATATCAACAAGGAAAGAATGTAAGGTGAAGGAAGGAAGCTCAAGCCAATTCAGTATGGTCCCTTTGAGATCTTGGAAAATATAGAAACCAATGCCTTTTTCCTTAATCTTCCTCCATATATGCAGATCTATGCAGTTGTCAATGTTGAGAACTTGAAGTTGTATGAACCTCCGATGATATTGGATGAGGAGACTGGCATTCAGGTTCCATCATTTGATGATCTTTCACCAGAGTACATGTCTGAGTTTCCTGAAGATGTCATCCTAGATAGGAAAACCAGGACTTCACGAAGAGGAGTCATTGAGTACCTCAGAGTGGGACTGAAGGGAATGAATCCAACCAAGAAAAAATGGATGGAGATTGGTAAAGTGAGGGGACTTTACCCTCACTTAATTTTTGAGTAATCAAGCTTTCGAAGGTCCAAAATCCCTCCAGTGGGGAGGACTGATCTGGAGGATCTTCACCAAATAATGAAGTTTCTATTTTATCTTTAGAATTGACATCATCAGAAAGAGGGAAAAATTCTAACTCCAACGCAACTCAAAAGGAGTCAAACGGAGCTATGAAGTCCAAGATATGCTCAAACCTTGGTCAACCATGGAGCTAGGTCAGAGAAAAAAAGGGGTCAAAAATTGACATTTTCAAAAGTGGTCAAGACTGGCCTCAATGTGAAGATCTCATCGCAAGCTTTTTGACAACGTTCGTTTCATAGAAAATAGAGTTCGTTTGCATGAAATACAAGCAGTTAAAGTTTGCAGTTGACCAAGTATAATGATGACATCAGCATGGTATAGTTAGCAACATGGGCCAATCATCAGATGACACGTGGCAACCTATGGACGAATAAAAAAATACGTGGCACATCGTTGGGTGCCACGTGGCACCTTGGGACATGTCACTAGTCACCCAGTCAACACACGTCATTGTCATCAGCAAATGAGAGATTGCCATGTGGCACTGTACTGGTGCGACACGTCACTCAGTCGTCACTCCTCCTCCGACGTTGGTTGTATTTGCTAAAAAAAATTTACTAACCACCCGCAATGGGCTCGAACCAGCGACCTTGAGTAAAGTGGGCAAGTCGGTCACCATTACGCTGCACAACTCACACTTAACTATATATGGTGGCAGTTGCTTTTGTTAAAAGGAAGTTTGAGTTTGTTTAAAAATTTGAAGCCAGTGGGAGTCGAACCCCATGCCGGTCAGCTACTAAAAGGTTATCTCATCATTGCACCAATGAATGGTGTTTAATATAGTATGGAGGCCGGTCGGTTTTGGTACAATGAATAAACCGATAGCCTTAATCTAAAAATAAATCCCCTAAAATTAAAACAAACCAACTTTTTAATCCTATAAAAGGATTAGACAAGAAACTACCTAGACATCAATAAGCTCGAATCTAACCAATTTGAAGGGGCTCTATGATTTTTATGGAGAATATTATTGATTCTCATGTAATAAGGGGGATTATAAAATATTTTATGTAAAAATGGAGAGATAAGGTTGATTTTGTAAATCAATTCGTTATTAGCTCAATTGAGTAATTTTTTTGTATAAGAATGGGAGTTTAGAGGCTTAGGGGGTCATTCAGGATTACTCAGGTGTTGGAGACTTAGATCATTTTGGAGAGATAATTTTTTTGTTCCTTTACGTCAGGAGAATGCCAAAATTTCATCATGCTTGAAGGGAAGAGCTTGCAAACTGATGTAATGCCGAATTTTTGAAGATTTCAATTGGATTGTTCTACTCGTTGGAGAAGGGCCCGGAGACATAGTCATTCTTATGACAAACTCCATTATCAATTTTTTTGTGTTCTCTCTTTCTTGTCTCATTTTGAATTCTAAGTCTATTCATTTAATTATGTGTTGTTGATTTCATTTTTTGTAATTTGGAGTTTTGAAACTGTAATCGATATGCATTCTTAAAGCAATCATCTTAGATCCTAAAATAGATCAAACCCCTATTCACCGAAAAAAAAAATAGTTTTTTCTTCTCTATTTGTATGTGCAAATTTATAGGTGAAGAAGGATTGATCAAAAGAGAAATTTTGCAAAATTTTCAAAGTTGTCAACATTATTGTCAAGTCATGGAAACTCACCTACAGATTTTATTTCCAACTTTCTAACAGTCAAACCTGGAGAAATCAGAAGTTTACATTTGGGATCTGAGGACTGCAAAATCAGATTTTGGAACCCTGTACAGAGACCCATTTGCCCTAGGGCGAATATGTCCTTCAACAGTGTTCAAAACCCACTTTTGGTGCCAAGTACATAGCATTCTGCCCTTCTCAAATCTGTATCTAACTTGTTGTTTCTATTTTTGCTATCATAATAATCTTCATTTCAAGTGTTAGGTGATCCAATTGATTTTTTTAATGCATTTAAATTTATCTCCCAAAATAACAAATAAGTCATTTGTGTCATAAGAAAAGAGTAGACCTTCCTAGTAGGGTTGAATCACCTTAAGGTCAAAAGTCAATCCTATCCTTATGAGATCTCTTTTTCTAATGAAATTAGGGAAAAGTTGTGTCTTAGGTGTGCTTTCATCATTTCATTTTGGTGAACTCTAGGACCCCACACCTCCCTTTTTTTTATGTTTCACACACATAATCACATTATCTAAAATTACCATCTTTAGCTTATTAAGGTTTATTTTTAGGTTCTTTCATTTGGTCAACTTGATTCTTGTACATTTCTTCTTCTAATTTTTGTGTGTTGGAATAGTCCTATCACTATTTAGCTCTCATATCATTTCTATTTTTCCAAACCCTAGTGCTAAGTTTTCTTATCATAGCTCACCATTTACCACCATTTCTCTTCTAAGCCATGCACTCTCCCTTCTATCCATAAAACCTTTCTAGATGCCACTCTTTTTTGTATCATCTTTTCTCTACACATCCTATCATCCTTGATCAGATAGTAGAGTTCCTCAATTTAGAATCAATATCATTCCCCATCAATCATGTATCCTAGCTATTCTATCTCACTATCCCACTTACTCTTGTTTTATTGCAACATATCTAAATGATTTAGAGCCTCTTATGTCATATTATAATTTTCTCCCAACCACTCCATCCTCACCAACCTATCCTATTTTACTTATTTATGACCTAGATGATAAATCTAAGCCTACTTAATTGATCTTATCCCCCTCCTACACATGTTCCCTCACCTATTAATCATGGTATTGATCCACACTAGCACATTTATATCTCCCATATTTCATCTTGTCTCAATGAACTACATAAATATTATTATATTTCCTTTAATAATTTATATTTTGATACTTTTGGTTATTCTTCCTCTAGTGATGATATAATCCATAAACCATATGATAATGACCCACACAATGATTTTTTGTGCCCTTTAATTTCTCCTACTCATTTTTCTCATGTTTGTAAGACCTCCATAACAGAAATCAACCATGAATTCTTTAGTCCATATGAATATTCTCTCACAAATCCTTTAGATGAGCCACAAATCAACATTGACAAAACTATTAGTTATTACCCCTTAGATATAGACCCACCCTACTCTACTTGTGCTCTCACCCCCTTGATTCACCGTTTGATCCTCATAATTTACTTGATACAATTTATGAGTATCTCCATTCAGGTAAGTGCAAAAATATGGGGGGCCAAAAAGGGGTCTTAAGTGGCCACTTTTTTTTTGAAATTAGGAAATACTGAACTTTGGATGTGAAATTGAGGATAGTTACACTCAAAATTTTAAGATGCAACAAAAAAAAGGGTCGTAGTGCTCCGAGTCTACTTTCTAAACTACTATTTAAAAAAAAAAAAGGTAGAGATTAAGAGGTTCAAAAGAGGGAACAAAAAAATTGGTTTTGTTTTTGTCATAAAAACATAACATAGTGACTTTTGTGGCTCCCTCAAAAGGCTAACTTTTTTTTTGTATTTTTGAAATCACTTTAGTGAGAAATTAGCTAACAACATGTAGTTTATGCTTTATTTTTCTGATAATTTTTTAGTGAATATTTAGTTTTTTACTAATTTTTAAAGTGGACACATCTTGAAAAATAGAATTTTGGTCGTGCTACCCCTATAAATTTTGAAAACTAATTGAAAATAATTTTTTTTAATGTGTAGAATGGATTCTAGTTTCTAAAAATGTAATTTATTTGAAATTTCAATGAATGGTTAATTTATAACGAAAAAAATATCAAATAGTGGTTTTTTCCAAAAACAAACACACAAACAAAAGAAATTAAAGATGAAAGGATTAACATTGTCAAAATGTGAAAAATTACATTGTTAAATAGCTAAGAGAGAGCCTAAAAATACCTAGGTGTTTGTTTTGTTTGACCTTGAAACACATGAAAACCTAACGGTTAACACAAACGCGATTATGTAAAATTTTGTAGAATATGCAAAAACACGTCTTTGGACACTGGGAAGGCACTCCAAGCCTTTGGGTTGGTAATCCAAAGAAAATACCAAGCCCAAGGCTTGGGGATTCCCAAAGTAAGAAATAATGTGAGCATGTTATAACACACTCGATTTATTTCATGGTTTTGAAATATTTTTTGTGTTTGTGCTCAATAGTTGCCTAAGCAAGAAATAACCCGAGTGAGTTATAACGCGTTAGCGTTATGTCTTGCTTTCTGTTAAATGTTAGTATTTTAAATGTATGTATGTTTGTATGACATGTATGTCTGTATGTATGTGTTGAGTTCCAAATCTACACCCTAATGCTAAGTTTTGAATGAACTCAATAGATTTGGATGTAACATGGGACTTCTTTCAGGTTGTTTGTATCCTATTTGAAATAAAACCTCCAGTGATAAGGGTTGGCTTCCCCTTTTGATGTCACCTAACTATTAATCTCTAAGGTAAAGGTAAGAATTTACATGAAAATAAACCTAATGCTAAAAATAACCTAAGGTGATGCACCAAAACAACCTAGACCTATTAACAACCTATCACATTCAAATTAATATCATAAAGCTTGACTCACACAGCTCACTTTCCAATATAGTTTACATAAATAATTCATAAGGAGGTCTATAAATAGTGCTTTTAAAAGGAAAATAGGGGTTTCACAATTAACAACACAACTTATAACCTATAAACATACATTTTCTTCTAAATAGATGCATAAACATGAGACAAGTTTGCAAGGAAAGATGAATTTTCACAAGAAAAACTGATCAATCATTAATGGCATTCATGAAACATGAAGAGAGAAGATAAAAATGCTCTACTTTATTAATTCAAAGTGCTTACTGTATAATAGGCCCATCTGAGTTACAATACTACTCCATGAAAAATAGCTCCAAGAAATAAAGCTATCTTGCTACTGGAAAGAAAGAACTAGCTCAAAATGTTCAAAATGAACATACTTAAGCAAAAACCCACCAAAAACCCCTCACACATGTCCATCTAGAAGGTTCTTGTGGGATGCAACAAAAAAGGCCAAAAAGAACCTTCTAGAAACCCTCCAAACTGTCCTCCACATGAAGAAAAGTTAAGCCAAGTCAATAGTCACACTAAAAATGTGACAAAAATGCCTCCAAACATCCCACTTTTCTCTAAAGTTAGTCAAAACAACCCCTCACACATTCCTCGTGTCTGCAAATCATCATTGGTCTTCACACAGGTATTGACCCACACTCTCCTCATGCAATATGTGTGTTTTGAAAACACAAGACTCCAAAAGGCATTAAAGATAATAACCTTGATTAAGTGATTCATAAAACATCACTTAATCAATTCATTTTACATTTCAAAGCACAAAATAAGGGGTCCCGCCATCTCCTTGAATTACATTACATTTGCATTAAAAAGACATAATAAAAGTGATTTTAAAATCACTTAAATGATATCTTTATACATTGAAATAAAATAAAACATATAATGTCATATCCAAATGCTTTCAAAAGCATTAAACAAGGTTAAAAACTTCCAAGGAACTTAACCATCTCCACTTGCCTCATTCTGCATTTTAGTCCACACATGGTCAATACTCACTCATTTGCAAAGGCATCATAAAGCTCCAAAATACTTGGCCAATATGGTTGACCTCCATATTTCTTGGAAAGCATATTCCAAGTCACATGATTATTGGTCAAAAAAATCAAAGGCGTCACATAAGCTACTTGGCACACTCCATATGTTGTATTGTTGAGGACTTAGGACTTGACAAAGTTTTGAAACAAAGGGGGAAACACCTTAAGGCATAAAATTCCTAAGTGAATGAACAAGTTTCTACCCCCATTACATTTAACACATGCTTTAATCTTAAAAAACATGTGAAGAAAATCCCGTCCCCATCGAATAGGGTCAAATCCTAATCATGAAAACACCAAAATAATGGGAAAACACCATCATTTGATCATTGAAAAATCTAGAAAATAGGATGTTGTCGTCGTGGGGCTTGAGAAAACACAGAAAAAATGGAGATTCACAATGGTTTTTGGTGATTTTTTGAGGAAACCACCTCGAACAATAGGTAAATGTTCACTCTATAGCTCAAATTTTGCATTTTTCTACCATTTGGAGGCCATTTCAAAACCTATAGGCTGCGGCCATGGACACATTTATGACCCCCTATGTATCATTTGTTATTTCTATTGTTGTTTTCAATATTCACAGCTGCCATGAGAACTCTAATGAAGCTTTGTTAAAAGCAAGAAGCTTGAAAGTTTGCAAAAAAATTATGAGCAAAAGCTCTAGGTGAGTTAAATCGACTCCATTCTTGTAGATTATGAGCAAACGACTTCCCATTTTATTTCTAGTTTGAGAATAAAGCATGAAATGCTTGTTTCTTTTCTACATTTTTCAATGAGGACACTCCATTTTTGTTTACCTGTTGCTTTCATGAAGAAAAAATCTTCTTGGCCACGGCCATGGACATAAAATAGTGTATTTTTATATGTGGCTTTGCTTTATTTGAAAACCCCATAATGTCTTTTCAATTTTTCCTTTGTATTAGTAAATCTCTTAATAACCCAGATGGGTTTTTGATATGTAGAAGAAGAAAAATGGCCTGTGAGCTCGGCCTCCATTTTTTTAAACTAGGTTTCCTCTGTATTCACAATTTTTGTTCCATTTTGCAATATAATTGCAAAACCCCTAAGTGGGTTTTTTGTAGCACATGTATTTCTAAATCTGTAACTTTTTTTTTTTAAAAGAACCCAAGTGGGTTTCATGGTTTCTTGAAGAAACTCAATTTTTTTATAGAAATGCAAATGGGTTTTGTAAATACACTTCTTTTCCTTTCAATTAATAGCAATGTTGTTTCACATTTTAAAAAACCCCAAGTGGGTTTTACATATTTTTCAAAAATAGAGGTTTACTTGGCCATGACTTGTCATAATGCATAAAATGGGCTTTCATTTGTCATTCTTGTAGAATTTTCTCCATTGTTGTTGCTTTTGCATTAGCTTCTCATGATAAACCCAGATGGGTCTTTTCAATTTCAAAGAAAAACTCTGATTTTATTGCAAAATGATTCAAAGCCATTGTACAGTGTGAGAATAACCTAAAGTCTCTTTACATATTTTCCATTTCTTACTGAATACTCTCTTTTTTGGATTTTGATCTGCTGCCTCGTGGTGCCAAACATTGGATAGCAAATGACTGTAATATTGGCATAGTGAAATATGCTTCTCCTCCAGACTCCCTATTGAACTTGTAAAATTCATACAAGTTTTGCTTTAGAAGTTCACACACAATGAACAAGTGTTCATGATAGTAGAAGTAGTTGTGCAGATTTCATGATCTAATTCTGGTAAACAGTCAATGGATGACATTAGGCTTTTATTTCCAATCTGAAATTCCTCATTGGTAGAAGATAAAGAATGTGTAGAATTAGCCAAAATTAGTTGATTTTCCTCTGTGCCACTCCTAATTATTGAAGCAACAACTTCAATATTTCTCTTCTCGATTTTTTGCACTGATTCTTTTGCACTCTTCCACTGTACCCCAGCAACAGTTGTTTTTTCCATACAAAATTGTCATTATTCATTGATTCTTGCTTTCCTGTAGCACAATGACCATACCTGTGCTTCTGTTGAGTGAATGATATTCATTGTTCAATGTGAATAGTAGATAGCTCTACCTCCTTTGTAATATGCATTCCATCCATTGTGATGATCATGCTACCATGTATGCTTCTTTCACTATTTATTGTTGTACTTCAATGCTCCTGCTCTTCATGCCTATTCTTGAATTTTCATGTAGAGACACTATCACAATAGCATCCTTTTGATGGCAGTGTCATAAAATTTTTTGTTATGTAGTCATAAATGTTGCTATTGATTCAATGTCTTCATAATGCACCACAAACTAAGATTGTAAGAGTTTATTGCCACCTATGTAATGAATGTACCTTACATTGACATGTAGCATGCATTTATTATTGTTGTCCTTCCATGAGACCATTGTAGCATTCATTGTGACTGTCCTGATTATCCCCTTCAGACTGCCCCTTGTAGACTCATAAAAGTTGTCATATTCATTTGCACTATGAACTTGGTTTCAAAAGAGGTCACCTTGTGTTGTTTCATGATTTACTCAACCATTTCTTGTGATTGTATTGATTTGAAGCTTAGTGGCTATTCCTCATGATCATAACTCCACATTGCTTTCTCCATTGTTGTTTCTATCATTTCATTGTTTCAAAACAACATATTGTGTAGCTAATGGTGACAATATTTCATGTCCATTAAAAGTCACACTTTATAAGTTGTGAAACTTGATTGCTTCTCCATTTCCATCAATAAAGTTATTGTCAACTACATATCACTTGTGGAGGTAATCCTTGGGTCTTAGCAACTTCAAGAAAATGTAGATGAAAGTTGATCATTATGTGACACTGAAGAGGGCAGTTGAAAAGTTTTACTACCCTTCCTTTCTTTTTTTGTATTTGTAATGTAACCTCTTGTGACCATTCCTTGTTTTCCTTTAGTAAAGTCAAAAAACATTGTTGTTGTCCTTCATAACATGAGAATACATCTTGTTGTCCCAACCTTCATGGCTTCCATAATAATGCTTGTTGTCCCACATGAATTTTCTATTTGATCTCCACAACATTTGTTTCCTTTTGATCATGTGTAACACATAAACTATCTCGCCACTTTGATCCTAGTGGGTAGACACATGTCCCCCATGTTGGTGACTTAAAAGCTCACCGTCCTATGTGATGTGTGGCTATCCAATAGGGTCAAGGTGAGAGGGACCTAACAATACTCTGGATTTCTCCCTCATTATGCATCTTTTGAATCTGATAATGAAAGTTGATCAATTGGTGTGATTCCATATTGATTTAATGAATTAATAACAGGTATATCTTTGATCAAGTTGCTCAATTTATTTTTTCTTTCAAAGCATGTTGAGCTCTACCCTCGTGGGATACACATTTACCCCACATGTTGTATTTAACTGAATCATAACAGTAACCAAACTTGTCCTAAATCTATACATGAAACAAACAAGTTAGAAAAATAGATGCATATTTTGGATGTGTTTGATGACTTCGTTGTTTTCAAGGACATCCAAGGTTTGCATGCTTATTTAATGCACTTACGGATCAGTTTATACATGAATAGGTAGGTGTGTATGTAAGGATTGAGATCTTTCGTTGCTTAGAGCATTTTTCTAATATCATTATTTTTTCCAGATGTAGGAGGTAGGAGCACTACAGAGCTAGGAAGGACACAAGCAACTTGGGGATAGCATCAAGGCAAGAGGACAACTTCAAAACTAGTCATTCTCAGGCAATGATTGGTCTCCACCCTTATATGCACATTTTATTTTTTCTACTTATTCATGTATAAATTGTTTCTTTATTTTCATTGAATAAGTAAAGTTAGTGATCGCTTGGCTTGTGAGGGAGATGTAGACTTCATGATTATCAATAAAAGATTAAATTTGTACACATATGATTCTCCTTTCTCATTTGTTGTAATTGCAACATTGGAATGAAAGTGTAATCTGTTTCATTTGACAATCTCATCATGCATATTGAACTTAGAAGATTTATGGTTTATCTTTTAAATGTTTAAACAAAAACACAAAAATAATAAACACTAAACCTAATTTTAGCTGAAAGCTAAAAATTAGGTAACATTTTTTGCGACATCTGCTATATGTTTTCCTTCTAAACATGATACCAGCTTCCTAAGCTTATCCATTGGGCACGGGGTCACTCAAAAAGCTAACAACACTTGAAAACAACATTGTAAATTGTTGCAACTCATTGAACCAGCAAGAGACACTTTGAAAACTTATTGAAAACCCAACATTGCAGAATGAAAACTACCACCTAATTGTGCAAAAAAACACTTAGGGAAAACTAAAAATATCATTTGAAATGAAACTACCCTAACCTACTCTAACCAACAAAGAAGCTGGTCAAACAAAACCATTGACAGGCTTTGCAAAATAACACCCCTTTTTAATCAGCAATTGATACATTACATGATTATGTAATATTGAAAGAACATGAAACATATGCAGATATTCAAAAGACTGTTGCAATGTTTCATGAAAGATGTGAAGAAACTCACTTACACCTTGATCTCGATCATGCCTATTGTTGTCCTGAATTGGACAGGTGAGCTGAATTCGATCACCTTCAGCTGCAACTCCAAAATCAGCTCCTTCTTCAATTGCATCCTCATACTTGGGTGCAAGCATGACCTCTGGTGCTTTAGTGGCCTCCGAACTAGCTAAGTATCTAATGGGGTAGCCTCTTGAAATGACAAAAGTTGAACTGCCCCTGGTGGCTTCTTCTCTTTATTCTTGCTTTTCATGGTTGTCCTGCTTCATGGCTTCACCTTGCATAATGATCTACCATGTTGATTCTTCCTCCATGGTTAATGAAAAATCACCTTCCACCAAGGTATCTAATAACTTATCCAAGCTACCAGCTCTTGGAAGGCTCTTAAAATTAGCTTGTTTAACCTTAAAATCCACATTATCACTCAAAGCGATGTACTCCAAAATAGGCTTTTCTTCTTCAATGAAGGCAGACAAGTGTTCAAATAGTGAAGTAGCTTCCTGAAACAAACTTTCAGTTGATAAATCAGCTTCAAGCTCTATTGTACAACAGAAAGGAAGCTCATCACACCATACAAGACATTGCACATCAGGTTCATGAGAAGTTTCTTGTTCAAACTTGTGAACCTATTATTTCATTTCAGCATGAGTGCCAAACTCCTCCAGTAGATCTGGTTCCTTTTCATCCAATTTTGAACAAAAATGTTCAATTATTTCAATATACACTTCGTCATAAAGCTCGACATCATCCTTCTCATGCATATCATGCTCAAAAATATCAAATCCGACTGTACAATTCTCCTCTTCAACCTCATGTTGTTGACTTATGACCAAATTTATGCTTTCTTCATCATGCTCAATGAAACATGGAAGATCATCAAATGGAGCTATGAAATCATGACCCACATCACCTTTTTTAGCCTCTTTAGGCTGTTGCCTTGATTCTTGAACCTACAATTGCTTGATGTCTTGTTGTTGTTCTGAAACAACATTTGGAGTGGGAAAACTCACACCTTCTCCATTCCAAACTGTACATTACTCTTCTTGGTCAGCCTTTCTCACCATTTCACCTTGCTGTCTTGTTGGAACATTTTCACTATCTTGGACAACAACAAGAGGGTCATTAGCTAAAACATTTCAAAAATCATTTTGAGAAAACTTCTCCTATTTGGCCTTTTGTAGCTGTAGCATGTATTCCTCCATAGATAAATGCAACAAGTTCACACTCCTAGTCTTCTCCATGTTAAGTGAGCTATGTGGGCCAAGGCTCTACTCTTCTTTTACTTTCTAGATGTTAGAGCATGGTTCCAATTGAATGATAGATGGAGGAATTTCACAGGGTAGAGCAGATGACTCATTCCAACTTGGAAACCTATGGGTAGAAGGCTCATTGGTAGGCTCACTAATGGGCTCAAAAGGTTTCTCTTGTTTAAAATTGGGGAACTTGCACTTGCAAACCTCCTCATTAACAGGGTGATTCAACATTACAGGAGGAATTGAGTTGAAAATAGGAAAGGAAGGGGCTACTTGAGTTTCATACCTTAGTTGGCATTTCTCTGTAGCTATTTTCTTTGCCAGAAATTCCTCATGTTGTCTCCTTTGAATCTCCATCTCCTGCTCTTGAATGTATGCCTAGAAGGCTAATTCCTCTAGATGCATGTCAACCTCCTGTTGTTGCATTTGATACTCTTGTTCTTTATTGATCTCATCCAACTGCCTATGGAAATCTAGCAATATACTGTCAATATTGCTAATCCCCATATCATTAGAATTTTGTGGATGCAAATAAGAACATGACTTGTTTTGGAGAAAAATATCCTTCTTGAGGCTTTTTTTGGGCATATACTAGCTGATATTGAGGTTGAACAAGAGTGGGAGGGTGGGAAACATAATGAGGATGTTGGTAACTTGCTATCATAGAGTTATTTGAAATAAAACTAGCAAGTTGTTCAGTGTGGTATGGTTGGTAAGAGGTCATACATGCATGATTTTCATGGAATGGTGGGTAATATGACATATTTCCATGAAATGTAGACATATTTATTCATTCAGAAGCTGGAACATGAGACAAAATCAAATTTAATTGAAACTAACCAGCACTTGGTCATACCAAAACCAATAAAACTTCTCAGAGTCGCCAGGTATGTAAAGAAAATGCCTCTAAAAGGCTGAAACTACTACTACACACACCAAACAATAGTAACAAAATACATAAAAATGAAGTGAGAAGAAGTTCACCTGTCCCACCGGGCATGCCAAAACTATTAGAGTTCCAAATCTGCACCCTCATGCTAAGCTTTGAATGAACTCAACAAATTTGGATGTAACATGAGACTGCTTTTAGGTTGTGGGTATCCTATTCGAAAGCAGACCTCCAGTGATAAGGGTTGGCTTCCCCTTTTGATGTCACCTAACTATTAATCTTTGAGGTAAAGGGTAAGAATTTGCATGAAAATAAACGTAATGCTAAAAAAAACCTAAGGTGGTGCACCAAAACAACCTATCACATTCAAATTAATATCATAAAGCTTGACTCACACAGTTCACTTTCCAATGCATTTTACATAAATAATTCATAAGGAGGTCTATAAACGATGCTTTTAAAAGGAAAACATGGGTTTCACAATTAACATCACTACTAAACAACATAGCTTATAACCTGTAAACATACAGTTTCTGCTAAATAGATGCATAAACATGAGACAAGTTTGCAAGGAAAGATGAATTTTCACAAGACAAACTGATCAATCATTAATGGCACACCATGAAACATGAAGAGAGAAGATAAAAATACTCTACTTTATTAATTCAAAGTGCTTACTATATAATAGGCCCATTTGAGTTACAATACTGCTCCATGAAAAATAGCTCCAAGAAACAAAGCTATCATGTTGCTGGAAAGAAAGAACTAGCTCAAAATGTTCAAAATGAACATACTTAAGCAAAAACCCACCAAAAACCCCTCCCACATGTCCATCTAGAAGGTTTTGGTCAGATGCAACAGAAAAGGCCAGAAAGAACCTTCTAGAAACCCTCCAAATTGTCCTCCACATGAAGAAAAGTTAAGCCAAGTCAACAAATTTGCACCCTAATGCTAAGCTTTGAATGAACTCAACAGATTTGGATGTAACATGGGACTTCTTTCAGGTTGTGGGTTCCTATTCGAAAATAGACCTCTAGTGATAAGGGTTGGCTTCCCCTTTTGATGTCACCTAACTATTAATCTCTGAGGTAAAGGGTAAGAATTTGCATGAAAATAAACCTAACGCTAAAAAAAACCTAAGGTGATGCACTAAAACAACCTAGACCGATTAACACCCTATCACATTCAAATTAATATCATAAAGCTTGACTCACACAACTCACTTTCCAATGCAGTTTACATAAATAATTCATAAGGAGTTCTATAAACAGTACTTTTAAAAGGAAAATAGGGGTTTCAAACTTAGCAACACAACTTATAACCTGTAAACATACATTTTATGCTAAATAGATGCATAAACATGAGACAAGTTTGCAAGGAAAGATGAATTTTTACAAGAAAAACTGATCAATCAGTAATGGCATTCATGAAACATGAAGAGAGAAGATAAAAATGCTCTACTTTATTAATTCAAAGTGCTTACTGTATAATAGGCTCATCTGAGTTATAATACTGCTCCATGAAAAATAGCTCCAAGAAACAAAGCTATCTTGTTCTTGGAAAGAAAGAACTAGCTCAAAATGTTCAAAATGAACATATTTAAGCAAAAATCCCTCACACATGTCCATCTAGAAGGTTCTGGTTGGATGCAACAGAAAAGGCCAAAAAGAACCTTCTAGAAACCCTCCCAACTGTCCTCCACATGAAGAAAAGTTAAGCCAAGTCAATAGTCACACTAAAAATGTGACAAAAATGCCTCCAAACATCCCCCTTTTCTCAAAAGTTAGTCAAAACAACCCCTCACACATTCCTCGTGTCTGAAATTCATCATTGTTCTTCACACAAGTATTGACCCACACTCTTCATGCAATATGTGTGTTTTGAAAACACGAGACTCCAAAAGGCATTAAAGATAATAACCTTGATTAAGTTATTCAGAATACATCACTTAATCAAGTCATTTTACATTTCAAAGCACAAAATAAGGGGTCCCACCATCTCCTTGAATTACATTACATTTGTATTAAGAAGACATAATAAAAGTGATTTTCAAATCACTTAAATGATATCTTTATACATTGAAATAAAATGTGACATATAATGTCATATCCAAATGCTTTCAAAAGCATTAAACAAGGTTAAAAACTTCCAAGGAACTTGACCATCTCTACTTTCCTCATTCTGCATTTTAGTCCACACATGGTCAATACTCACTGGTTTGCAAAGGCATCATAAAGCTCCAAAATACTTGGCTAATATGGCCGACCTCCATATTTCTTGGAAAGCATATTCCAAGTCGCATGATTATTGGTCAAAAAAATCAAAGGCATCACATAAGCTACTTGGCACACTCCATATGTTGTATTGTTGAGGACTTAGGACTTGACAAAGTTTTGAAACAAAGGGGGAAACATCTTAAGGCATAAAATTCCTAAGTGAATGAAAAAGTTTCAACCCCCATTACATTTAAAACATGCTTTAATTTTAAAAAACATGGGAAGAAAATCCCATCCCCATCAAATAGGGTCAAACCCTAATCATCAAAACACCAAAATAATGGGAAAACACCATCATTTTGTCATTGAACAATCTAGAAAATAAGATGTTTCCGCCATGGGGTTTGAGCAAACACAAAAAAAATGGAGGTTCACACTAGTTTTTGGTGATTTTTTAAGGAAACCTCCTCGAACAACAAGTAAATTTTCACTTTGTAGCTCAAAATCTTTGTTTGTCTACCATTTGGAGGCCATTTCAGAACCTAAAGGTTGCGGCCATGGACACATTTTTGACCCATATGTATCATTTGTTCGTTCTGTTGTTTTTTTTTCACTATTCATAGCCGCCATCAAATCTCTAATGAAGCTTTGTTAAAAGCAAGAAGCTTGAAAGTTTGCAAAAAAAATTTGAGCAAAAGCTCTAGTTGAGTTAAATCGACTCCATTCTTGTAGATTATGAGCAAACGACTTCCCATTTTGTTTCCAGTTTGAGAATAAAGCATGAAATGCTTGTTTCTTTTCTACATTTGTTAATGAGGACACTCCATTGTTGTTTACTTGTTGCTTTCATGAAGAAAAAAACTTCTTGGCCATGGCCATCGATAGAAAATAGTGTATTTTTATATGTGGCTTTTTTTTATTTGAAAACCCCATAATGTCTTTTCGATTTTTCCTTTGTATTAGCAAATCTCTTAACAACCCAGATGCGTTTTTGATATGTAGAAGAAGAAAGATGGCTTGTGAGCTCGGCCTCCATTTTTTTAAACTGGGTTTCCTCTGTATTCACAATTTTTGTTCCATTTTGCAATATAATTGCAAAACCCCTAAGTGGGTTTTTTGTAGCACGTGTATTTCTAAATCTGCAACTTTGTTTTTTAAAAGAACCCAAGTGGGTTTCATGGTTTCTTGAAGAAATTCAATTTTTTTGTAGAAATTCAAATGGGTTTTGTAAATACACTTCTTTTCCCTTCAATTTATAGCAATGTTGTTTCACATTTTAAAAAACCCCAGGTGGGTTTTCCATATTTTTGAAAAACAGAGGTTTACTTGGCCACAACCTGTCATAATGCATAAAATGAGCTTTCATTTGTCATTCCTATAGAATGCTATCCATTTTTGTTGCTTCTGCATTAGCTTCTCATGATAAACCCAGATGGGTCTTTTCAATTTCAAAGAAAAACTTTGATTTTGTTGCAAAATGATTCAAAGCCATTGTACAATGTGAGCATAACCCAAAGGCTCTTTACATCTTTTCCATTTCTTACTGAATACTGCCATTTTTGGATTTTGATCGGCTGCTTCATGGTGCCAAACACTGGATAGTAATTGACTTTAATCTTTTCATAGTGAAATATGCTTCTCCTATAGACTCCCTATTGAACTTGTAAAATTCATACAAGTTTTCCTTTAGAAGTTCACACACAATGAACAAGTGTTCATGATAGTAGATGTAGTTGTGTAGATTTCATGATCTAATTCCGGTAAACAGTCAATGGATGACATCAAGCTTTTATTTCCAATCTGAAATTCCTCATTGGTAAAAGATAAAGAATGCGTAGAATTAGCCAAAATTAGTTGATTTTCCTCTATGCCAGTCCTGATTATTCAAGCAACAACTTCAATATTTCTCCTCTCAAGTTTCTGCACTGATTCTTGTGCACTCTTCCACTGTACCCCATCAACAATTGTTTTTGTCATTGTTCATTGATTCTTACTTTCTTGTAGCACAATTACCATACCCGTGCTTTTGTTGAGTGAATGATATTCATTGTTCAATGTGAACATTAGATAGCTCTTCCTCCTTTGTAATATGCATTCCATCCATTGTGATGATCATGCTACCATGTATGCTTCTTTCACTATTTATTGTTGTACTTCAATGCTCCTGCTCTTCATGCCTATTCTTGAATTTTCATGTAGAGACACTATCAAAATAGCACCCTTTTGATGGCAGTGTCATAAACACTTTCATTATGTAGTCATAAATGTTTTTATTGATTCAATGTCTTCATAATGCACCACAGACTAAGATTGTAAGAGTTTATTGCCACCTATGTAATGATTGTACCTTGCATTGACATGTAGCATGCATTTATGTTTGTTGTCCTTCCATGAGACCATTGTAGCATGCATTGTGACTTTCCTGGTTAGCCCCTTAGGACTGCCCCTTGTAGACTCATAAAATTTGTTGTCATATTCATTTGCACTATGAACTTGGCTTCAAAAGAGGTCACCTTGTGTTGTTTCATGATTTACTCAACCATTGCTTATGATTGTATTGATTTGAAGCTTAGTGGTTGTTCCTCATGATCATAACTCCACATTGCTTTCTCCATTGTTGTTTCTATCATTTCATTGTTTCAAAACAACAGATTGTCTAGCCAATGGTGACAATATTTCATGTCCATTAAAAGTCACACTTTGGAAGTTGTGAAACTTGACTGCTTCTCCATTTCCATCAATAGAGTTATTGTCAACTGCATATCACTTGTGGAGATAATGCTTGGGTTTGGGAAACTTGAAGAAAATGCAGATGAAAGATAATCATTATGTGCTTCTCCTTTCTTTCTTTTGTATTTGTAATGTAACCTCTTGTGACCATTCCTTGTTTGCCTTTAGTAAAGTCAAAAGACACTGTTGTTGTCCTGCATGACATGAGAATACATCTTGTTGTCCCAACCCTCATGGCTTCCATAATAATGCTTGTTGTCCCACATGAATTTTCTATCTGATCTCCACAACATTTGTTTCCTTTTGATCATATGTAACACATAAACTATCTCCCCACTTTGATCCTAGTGGGTAGACACATGTCCCCCATGTCGGTGACCTAAAAGCTCATCGTCCTATGTGATGTGTGGCTATCCAATAGGGTCAAGGTGAGAGGGACCTAACAATACTCTGGATTTCTCCCTCATTATTTAAGAGGTGCATAATTGAACTTGATGCATCTTTTGAATCTGATAATGAAAGTTGATCAACTGGTGTGATTCCATATTGATTTAATGCATTAATAACATGTATATCTTTGATCAAGTTGTTCAATTTATTTTTTCTTTCAAAGCATGTTGAGCTCTACCCTCGTGGGATACACATTTACCCCACATGTTGTATTTAACTGAATCATAATAGTAACCAAACTTCTCCTAAATCTATACATGAAACAAACAAGTTAGAAAAATAGATGCATATTTTGGATGTGTTTGATGACTTCGTTGTTTTCAAGGACATCCAAGGTTTGCATGCTTATTTAATGCACTTATGGATTATTTTATACATGAATAGGTAGGTGTGTATGTAAGGATTGAGATCTTTCATTGCTTAGAGCATTGTTCTAATATCAGTTCTTTCTTTCTAGCAACATGATAGCTTTGTTTTGGATTTTTTTTTCATGGAGCAGTATTGTAACTCAGATGGGCCTATTATACAGTAAGCACTTTGAATTAATAAAGTAGAGCATTTTTACCTTCTCATTTCCTGTTTCTCATGTATGTTGTTAATGATTGATCAGTTTGTCTTGTGAAAATCTATCTTTTCCTTGCAAGCTTGTCTCATGTTTATGCATCTGTTTAGCAGAAGATGTATGTTTACAGGTTGTAAGTTGTGTTGTTTAGTAGTGTTGTTAATTGTCAAATCCATGTTTTCCTTTTAAAAGAACTATTTATAGACCTCCTTATGAAATATTTATGTAAAATGCATTGGAAAATGAGTTGTGTGAGTCAAGCTTTATGATATTAATTTGAATGTGATAGGCTGTTAACAGGTCTAGGTTGTTTTGGTGCATCACCTTAGGTTTATTTTCATGCAAATTTTTACCCTTTAACTCAGAGATTAATAGTTAGGTGACATCAAAATGGGAAGCCAACCCTTATCACTAGAGGTCTGCTTTTGAATAGAAGAGCCATAACCTGAAAGCAGTCCCATGTTAGTTCAAATCTGTTGAGTTCATTGAAAGTTTTAAATTAGGGTACAGATTTGAAACCCTAATAGTATGCATGCATTCTTATATGTATATATACACCTTTATGTATGTATGTACATATTTAGATGGAGGGAGAATTTTAAGAGAGAGGGAGAGAGAGAGTTGTCTAGGTAGGGTGGGAGGGCACAGGAGAGGTGAGGTGGTGGTGGTGGATGAGGGTTTGGAATGATGTGGACTTATCTAGGTAGGTGGGAGGATGGGGGTAGAGGTTACCCCTGGGTAGGGTGTTAGAGGATAGACTTGAGAGAGAATGGGGTGGAAGGGAGAGACACAGAGATGGGGAGAGAGAGGTGGGAGAGAGAGAATTGGGAGAGAGGGTGGGAGAGAGAGGTGAAAGAGATCTGAGGAGAGAGGAAAGGGTGGGAGGGAGATACTTGAGAGATGAGGGAGAGAGGTGGGAGAGGGAGAGGAGTGAGAGGCTGAGGAGGTGGGGTGAGATTTGGGGAGAGGGAGAGAGAGATAGGGAGGAGGATACCTAAGAGGAGAGGGAGGAGGAGAGAGAGAGAGAGAGAGAGAGAGAGAGAGAGAGAGAGAGAGAGAGAGAGAGAGAGAGAGAGAGAGAGAGAGAGAGAGAGAGAGAGAGAAGTGCGAGGAGAGACTTGTGAGGAGATGAGGGGAGATGGGGGAGTGGGATATAGAGGATGGGATAGAAGTAGAGGGGTGAGAGAGAGATACTTGAGAGAGGGAGATGGGGTGGGAGGGAGAGAGGGGGTTGGAGAGAGAGAGACCTGGAAGAGGGAGAGAGTGTGGGAGGGAGAGACTTGAGAATGAGAGAGAGAGAGAGGGAGTGGGAGAGAGGGGGTTGGAGTGAGAGGGACTTATATAGGTAGGGTGGGAGGGAGGGAGAGAGAGAGAGAGAGTTATCTAGGTAGGGTGCCAAAGGGAGAGACTTGAGAGAGAGGTAGTGGGAGAGAGATAGATGGAGTGAGAGAGAGAGAGATATTAGGGTTTAAGGGTTTAAGGTTATAGGGTTGAGGTATTAGGGTTTAAGGTATAATGCCTAAGGTTGAGAGTTTAGGTATAGGGTTCAGGGTTAAGTGAGAGACTTAGATGGCTAAGGATGAATGTATAGCTAAGAGATAGAGAGAGAGTTTCCTAGGTAGGGTGCTAGAGGGAGTGACGTAAGAGAGAGGGGGGTGGGAGGGAGAGACTTGAGAGATAGGGAGAGAGAGGGAGTGGGAGAGAGGGGGTTGGAGCGAGAGGGACTTATCTAGGTAAGGTGGGAGGGATAGAGAGAGAGAGAGATAAAGAGAGGAGGTGTGGGAGGGAGAGACCTAAGAGAGAGGGAGTGGGAGAGAGGGGGTTGGAGTGAGAGGGACTTATCTAAGTAGGGTGGGAGGGATAGAGAGAGAGGGGGGGAGGCAGGGGGAGAGAGAGAGGGAAGGGAGGGCATGTGAGTTGGAGAGAGATAGAGGGAGTGAGACAGAGAGATGCATGAGAGAGGGAGAGGTGGTTGGAGGGAGAGACTAGAGAGAGAGAGAGAGAATATGCTTTGATTGGTCCAATTAATGAAGGTAATTCTTTTGTTCATAAAGTTTTTTGGTTGATAGATGATACTAACATTGCACCATATGAGGATTGTTATGCACTAGCAAGATCAAGTGAGCTACACTCTTTCCTTAGCTCAAATGCGGGTTCATGGAGTATCCATACGTGAAAAATGGCATGCTTTTTTTCTTCATGTACAATTCAAGCCTAGAATGAGTGTGAGTTAAAGGAGTGGGTTGACAAATGGTGGTTAAGTTATCTCAGCCCACTTCACATGTATCGGCCCCTGATAACATTGGAATTGGCATAGATGGAATCATTTGTTGCCTTCGACCACATATTAAATCTAGTTCAACTAGGTAATATATCTACTTGCATAGTTTTTGAAATTCCTATTGTTATCTTACATTGTAATGTTGACTAATTTCATCTAATTTGCTACACATACCAATTTAGGGCATGTTTATGTAGTTATTATAGATGAAGACAATGAAGAGGGAACAAATTATTACTTGTGTCATTGTGTTGAGGCCAAAAGAAAATTGGAGACCCCAGTTATAGATGGAGAAAACATCAAATACCCTACAATCTTAGTGGTTATTACTAGAACATGGCTTAGAAGGTACCCACATAAGAATGTTAATGTTTTGTTGTTTCGAGACTTTGACATGCATCAAAAAATTCTTCATTACTCAAACCTTGTCATGGCATCCAATGTTCATTTGATCAAATATGGGGGTAGACCTTTGAACAAGACCTTGCGGAAGGTGTGTGAGTCTAACCATGAGGCAATACTTGAAACAATAAAGAGTAGAGCAAACTCTAATGGTTCATTGGATTAATTTGTAAGTATGCACATTAATTTGTATTAAAATTTATAAGTATGCACATCAAGATTAGTTGATAGTTAGACCTTTCATTTCTATATTTCAAGTTTACATATGTTTTGGTTCCAATTTTACATATGAATATTGGGAAGATTAAATGTTTTGGTTCAATGCGGTAGCATATACAAGGTAGTGAGCATTGACAAGTTCACTACATTGTCAATGTAGTAGCATAGACAAGGTAGTGAGTTGTTTGAAAAAATGCCTCAAAGAAATGGGGTCTCCTCGTGATGTACGAGTTGTTTGAAAAAATTCCTCCAAGAAATGGGGTCTCCCAGTGATGTACATCACCAGGAGACCCCATTTCTTTGAGACATATTTTCAAACAACTCACTACCTTGTCATTGCTATCACATTGACAAGGTAGTGAGCATTGTAAGAAAAAACTCCTCAAAGAAATGGGGTCTCATGGTGATGTACATCACCGTGAGACCCCGTTTCTTAGAGGAATTTTTTCAAACAACTCACTACCTTCTATTCAATATTTCAAACAATATTCCTTCTAACCCCACTTATAGATAGATGACTTTGCTATTAATTCATTAGTTGTGAGTTCACTATTTGACAAAATAGAAGTTGGTCCACTTGATTAAGTAGTCAATTTTCAATAATTGATTTTTTATTCATCACCTCATTCTATCATTCATCCTATTGATTTTGGCATACCTTTGTGAGGATGAATATTTTAACTCAATGATTAACCACTAGCAATACATCCTTTAAAAAGTCAATTTGATTGATATCTTAAAAATTGTATGTTTGTGCCCTTTCCTCTTACATTTTATACCATTTTAATTAACATCCTAAATTTAGTAATGTGTAAATGCATTGTTTTACATTATAAATCTAAACTCTAACTTTGACTATATTGTTCTCATATTGTCCTTTTATTATTTTTCCTACAAGGTAGCAATGACAAGGTAGTGACCTATTTTAAAAAATGCCTCAAAGAAATGGGGTGTCATAGTGATGTATATCACCATGAGACCCCATTTCTTTGAGGCATTTTTTCAAACAACTCACTACATTTTCAATGCATGCACATTGAACATAGGGACATATCTCATCGAGGCATTTTGTCAAATAGTTCATGTTCCTTTTTTATGCATCCACATTCCGCATGTGTCTACTAAGGAAATTGCAACCATAACACTCATGAAAATACCCATTTT